>CM067328.1:11552500-11662500 GCA_034376525.1 Nicotiana benthamiana
TCTGTCAAGTACTATCAATTGTTACAAAATTGATGAAATCAGAGACTGTAAAATATAGTTTGCCAAAACTATACTTATGGTCTTAAATGAAAAAGATTCAATTGACAAGAAATATAAAGTAAGAACATATCAATTATTCAGTAACTTCTTGCTTCGTGTCAGAAATGAAGAAGAACGTCTAATAAAATAGATTTGGTTCTTCAGAAACACTTGGTATCAACACTAATTTTAATTGTAGTCATTTATAAGAAAAATATTTCTATGAATAGATTAAATGCAATTTGCGCTAATTGCATGATAGAAATTAAAAGGCCATAGTAGCTAACAGAAATGAATATGTTGATCAACTATGTGACGATCCAAAGGGTCATCACCATAATTCTCCCTTCTCAGTTCTTTCAAGGCCTTGAAAATCTCTTATTTGGTTGCCTCAATTTGCATGCGCAGTCCGGGCGCGAAGCTAGAAATTTTTTATGTAGGAATATATGAATTTTGTGTTAAAAACTATGAATTTTGATAATAATATTGATATAGTTGTCTTTGGTCAACATTATGAGTAAACGGACACGGACCCGTAATGTGACAGTCCCGAAGGGTCCGTAGGAAAATATGGGACCCGGAAGTATTCCCGAAATCGAAATTCGAGGTCCCAGGCCCGAGTACGAAATTTTTAAAAGAAATTATTTATCTGAAAATGATATGAAAAATTGAAATGAAAATGAGTTAGAAAATATATGTATCAGGCCCGTTCAGTTCCTACGCATGGTACAGGTCTTATATATGTGTTAAGCGTTTCCTGTAAAATTTGGTCATAACCAAACGTCGCTTGACGTGTTTCGGATTAAAAATGAAAAGTTTGGAAGTTATGAACTTTGAAATAGAAATCATGAGTTTTGAGACTTTCTATGTAAATAATGTTATTTTGGCGATTTGATCGTGCGAATGAGTCCGTATGATGTCTTTGAGGTTGTGTGTGTGTTTGGTTTGGAGCCCCGAGGGCTCGGGAGAGATTTGGTGAGGCCACGAGTTCATTTTGCATGTTGAAAGATGCTTCAGGGGTAGCAGACCTGCAAACTTCGTAATTGCGAAGCCTGGTTCGCAAATGCGTACAGGGTCCTGGGATGCTAACTTCGGAAATGCGAAGAAGACCTTGCAATTTCGATGTCCTTCCATTTGGCCCAGCCTTTGCAAATGCGAAGACCATCTCGCAAATGCGATGCCTTCCCCTTCAACCCAGTCTTCGCAAATGCGAAGACATCTTTGCAAATGCGATCCCCGACCAAAATCCCTGAGTTCGCAAATGCGAACTAAATTCTCGCATTTCCTATGACTGCTGGGTTCGCAATTGCGAACCCAGTTTCGCAAATGCGGTATCTGCACCTGTATATTTCACACTTTGATGATTTTAAACCTCATCCTTCATATTTTTAAAACCCAAACCCCCATTGGCAATTTTTCAGGAACTCTCTCTTCGCCAAATCATTTGTAAGTCAACTTTTACTCAATTTCTTGAATCTTTAACATCTTTTATCATGTTTTCATCTCAAAATCAAGGTTTTTCATAGGCAAAAATGAGGATTTGGGGTAGGTTTTCTTAAATTGACGATTTGGACCTCAATTTGAGGTCCGATTTCAAAATAAAACATAGATGTGAACTCATGGGGGACTGGGTAACCCGGTTTTGGTTCGAACCTCAGGTTTTGACCACGTGGGCCGGGGGAATTTTAGAATTTTTTGGGTAAACTTTGGAAAATTCATTCTTATGCATTCAAATTGATTTAACTAGCATTTGTTGATATATTTGGGTAACTTGTGACTAAATTCGAGCAGTTTTGTTGCGAATTCGAGGGGTAAAGCTATCCTAGAGGCGTGAGTTGAGTTGGAGCTTTTAAGGTAAGTGTTTGTTCTAACTTTGGCTTGAGGGATTAGGATTAGGAAATTATTTACTACGTGTTAACTGTGGAGTATGATGTATAGACATAGTGACGGTTATCTATGCACCAGAATCAGGCATGACCGTGAGTTCTAGTTGCTTTTAAATTCAAAAGATGTGAAACAATTAAGTTAATTACTGCTAATTTATTTATGAAGTGATAGTCGAGAAGCAAATGAGTTAAAGAAGCAAGTGTGGTACCTTTTTCCTTGCCGAGACTTATTGTT
The DNA here is from genome assembly GCA_034376525.1 of Nicotiana benthamiana. Taxonomy (NCBI): domain Eukaryota; kingdom Viridiplantae; phylum Streptophyta; class Magnoliopsida; order Solanales; family Solanaceae; genus Nicotiana; species Nicotiana benthamiana. The sequence continues at coordinate 11,554,661 of CM067328.1, forward strand.
GGTTTGCTCTCCCTTGCCGGGATGTTTAATCTTGTCGTATATTCCCTTCCCCGATTAGTTGTGACCGTTGATTGGGTGAGGAAGAGAGATTATGCACGAAGGGTCTTTCTGTGCCGTGTTTGATAATTATGCACGAAGGGTCCTTCCGTGCAATATTTTAATATTTATGCGCGAAGGGTCTTTTCGTCCCACGTTTTGCTTATTTGAGCATGAAGGGACATTTCGTGCCTTGATATGAGAATGTTGTAAGGAAAAAACACGAAAGGTGATGTCGTGCATTATATTTGACGGTTTGGAGAGGAATGAGAGTAAAAACATGAAGGTTGGTGCCGTGCAGTTGTTGATTTACTTGCTCTCTTTTATTAATGTTAATTATTCAATTTCCTTCTCTTGTTCGTGTGTCTTATATCTAATTGTTACACCTCACAACATGTCCCCTCCCCATTATCTGGTTAAATTTTATTATCTTTCTGTTATTGTACATATATCTGTACAGGTTGATTGTGGTAGGTCCGGTCTAGTCTCGTCACTACCTCGCCAGGGTTAGGCCAGGCTCTTACCAGCACATGAGATCGGTTGTGCTGATGCTACACTTCTGTGCCATTTTTGTGCATAGATTTGGGAGCAGCTTACGGATCACAACAACAGTAGATTGGGAGCGTGCCTTCAATCCAGAGACTCCTAGGTAGTTCGTTGGCGTGCGCGGGCCCTGAGTCTCATCAATTTCATTTCTGTTTGGTTTCATTGTATCGAAACAGACTTCTTGTGTATTTTCTTTCAGAGCCTTATTTGTAGTATTTCGTAGTAGTCCGTGAGCATTGTGACATCAGATATTGGGTAAAGACATGTTATAAACTTCCGCACTTTGCTATTATTTCTGTTAAGAGTCTTCTGTATATTTTTAATTATTTATTTCAGTTTATTATACTGTTTTAGATTAAAGCTTTGTGAAATGCTTAAAAAGGGTTGGCTTGTCTAGCTCCGATAGTGGGCACCATCACAACTCCCGATAGTGAGAAATCGGGGTCGTGACAAACTAAATAAAAATTGATTGCGAAATTTTATGGTAAAAGAAAAGAAATTTTTATGTTTGTGACTCAGAGATACTAACAATTACTATCCAGGAGAATACTTAAAAACCCTAACGCCAAATATGCTTCTACTGCACAAGTTTGTTGTCATGTTTTTTTTTTGTTTTTTTTTTTATTTTTTATGTATGTTAGTGTCACCATCTACGTAATAGACTAAGTTAAAATTGATCTTAGATTTCATTGAGATTGATTTAGAAGAAAACTATGTTTGTCATGCCATGGATAGCTTACGTAATAGCGCAAAGATGGTATACAGAAGTTTGACAATAACGTCATACATGTAAAAATTATGATACTGGTCAATGTACTTCTAAGTATATTTTTATCCCCGAATTCAACTTTCGTTTTCCGAAATTAAAGAATACTACTTTTAAACTATAATACTTAGTTATCTAACTAACATGACTAAATTGATCATTTGTGTAAATTCTGATGATGTCTTTTTTATTTTGAATTCACGTATTATGCTAATATTATAATATTTTTCGACTTTCAAATGATTTAAATAGTTAAACCATCACATGTCATTATTAACGTGCAACACACGTTCATAAATACTAGTACTGTATTAAAAGCACTAAGGCCCTTAGCGAAATGTCGTTCGCTTTTTTATCCTTTAAAAATAAACATAAGACAAAGTTGTAATTAATTATTCTTCTAATATATTTTAAATAAATAAAATTTTACTTATAAAACATTTCCTTATTTGAATCATATAGAAACTCATAATATTTGAGCTATTAAAATTTACTATAAATAAACTATTTTGGCTTTTCTATATCTTTTTACCATAAAAGACGTACTCAAAATTTATACGACAAAAACTAATTTGAATTAAACACTATTTCCTTCAAAATAAGTATGAAGGAAATTTTGTCTACTTTTGCCTTTGAATTATGTTCGTCTCACAACCAAGGGTGGCAAAGGGTCTCTAAATGTTTTTTTATTATTAATATGATTCTTTTGAAATAATATTTTAGAAAAAAGTATCCTATATGTAGTTAAAAAAGAAAATTATCTTTTCAATAAGGAACAAAAATTTGACTTTAAAGTATTAAGTTATTTTTAATTTAAATAAAAAGAGAAATATATTGAGTTTAATTATAATTTTGTCTAATATGAATTATGAAGTGCATTTCAATTTACATGGTTAAAAAAATAGAACATAATTTTATATTAAAAGCGCTAAGCCCCTATCAAAATATATCATGACCCTATTTCATTAATCGTGAACCTGTCATGACGGCACCTACTCTTCGCGACTAGGTAAGCTTAATACATTGCAGAAATTTAACAACCTTTACGAAAATAATAAACAGATACTGAATAACATAAGAAAATGTATATAGTGCTGCCTGACACATACACTTCAACTCAAAGTACTGTAACAACCTCCAAGACCCGGAAACACACGGGCAACACAGGCTAAGAGTAAAAACATACATACGACTCTAATATCCGGAAATGTCTACAACAACTGAATACATGAAATGGAACTGCTAACTAAAAGGTAGAATAGAAGAAGACTCTTCGGATCTGCGGACGCGGCAGATGCATACCTCAAGTCTCCGAGTATAGCTCTGCAATCATTGATAGTGTGCTCAACCAGAAGTACCTGGATCTGCACATGAAAAACATGCACAGAAGAGGCCTGAGTACACCACATCGGTACTCAGCAACTTCCAAGCCTAACCTCGGTTGGGTAGTGACGAGGAAGGTCGAAGCTATACTGAGATAAACATAAGAATAAATATGAAATGAATAGATAGTATTACATTATATCTCGAGTATGTAGCAAAAACAATAAGTAGAACGGAACAGGCTACAAATACAATCTACGAATACAAGAACATTCACTCAATATCCGAATGCCACATGAAGCTCTAGGAATGGAACCCACAGTCCATTTCAGCAATATCTAAGGATCTGCCGGAAATCGAACCCGCAGTCCATCATACCAATATTAGAGGATACTCCCGGGAATTGAACCCGTAGTCCATCATATCAATAAAAGAGTATCTCCCGGGAATTGAACCTGCAGTCCATCATACAAATAACAGAGGATCTCCGGGAATTGAACTCGTAGTCCATCATGTCAATAACATAAGATCTCTGGGAATTGAACCCGCAGTCCATCACCAATAACAGAGGATTTCAGAATGACCAAAATGCACCTCAGGCCAACATCTCGGAATCGAATAATTTTCACATTTTCAAAAATCTCGTACTCTCACGAGTCTAACCATATAAAAATCTCCCAAATCGAAGGTCAAATGCCTCTTCAAATCCTCACAATTAGGTCCAAGAACTTTACCCCAAATTTTCATTCCAAAATCTGAAATTAAAGTTGAATTCACGATTAGATTAGTGGGTTTCAGTCATAGAGGAGTAAGGATAGCTACCCAATAGTCGCCTTTGAAAATCCCTCGAAGAATATTCCAAAATCGAGCTCTCTAGCTTGAGTTTTTGTTCAAATGGAAGAAGGGTTTGTTTTGAAATATTTATATCTGCCCAAGACTTTTGTTCAATGCGATCGCATAAGAAGGGATGCGATCATGTAGAGTAAAATTGAAAGCCTAGAAAATGGTCTATGCGAATGCGAGGTGAAGGCTGTGATCGTGTAAGAGGGAAAGGCAGAGCTATGCGATCGCGTAAGGACCCCTGCGATCGCATAGAGGAACTGAACCTATGAGTCACCGGCTAGATTTGTTCAGTGCGAACGCGCATAGGGGAGTGCGATTGCGAAGTAGGGGGCACAGATCTATGCGATCACATAGAGGGTCATGCGATCACATTGAAGGAAATTTCCCCCCTCAGAGATTGTGCTACGCGATCCCATTAATGAATATGCGATCGCAATGGAGAAAGGTCTGCAACAGCTGGATAATATTTTCTGCAACTTTTAACAACAAAAAAATGCCTCGTTGGTCATCTGAAACACACCCGAGGCCCCGGGACCTCAACAAACCTAGGACATATCCCATAACATCATTCAAACTTGTACCCATTCTTAAACCACCTAAAACAACGTCGGAAACTCGAATTAATCAATGATTTGAACTTAAAATCTTCAAAACTTAACCAAACAAACTTTCGATTCAAAACCTAACCAAAACACGTCCGATTGACCTGTAATTTTGCACGCACGTGCCAAATGACATGACAGTGCTATAGAAACTTTCGGAATCCCGTTCCAACCCTCGGATCAAAAATTCACTATCGGATCGGAAACTTCAAAATTCTAACCTTTGGCATTTCTAGCCTAAATGAGCTACGGGCATCCAAAATATATTCCGAACATGCTCCCAACCCCAAAATAACCTAACGGAGCTAACAGAACCATTGGATTTCCATTCCGAGGTTGTCTTCACATTGTTCTGATTATGGACCATTTTTCAACACTTATACTCTCATTTAGGGACTAACTGTCCCAAAACACTCCGAATCCTATTACCGAACATCCCGGCAAACCAAAATAGCAGAAATGAACTTAGGGGAAGTAGTTAATGGGGAAACGGGGCATAAATTCCAAAGACGACCGGCCAGATAAAAAATTTACTGAAGCTATATCCTTTGACCTGAGCTTTCAGACCTGCCTGTCTAATATTGCCACTGGCTCCTCAACATAGGACAAGTCATTGTCCATTTGGAATGAAGTGAACTCCAACACGTGATAGGGGTCACGGTGATACCTCGAAGCATCGAAACATAAAATACCGGATGAACCCCAACCAAATTGGCAAGCTCAACTGCAACCTTCCCAACTTGTTTCAAAATCTCAAATGGGCCAATGAACCTCGGGCTCAACTTCCCTTTCCTTCTAAACCTCATGATGCCTTTCATAGGCGAGACCGAAAGCAAAACTCGCTCACCAACCATAAAGGAAACATCACGAACCTTCTGGTCCGCGTAACTCTTCTGTCTGGACTGGGCCGTACGGAGTCTATCCTGAATCACCTTAACCTTCTCAACCGCATCCTGAACCAAATCAGTGCCCAAAAGCCTGGCCTCGCCGGGCTTGAACCAACCACATAGGCTAGAACCCGACTGGGCTCCTAAAGGTCCAATCCCACGAACTGACTGGCTAAAGCCTGAACATCCATTGCCATATGCCTCTCAGAAGCTGGTAAGTATGACAAACTCCCCAAACTCTTCGCCCGCCGACTCAAGGAATCAGCTACCATATTGGCCTTGCCCGGGTGATAAAGAATAGTGATATCATAATCCTTCAGTAGCTCTAACCACCTCCTCTGGCGCAAGTTCATATCCTTCTACTTGAACAAGTGTTGTAAACTCTGATGATCCATATAAATCTCACAAGGCACACCGTATAAATAATGACGCCAGATATTCAAGGCATGAACAATAGCAGCTAACTCAATGTCATGGTTTTTCATGTACCTTCAACTGTCTAGACGCGTAATCATACCGTCCTGCATCAACACTGCTCCAAGTCCAACTCGTGAGGCATCACAATAAATAGTATAGAACCCCAAATCGGTAGGCAAAATCAGAATAGGGACTGAAGTCAAAACCGTCTTGAGCTTTTGAAAGTTCGCCTCACACTCGTCCGACCACTGAAAAAGAGCACCCTTCTGGGTCAATCTAGTCATAGGGGCTGCAATCTATGAGAACCGCTCCACAAAACAACGGTAATACCCCACCAGGCCAAGGAAACTACGGATCTCTGTGGCTGATGAGGGCATAGGCCATCTCTGCACGGCCTCCACCTTCTTCGGATCTACTCGAATGCCCTCACTCGATGCCACGTGGCCTAAGAATGCCACAGAACTCAACCAAAACTCACATTTTGAGAACTTTTCATATAATTTCTTTTCCCTCAGGGTCTGAAACACTGTCCCCAGGTGCTGCTCATGATCTTCCCGACATCGGGAGCATACAAGAATATCATTTATAAAAACAATGACAAACGAGTCGAGATAGGGTCTGAACATACTGTGCTTCAAATGCATAAAAGTTGTTGGGTCATTGGTCAGCCCAAATGACATGACAAGGAACTCGTGATGATAATACCGAGTCCTGAAAGCAGTCTTCGAGATATCCGGCTCCCGAATCTTTAGCTGATGATAACCTGAGTGCAAACCAATCTTAGAAAACACTTGTGCGCCCTGAAGCTGGTTAAATAGATCATCAATATGAGGCAAAGGATATCGGTTCTTCACTATTACTTTGTTCAACTGACGATAATCGATACACATGCACATAGAACTTCCTTTTTCTTTACGAACAAGACATGAGCACCCCATGGTGAAACACTGGGTCGAATAAAACCCTTATCAAGCAATTTTGTAACTTATCCTTCAACTCCTTCAACTCAGGAGGATCCATACGGTAAGGAGCAATAGATATGGGCTGAGTGCCCGGCAACAAATCAATACCAAAATCAATGTCCCGATCGGGCCGCATGCCTGCAAGATCAGATGGGAACACATCGAGGAAATCCCGTACCACTGGAATAGAGTCAACGTAGGAGGTGTTAGTACTGACATCTCTCACATTTGCTAAATATGCGGCGCACTCCTTCTCAACCATGCGCTGAGCTTTAAGAAAGGATATGACTCTACTAGGAGTGTGATCAAAAGTACCACTTCACTCAATACATGGAATACCTGGCATAGCCAGCGTCACGGTCTTAGCGTGACAATCAAGAATAACATACTGGGGCGACAACCAATCCACGCCCAAGATAATATCGAAATCGACCATGTCAAGTAATAAAAGATCTACCCTGGTCTAAAAAAAATGACCAATAAATGCGGTCCTCAAAAAGCGAATCTCTCACATGAGTAGGAATATAAAATAGAGAACTCAAAGAATCTCGTGCTACACCCAAATATGGAGCAAAATAAGAAGATACATAAGAGTAAGGGAAGACTAGGTCGAATAGAATCAGCACACCTCTATAAAAAACACGGAGAAATACCTGTGACGACAAAATCAGAGGCAACATCCTCAGTACGGATAGGCGGGGGAGCATCTGGGGCTGTATCCATGGCCTGAGAACCCTGCGAGGCATTCTATGGCTGAAAAGTCTGAGAAGACGTACCCCTCCCAAGTCTGGGGAATCCCCTAACCATGTGGCGTGTGTCACTGCACTCTAAGAAACCTCGTGACTGATGTGGTAGTGGGAACTGTGCGGTACGGGTACTCCAAGACCCTTGAACACCCAAAACTCTATGGGAACTCTTAGGTGCAAACTGAACTGGCTGACCCACAAAACCTCTACCATGACGTACCCAGCCTCAAAAATAAGGACCAGTATATCTCCCCGGCCCACGAGGTCTACTCGCTCCTATATACTCTCCCTCCTGACCTCGTCTGTCCTCTGCTCGACGAGAGGTCCTCACCATTCGGTCTATGTGTGTTTATATTTCTGTTGGAACGGGCCGATCGTCTCGGTGAATTGGATGCATCTATCGTACGGGCCGCTCGACCCTCGGCAGTGCACAAATTTACATTTCTGTTGGAGCAGGCCGTTGCCTCGGCGTGATTTGCGCATGTTTGTGCTGTTATCTTGAACTCATTTGAGTTGTTTTATGCCACATTATGGCTCGAGATCATTTATTTAATGATAAGAAAACTAAGGAAATTTCCATGACAGAATTATATGACTTCCTATTTTCCCATATCTAGATTGGAATCCTCTTTATAAAACAAATTCACTACTTGGATATATTTTTAAGGATAAATAGTAATTGGACTACTAGTGAGTGTCAGAATTGACCATCTCGTCTCTACTTCTTCGGGATTAGGCAGGACACTCATTGGTTACACATTGTTTTCGTACTCATACTACACTTTTTGTGCCTTTTGTTGCACATGTATATGTGATTTCAGTAGTCTAGACGTAGCAACACAGATGATTCTGGGGGCTAGAGAGCTGCATCATTCGATACGGCTGCAGCTAGGCAAGTCCGTTTCCAGTACTGTGTTTATTTTCCATCCATTGTATTCCAGAAGGATGATGTACTTATATTTTGCTTATTAGTAGATGCTCATGTACTTGTGACTCCGGGTTTTGGGATGGTTGAAACATTGTATTAATTGCTTAACTTTAAAAGAAATTTGATTTGAAAATGGCATTCTTTTGAATTTCTAAATATGGAAGAAAAATCATGTATTTCCAAAAGCATTAAAACTAGATTTGATTAAGTAATCTGGTTGGCTTGCCTGACAGTAGTGTGCGGCACCATCACAACCCTTAGTGGATTTTTGGTTCGTGACAGCATGGTATCAGAGCACTAGGTTCCCGTCGGTCTCACGAGTCATGACCAAGTCTAGTAGAGTCTCATGGATCGGTACGGAGACGTCTGTACTTATCCTCGGGAGGCTACAGGGCTGTTAGAAGTACTTCCCTTCTTGGTTTCCTTATCGTGCGATTCGATTCCTTTGAGGCTTATGCCTTTGATTCCTTCCTACTTAGTCTTACGTGACACGAGCGCTTGCTAGAAATTAAAAATTTAAAGAATTGCAATGGCACTACAGAGGTGGTGCAGGATGTTTCTCCTTGTATAGTTGATCGGACTGTTATAGTCGCTCTATGGAAGGATATAATATTGTTTCGGCTCAGCAATGGTACTCTGAGGGCCTTGAGGCTAGGTACAGGTTGCCATGATGCTTATAAGCTATTATTCCGCGGTGGGGTTGTGATGGTAGGATATTTCCCATGTGTCGGGGCAGTAGATGAATTGAAGGGAAGTTTACTCAGCGTGTGATCAAGGGATTCAGTATTTTATCCCCGGCAAGTTTCGACAGTCGGATTAAAGATGGTCAGATTTGGGCTGGTGGAAGTAATGAGACCGGTATCTACAAGCGTGGTTGAGCATTATATTATGAAGGGGTGTTGTGGCCCTAACAAGACATACTAAGTTTGTCGATATTATAATCCACTACAATTCGCCTTATGGCAAGATATTGTGAAATAGGATTGGAGATACAACTGTCAGATATCGCATGGCGCGGTGGTTTAAGATCGAAGCCGAATTTTTTAATGTTGATGGATCAATAAAGATGGCCTTTGGAAAGGTTCTAAAGTTAGCAGCAATGGTGGATTCAAGTGCCACGAAGATAGATTTCATTTAGGGCAACATTTGAGCAGTGAAGTACGAGGAAGGACATGTGGGAAGTGTCAGGCGGTGTTTATAATTTCTAGAAGGCCAAGTATGAGAAGCAAGGTCGAGTGACCATTTAAGGAGATGAGTTCCGCCAACATGGGAGAGTGGCGGGGGTTACATATGGGCTTGGTAGTAGGATGACTACGAGCCTTAAAGACAGTTTGGAATGATCGAAGAACTTCAAAGATTAGTGACTTGGGCCTACGGGGAGAACTTGAATCATGGGCTATTATGCGGCAGAAGATTTGATATAGTGGAAAGGAGATGCTTGATGTGAAGGAATATGCATCATGATTCTTAATTGGGAGGATATTGCCGCACATTTAATTGATGTCCGCGAGGGGTGAGGGGGATTGTGCAACTGGAAGGCGAGCTCAAACTCAGGATGGGTTATTGGTGTCGTAGTGAAGGCTCCCGTGTAGCAGCGTGGAAACATGTTGGGAGGTGATTCCCCCAGATGGGTTATTCCCAGTAAGCAGGTTAGCGGTCATGTGGTTGGGGAAGCTTCTGCAAGGAATTATATTGGTTGCTCCACAAGGAGATCGGTCGTGTGAATGTGGGTGAGGATTCAGATTATGGAAGATGGGGATTTACAGGAAGATTCTGAGAAATTTGAAAATTTAGGGTGCACAGTTATGTCAATAAGAGGTAAAAAGGATCAGGCGAACCCAAGGGTTGTGAAATAATGGCTTCAAGCTAAGTGGGAGAGTCCCATCGCCTAATATTGGGTTGTATGATTAGCTACTTGCGCGATTTCTGGTAATTAGCATATTGATGGGTTATTTCAACTATGAGAAAAGACCATAAGTGGTAATTCAAGCAAATGAATTGTTGGAGGCATGCGATGGTTGGCCTTATTAGCTCATGTTCAGACTTGGAAAAAGATTCTGGATTTATGCCTCGTATAGATGCAGGTTTCAGAGGAAGTTATTTCGTCGAGTGCTTCGCTAAGAGAGTATTCGTAAGTTATAAGAGCTATGGAATGAGATATATTCAGGACCAAGACAGAGTGGGTGGCTCTCAATAATGGTCCTAGTGAATTCAGGAGTTCAAGTGTGGTCCTCAGTAATTTTGAGCCTATGGGTATAGTTAAGAATCAAGCTTTGTTGCAGCTTATGAGAAGGTGCCCATAATGTTCTATGATATTTTGACTTACGGGTAGCATTGAGAAATACGAAATGGTTTTTGGGATTCGAGACGTCATGGTCTCGTGATTCAAGGTCACTCGGGGTGAGTGCAGATGGAGTATATTATGTGTTGAATGAAGAAGCATTATTTCTAAGGAAATCAAGGATTTAGTGGAAGGAAGTAGATTGATAATCCATGGTTAACTTGGCATATTGTTAGTGGTGATTAGTTCATCCAGCATGATCAAGTCATGCATGTGAAGTGTGGCGGTGCGTGTGATGCTTCTGGGCCGCAATGATTGATGTTATTCAGAAGCATTCTTCTGTTATAGCCTGTTATGAGTAGGCGGATCCCGAAAGGGTTATGGTGGCTTGGACCACTACTTAGATATTGGCATATTTGATGGTTATGAGAATCCACCTGTATGTTGGTATAGTTCTCCCGAAGTGGGTTAAATGAAAAGTTTTATACGATGAAGTGTTAGTTTATTAGTAGTTCCAAAGTAGAGATGGAAATCATGTTTTATCGTAGGTTGGCACCTTGGGTGCAGCGAGTAGCATGGGAATTCAAAGTAAAGATCAATGTTGCAGCTTGGGCTGGCAAGGATATCACGGGCTCGAGTGATCAAGGAAGTGGTTGAATGATTAAAGTAAATTGGTATTGTCTTCAGCGTGATCACTTTTCAGCGTTAGTGTATTCGAAGCTTTAAAGGTACGGACACGATACTTATTTCAGAAGATTGTGGTAGCGTGTCCCACGTGAAGATTGTGTAACTGTGACATGTAGTCGCTTGATTGACTAATGATTTAACCAACTATGAGGATTTTGGTAATATCATCGATTTGAGAATTTAGCATGGAGGGCACTTTGTTTATTCGGATATGAACGGAGAAGGTTGCTCTGTTTGTAATGGTTGTTCCTATATGTTATGAGGAAGAATGAGTTGCTATGAACCTTGAAAGGTTATTAGCCAAGTTGGTGAAATCAGAAATCGGGTTAAGATCAGTGGATTAATTTATTTGTGGACAGGGCTTTATATCCAGCTAGTTGTGTTCGTTTTAGCGAGTGTTCCCTCTGGAGGAACAGTCTGGGTGTTATTTTGTCATCAACTATTTCAGATAGTTATGTATTGCACCGTATGGGTTGTGAAACGGCTTGGTAAATTTCTTATGTGTTGAGGTTCCACGTAGCGGTGATGTTATATGAGCAGGATGACTCTTGAGATTCAAATCATATACTGCACCTCAGTTGTGCTTGAGTTTTGTAGCCTATAGCGCTAAATGGTTCCTCAGGGTTGATATTATACACCTTATCATGTCTACGACCAATATTCAGTATTTTGATGTGATGAGCTATTTAGCTCAATGAATATCTCCTTATGTGAGCCTATATGTGGATTGGGTGGCACGCCGCCACGGGTATGTTATTTGGATCGGGTGGCACACCACTATAGTTATGATGTGTGGATCGGGTGGCATGCTACCATGGTTATGCTATTTGGATCGGGTTGTACGCCACAATAGTGTGATGTTCAGTACAGTTCCCCCTAGTTTCTTTTATGTGTTCTGCTTCCCATTTTTCGGAGGAAAATACGTGTAAGTTGTTAGCCCGAGTCGCGCGTATGTTTCGCGGGCGGGGTAATTAGATATCCGTTTCAGAGTTCGTATTCTCCTTGTATCATATCCTAATTGGCGACCTATTGGCACATGGTGGCATCATATGGGACTCTTGATTGTGTTCGAGGTGGCTTATTGCCTGAGCAGTTTGTACTGGGTGAGATGAGATTATGGAGTTTAGGATTAGTGCAATCTGAGAACATGAAGTATATTAGAGAGCAGAGATCCTTATTTGATTCAGAATGTGGTAATGGTTATGTCAGAGATATAGACCCAATGACTTGTTGATTCAGCAGCTGGTTATGAATTTTGGCACATCTCTTCCATCGTTTTAGTGTTGTAAAATGTAGAACATGACCTAAGTAGGTCACGAGTGCAATGGGAGCATCTGATTCGTTGAATTTTGGCTAAGTTGATCATAAAATATTATCATGGTCCTGTGGATTTTGTGTGGCAATGTAAGAATCCAGCAAAGATATGCAGTCATATTTGAGGATGGCGTATGGTGAATAATTGGGTGATCTCTTCATGAAAAGATGCCTGACATAGAATTCCGGATGTTGGAATTGGGCTCTAAGACTTATTTGTTTGAATAAAAGGGAATATCTTCAGAATAAATCGGGTTAATGCGCTCAACTGAGTTGTGGCAGCACGGGAAGGGGCATAGGATGCTAAAAAATGATTTCAGACTACTTCAACATAGTTCTCAGCACGTTCAAGGACGTGTGTTAAAGTGGGAGAGAATGAAATGACCCGACCGGTCATTTTGAGTACCAGCACTCCGTTCAGCATTCGGAGGCCTTGAACAGCTTCATTGCGGGTATTATGACTTGTTTGCATGGTCGAAATCTAAATTCAGGATTGGATTTTTGAGTAAACGGCCTTGGAACCTGAATCTGAAGGTTCCGGAAGGTTCATATAATGACATCGGACTTGGGCGTATGCCCGGTTCGGGTTTTGGATAACCCAAGAGCGTTTTGGCGCTTATTGTGGAAGTTAGCATTTTGGAAGAAATTTCATTAGTTTGGCTTGAAGTGCATTTTAGCGATACCGATATCCGTTTGGAATTCTGAGACTGGGCGTAGCTCCGTATAGTGGTTCTGGATTTGGGAGCACGATCGGAAGTGAATTCGGAGGTCCGTAGGTCATTTTGGAGTCGTTTTGCTAACAATAGGAATTAGAAGGTTATTAAGAAGCTTGACTAGAAGAGAAAATATTGATATCGGGATCGAAATGCAAATTTTATGGTTCTGGTAGCTTCGTTAGGTGATTTGGGACTTAGGAGTGTGTCCGGGATATTTTGTGATGACCGGTGTAGAATTAAGCTTGAATTGGCAATGTTAGTATTTTTACGAATTCCGGTTGATAGGTGAGATTTTGATCCGAGGGTCGAAATGGAATTCCAAAAGTTTGTTGCTTCTTTATGTCATTTTGGACTTGTGTGCAAAATGTGAAGTCAATCGGACGTGATTTGATAGGTTTCGGCATCAGAAATAGAAGTTGGAAACTTCAAAGTTCATCAAGCTTGGATTGGAGGTTGATTCATGATTTTGGCATTGTTTAATGTGATTTGAGGCCTCAAGCAAGTCCGTAATGTATTTTGGGACTGGTTGGTGCGAATGGTCGGGGTCCCGGGGGCCTCGGGTTGTGATTACGCTCTTATTTGATATTTCAACGTCGTTTCTCTGGACATAAAGGGGTACCATATTACGCAAATGAGCTCCAAATTCAGTTTTGTTTGAACTATTAGATCCATATCTAAATTATGGAGCCATAGGAAAAAGAATCATCGAATTTGGATATTATATGAGGAAGTTATGCTCATTTTTGTGTCGGGAAAATTGTTGCTTCTAGTATGCTCGCAATTGCGAATAAAGTATGGGAATTGTGAACCCTGTAAACTTTGCAAATGCGAAGAAAAAGGACGGGAAATGCAAAAGCACTGTAGCAAGACGGGAAATGCAAAAACATTGTAGCTTTACAATCGCAAAGAAATTTCTGGGAATTGCGACTTCTGCGTCTGGGCAGTGTCTTTTTAGTCCGAGATTTTGGCCTATTTCCCTCATTTACCACTTAGCCTTGGACAATTTTTGAGAGAATTAGAGGAGGTATTCCACCATCATCAAAGAGGTAAGTAATTTCTCCGCATCATAAGTTAATTACATAGATTATGAGTAGATTTAACATGTGAAACTAAGAAAAATCAAGGGTTTTAGATGAAAAACCTATAACTTGGTGAAAACAAGTTTTAACCACGATTTGGAGCGTGGAACTAGGAGTAAATTATATATTTGAGTTCCTAAGGTTATGGGTAACCTTTATCTTCAAAAAATTTTGGATTATGGACCCAAGGACATTTTCGTCATTTCACAAAGCGGAGTTGGGAAATTGTATAATTTGAATTATTAGCAAGTATTTGCGTATATTCTCGTTAACTAGCCATTATTTGACTAATTTTGGAGTATTTTGCATTGGCTCAGGCCTTCGAAAGAATGTAGAATGCCGGTTATGGATCTTCGAAGCCCTTTCTAATCATGTTGAAGTTAATAAATGTCAATACCACACAGGGGGGGGGGTGATTTGTGTGGTACCTAATTTTCGCGTTAGTGGTTCTTCTAAGTGTTCTAACTACACCAGTTTGGGGAGTAATAAGAACTGAAAGAGTAAAGTGCACATAGACTTTTACGTGGAAAACACCTCGCTTAAAAGGTGAAACAACCACGACCTACTACTCAATAGAAATTTCCCAAACTCCACTAAAACTCAATGAGCCAAAACAGCATTTACAAAGACTCTTTATAAACCTAAGGATTAAATTCTAATCCTAGTGTGGCACACAACCTCAACTGCTGCGACACTATCAAGTTAACTCTAACTTGATGTCACAAGGTACCTAATACAATTGCTTCTTATAAAGCTGAAAGGTACAATTTGAAAACCTACTACAATTGAACTAGAAATAAATACTCAGATGGAACTGGTTCATCTCTCTTAGTTCATGTAGCTTCAGGCGTACACACTTGTATCTTGCATATATTGCTTGAAAAATAGACTTGCTTTATTTGCTCTCAAATATGCTTTACTTCTGCTCGAGTGTGTTACCTATAAAAGAGAACCAACACAATAATATATGGAGTTAGTAGTTAGAGTTTGATTACAACTCCACTTCTTATCCGTAGTCCATTTAAATCCTTAGCCAATACAAACTCTAACTCTTATCCTAACTTAGGATCAAGTTCTCTTCACATAAAGACAATGTCCTCCTTATCCCAACTGCAACCTTTTCGATTATGTTCAAAAGATATTGATGCGTGATCTTTAGTGCATATCTTCCTCACGTGCTTCACATGTGTCCTGAGTTTATTCAGACTGTGCAGTACAAGATGGACCAGGTCCTTTCATAGGTTCATTTGTCAACCTTCAAAACTTCAACTGAAACTCGGGCCAACAATTTCCCTTTTTTTATGATGACAAACTCTGTGCTTATTGTGATCTGGAAACCTGTGAACTCAGCTGAAAATATTTAGGTCATAAACATCACTAGAAGTGAACTCAGCTAAAAATCAACCCTTAGAAAATTTACCATCAAGGAGGTCAGATTTAGGTCATAAACATCACTAGAATTTTAAGCACAATATCTTCCCCCTTTTGGCATCATCAAAAAGTTGCATTAATATAGTGAATCCTTGAAGTTAATTAATACTCATGGCCACTGGGGAAACTGCAAGTGAACACATGGTCAAGTTAATCACAAATCAGCGTAAAAATAACTATTTAGAACAAATTCAACAAGAACAAGACAAGCTGCATTCATTGATTAGAGAGGTGTTTCTACAGTGCAGTCCACAAAAAGAAAAACTATGCAGCCAACCATGAGCAAAAACAAAATAAGAACAAACAAGAATTTCCTAGACTGGAAACTGGAAACTGAAGGGTTACTAGCCTGGGCACTAAGGACAGGACACCTAAGGCTTGGAAGTGCAGGAGGGTTGGGCTTGTAGCAGATCTAACATTTGCTGGAGCATGGCTTCATTTTTCTCCTTTTCTTTGGCGAGTTCAGCTCTCAGCCCATTTCTTTCTCCCTCTAAATCAGCAATTCTGGCATTTAGCCTTGCAATTTCATCATCCTTTGTCCCAACTTCTTGAACCAAGGCTCTGACCTTGCTATTCACAGGAGTCTTGGCAGAAGAACCAGGTTCAATAGGGGCAGCATTGAGCAAATAGTCACAGGATTGAAGAGTCTTGACACCAAATAGTCCTTGCTGGAGGCCATTTCCCACTTTTTCAAAGGAACATTTAAACGTTCAAGCACAGTTGTCAGGATAAAATCATAGGGAATGGCATGAGCCTATGAACCATTTATCACCCTTTCAAGAAGCTTCACCAAAAAGACAGGCCAGTTGATATGTTTCTCTTCATTCATACACTGCATGAGCAGCATATCCATATAATTAGTTGTATACCTTCTTTCCTGTCTGGGCAGAAGGAACTTGCTGACAAATTCAAAAAACGCTTTGTGTTCTGGCCTCATTTCAGTCTTCTGGACTGCCCTGGCCTCAGGCACCTCTTCAGTTGTGTTGGTATCACAGAAATTCCTTGTTATTTGCAGCTCAGAAGGCAACCCATCCAAGAAAGGCCACCTCTACCTGGTATAATCATCATATCCCTCACAAGGAATACCCAGAATTTTTCCTAATTTTTCAGCAGTGAATTTCTCTTTGACACCCCTCACTGTACTGGTCACCCAACCATTCTTCACCTTTCCATTGGCCATGAACTCAACTAGTTCCTTCCTTGCCAATTTTCCATCAATCTGAAGGACCATGTCCTTCCAGCATTGTGCCTCAAGTGCTGTGACAAGCCTTATCATTCCTGGCTCCTCCAGATCTTTCAGCAATCTCCCCCTCAATATCTTTCTTTTGTCAAAGTTTGCATACCTATCCTGTTCTTCTTCAGACTCACTTTCATCATCATCTTCTTCTATGGCTACTTTCACTTTTTTCCCTTAGAAGTTGATCTTGTTCTCTGGTAAGAGAGGATTCAGTAGGAACTGGTTTTGAGGGATTCTTTGAGGAAGTCCTAGTCTCCTTTGGTTTTGCAAGTGGAACCTGCACAGTAGTATTTCTTTCTTGATGGACCAGTTCTATATCCTTTTCATCCTCTTCAGCTGTAACTTCTGAACTTTCACCTATCTTCCCTTTCCCCTTTTCTTTTCTTTTTCTCTTAATCTCCTTTAAATCTTTCAGCAACTCAGCTTCACTCTCCCTAACCTTGCTTCTAGTTGTCCTAACCCTAGGAGCAGACTTGGGTGTTGAGGGTTTGGATTTCTTGGTTGGTTTGGACACAACATAGGTCCTTTGTGAGGAAGCCTTGCGTTTTGGGATCATAATTAGCCCCTACCTTCTTCATCATCTCAAATAGATTTTCCTCTGCAGATAGATCAGGTTCAACAGATTGTTTGCTCAAACCAACTAACACTTCAGCAGCCTCTCCGGACTCGCTCTCCCTAACTTCGAGGCCCCTTCTTCCCCACTCCCACATATAGCTAGCACCTTCTTCCTCTTATTTTTCTTCAATTTCACAGAATCACCCATAGCAACATCTTTAGAAGCCCCTATCAGAACATACCTATTTTCTACCCTTTCCCCTATATCATCATAAACAACACTTGGATTTACCTCTTTTGGGGTTTCTTTATGTGTGACACTGTCAGAAGGCCCAGGTTCATCTCCTTTCACTGGCAGAGATGTAACCATCAGACTCAGAACTGGAATCAGTTTCTTTTGTTGGAGAATCTTTCTTTTGACTTGCCTTCAATCTTTCATTTAGAGTTTTCCTCAAGGGACCAGTCGCAACAGCTATTCTTGCTATCATTTTTGTGCAACCGAGTCTGGGCTTTGGGGGTTCACTAGGAGGTTATTATCTTGGGGATTCGACATTTTTGGTGAAGAATTGCTGGAAGGCTTGAGAAAATTTTTGAATTTTATTTTGAGGGTTTGGAGAAGAGAGTGGATGATTAGGGTTTTGAGATGACACTTATGAATGATTATAGGGGTTTTTAAATAGTGGTCATTATAGCTCCAGGAACGACAACTTTTCAGGTGTCCGCAGAGATCTAATCAGCTTATAGTTCCGATCTCCCTAGTTAATTATTTGGATTAATTAGAATTGCTAAGGTGTAGGAGATAGAGTTCCATTACAGTTAGAATTCTAGCTTCAATGAAACTGGTTCAATTTGCCTCAATGGATAGAATTTTGAGACGATTGGGTTTTCTAGGACTTTTGCCCATGATTGAAAATAAAAATTTTCTATTTGTGCAAAGTATGGAAACATACCTGACCTTGTTCATGAGCATGCATTGATGAACCAGGTTCTTCAAATGAAACTTCTCTTTATTATGCCTCAAATGTCAGAATAGAGAATTTGTAAGAGATGAGTGAGTCACATAAACACATGTCACATGAGTATACTATTTATAGTATGAGACTGAGTAGAAATTAGTCTAATATTCACAAGAATTAAGAACTCCTAACCAAATTTATTTTTCATTGTGCATTCTGAACATGACCTCTTAGACGATCTTAATCATCCCTAATTCTAACCTGTTCCTCTCATAGTTTTCTCTACTTAGTGCCTTGGTGAAGATGTCAGCTATTTGTTTATCAGTGGCACAAAATTCTATGAAGATTAGCCCCTTTTCATAGTTGTCCC
Organism: Nicotiana benthamiana; assembly: GCA_034376525.1. NCBI lineage: Eukaryota > Viridiplantae > Streptophyta > Magnoliopsida > Solanales > Solanaceae > Nicotiana > Nicotiana benthamiana. The sequence goes on from CM067328.1 coordinate 11,573,343, forward strand.
CTAAGAAGTGGTATCTACCATTTTTTTGCTTCGTCCTTTTATGAGGAACAGGGTTCTTTGTCATACTTATTGCACTAGTTTTATCACAAAATATATGTATGCATCCCACTTCAATACTAAAATCTACCAATTGTTGCTTGATCCAAAGCAACTGAGCACAGCATGAAGCAACAACAACATACTCAGCTTCAGCAGTATAGAGGGCCACTGAGTTCTTCTTTTTGGTAGCCCATGATACAAGACAAGATCGTAGGAAGTGTGTCATACCTGAAGTACTTTTCCTATCCACTATAACCTACATAATCAGCATTAACATATCCAATTAAGTCAAAATTGCTACCTTTGGGATACCACAAGCACAAATCAATTGTGCCTTTTAGGTATCTTAATATTCTTTTGACTGCAGTCAAGTGTGACTCCTTTGGATTTTCCTGGAAACGAGCACAAAGTCCTATACTGAAAACAATGTCCGGTCTGCTGGCAGTAAGATACAAAAGTAAACCAATCATACCCATGTACAACTTTTGATCAACTGAAGAACCAGGTTCATCAACATCTAACTTTGTGGTAGTTGCAATAAGAGTATCTATTTCTTTGGATTCTTCCATTTTAAATTTCTTGATTAGTTTTTTTGTGTACTTCTGCTGATGAATCATGGTACCGTTTGGACTTTGTTTGATTTGCAAACCTAAGAAGAAATTGAGTTCTCCCATCATACTCATTTCAAATTCGGTACCATTAGTTTTGCAAAGTCCTTACTCAACCTCTCTGCAGTAGCCCCAAAAATCATGTCATCGACATAAATTTGAACAATAATAAGGTCTTTACCTTTTTCCCTTAGGAACAAGGTGCTATCAATTTTACCTCTTTTGTACCCATGCTCCCGAAGGAATTTTGACAATCTTTCATACCAAGCTCTTGGAGCTTGCTTGAGACCATAAAGAGCTTTATCCAGCTTGTATACATGGTCAGGACATTCTTTGCTTTCGAATCCAGGAGGTTGCTTCACAAACACTTCTTCTTTGAGATAGCCATTTAGGAAGGCACTTTTCACATCCATTTGATGAAGAGTGAATTCCATATGTGCTGCAATGTCTATAAGGAGTCTTATTGCTTCAAGTCTAGCAACCGGAGCAAAAATTTCATCATATTCAATGCCTTCCTCTTGACCATAACCTTGAACCACCAACCTTTCCTTGTTTCTTATAACTGTTCCATCTTCATCCAGCTTGTTTTTGAAGACCCGTTTTGTCCCAATGACTAACATGTACTTAGGTCTTGGAACCAAGTGCCAGACTTGGCTTCTTTCAAACTGATTGAGTTCTTCTTGCATTGCATTGATCCAATATGCATCTTGTAAAGCTTCACTCATATTTTTAGGTTCAATCAGGAAAAAAGGCATCAAATGCACACAGGTTCTTCAGTTGTGATCTAGTCTTGACTACAAATGTGGTATCATTGATTATGTTCTCAATGGGATGAGAACTCAGGTACCTGTAAGATTTTCCCACCAGCTGGTTTCTGCTATCTTCTCCTTCATTATTATGATGTAGAGGAACATGTTCAGGTATAGGATCCTTCAGAGAATTTTGTACAGTTTCTCTCATATTGGTTCCCCCTGTCAGGTTGCCCAGGGTGAAATAACATGTTCCATCACCTACTCCTTCCTTGGATGCCTCTTTGACTTGTGCTGTAACTTCAGTAAGTTGTCTCACCAGTCCAATGGCTTCATCTTCATGTTCCTGTCTCTCAGAAAGAGTGCTAGATTCATCAAACACAACATGTACACTTTCTTCAACACATAGAGTTCTTTTATTAAATACTTTATATGTTTTGCTATGTGAAGAATATCCCAAGAATAATCCCTCATCACTTCTGGGATCAAACTTTCCTAGGGAATCTTTTCCATTATTGTGCACATAGCAATTGCAACCAAAATCCCTAAGATGGGATATGTTTGGTTTTCTCCCTTTAAGTAACTCATAGGGAGTTTTCTCTACAAGACGTCTGGTCATGCATATACTAATTATATAGCAAGTAGTGTTTATAGCCTCTGCCCAAAAACTATGAGGTAGTTTACTGGAAAGTAACATGGTCCTTGCCATATCCTCAAAGGTCTTGTTCTTCCTTTCAACTACCCCATTTTGCTGAGGAGTCCTAGGGGTAGAGAAATTGTGATCGATTCCATTTTCATCACAAAATTCAGCAAACTTTGCATTTTCAGTTTCAGTTCCATGATCAGACCTAATGGATGCAAGTTGATTTCCTTATTGTTTCTGGATTTTTCTAACAAAAGCTGTGAACATTTCAAATGCTTCATCTTTAGAAGTTAGAAACAGCACCCAGGTAAATCTAGAATAACCATCAACAAGCACCATAACATATCTTTTACCACCTCTGCTCATGGCTCTCATTGGACCACAGAGATCCATATGAACCAGTTCCAATGTCTTGGACGAGCTTACCATTTTCTTAGGTTTGAAGGATGATCTTACATGCTTACCCCTTGCACATGCCTCACAAACTTTGTCTTCCTCGAACTTGATATTAGGTATCCCTATCACCCAGTCCTTGGAAACTAATTTGTTTAATTGATTTAGGCTAGCATGACCAAGTCTTTTGTGCCAAAGGAAGGGATCATTAATTAACACACTCAAGCAAGAAAGTTCATTTTCAAAAGAGTCGGCAAATCTAAAATGTAAATATTGTTAACTCTTCTTCCCTGCAAAACAATCTTGTCAGTAGTAATGTTAATCACAAAACATTTTATGGAAGTGAAAGCCACAATGTTACCTCTGTAACACAGTTGTGACACACTTATCAGGCTATATTTCAACCCGTCTATCATATAGGCATTCTCAATAGAATGAGAGTCTGTATTTCCTACCTTTACAACCCCAATAATATCATCTTTCTTCCCATTTCTAAAGGAGACACTGCCTCCTTTTAGTTTCTCAAGTGAAAGAAACTGGTCCTTGTTACCAGTCATGTATTTTGAGCAGCCACTATCCATGTACCATATTTGGCTGCTTCCTTTCACTTGGACATGCAAAATGAAATCAGGGGTTAATCTTAGGAACCCAAACTAGTTTGGGTCCCTTTCCATGGGAAAAAAGATGAATTAAAATTTTCTTTGCCCAACCAGGTAGTTTGTGTTTTTCTTGAACAAAAGCTTTGTTCTTTTGACTGGCCTTTTCTTTTGCAGTGAATTCATTTTTGTAATGGCCAGTCTTTCCACAATGTGTACAGATTTTATTCTCAGGAAGAGTGAGGTACTTGTTTTTGGGATCCCATTTTGGAGCTTGTGTCCCAAATCCAAGTCCTTTCTTATTGCTGATGTGATGCTCTTGCAGCCAGGAGAGTGCATCAGAAGCCTTGTTCCATTTGCATGTTCTGTCTAGTTCATGCTTCACCTTTCCTAGTTCTTCTTTAAGGACCTTGATTGATTCATCTTTCTTATACAGTTCATCTTTCATTTTTCCTAAATTTTCTTCTAGTGTGAGAAATGATTGATCAGCCTTTTTCTTTCCTGTCCCTACTTTTAGTTTTAAGTTTTCAGACTTGAGTTCTAGGACATTGTTTTAGAATTTAAGAACCTGGTTCTTCAACTCAGTATTTAAGCTGTTACTCTCATCAGCCCTAGATTTTAGCCTTTTGCATTTTTCTTCTAGTATTGCACAATCCCTAGACAGAACATCTTTCTCACTGTTTATTATTTCAGACTCATCTATGAAGTCCATCAAGAGCTCAGCCAATTTTTCTTTAGACATGAATTTAATCTTTTCTTTAAGATGCAGAATACTTACCTCATGTTCATCTTCTGATTCTCCGAAGGCCATAAGAGCTTTCTCATCTTCAGCTTCATTTTCTGAGTCTTCATCTGACGTATCTCTCTATGCAGCAACCGTGGCTTTAGTAGTTTCTTTGTTTCTCCTTGGTTGAACATGTTCCTTCTTCCCGTTTCTTCTTTCTGCCCTTTCTTTCTTCCACTCAATCTCCCATGAGGGCAATTTTTGATCATGTGATCTGTCTTTTCACATTTAAAGCAACCATTATTTGTCTGCTTCTCAGGAGCCCTAGGTTTGTTGAATATTGATCCTCTTGAAGAACCCTTGCCTCTCATAAGATATTTCTTGAAGTCTCTGGTTATCATTGCCATTTCAACATCTTCAAGATCTGATCCTTCTGAGAGCCAGACTTCTTTCTTTCTTTGGAGCATCCATCTTCATGGTTTTCCTTCTCAATTCATAAGCAGTCAAATTTCCAATCAGTTCATCCAATTTCAGTGTAGCAATATTTTTGGATTCCTGAATGACAGTGATTTTGCTTTCTCAGGAGATTGGCAAAACACTATTTAGAATCTTCTTCACCTTGTCTTCTTCCAAAATAATCCTTCCAAGAGACTCAAGTTCATTTGTCAGTATAGTGAACCTTGTATCTCTTGGATAGTTTCACCATCCTTCATAGAATTCTCATATTGAGAATACAGTAGAGTTCCTCTTGACCTCTTCACCTGAGGTGTTCCTTCATGAGCCACTTGTAAAGTGTCCCAAATCTCCTTGGTAGTTGTACAACCTTGAATCCTACTGTACTCATCAAGACTAAGTCCACACACTAGCCATTTCTTAGCTTTAGGTCTTCACCAGTACAATCCACTCTAGTCTTAGGCACATCCAATCCTTCAGCACTCTTCTTGGTTGTGGCTAAAGGACCATAAGTGATGATGACATAAAGCTCATAGTATTCACCCATGATGTGGTCTCTCATTCTGTTTTTCCACCAAGAGTAGTAGAGTCCATTAAAGAGTGGAGGCCTGGCAGTAGACTGTCCTTCTCAATTCGCAGGTGGTGCACTGATGTTGATCTTTTCCTAAGGTGTTAACCTCTTCAAGAATAACCTGTTCTGATTCCAATTGAAGTTAATAAACGTCAATACCACACAAGAGGGGGGTGATATGTGTGGAACCGAATTTTCACGTTAGAAGAACCTAGTTCTTCTAAGTGTTCTAACTACACCAGTTTGCGAAATAATAAGAACTGAAAGTAAAGTGCACAGAGATTTTTACGTGGAAAACACCTGGCTCAAAATGTAAAAAACCCACGACCTACTACTCAGTAGGATTTTCCCAAACTTCACTAAAAATCAATGAGCCAAAACAACATTTACAAAGACTCTTTGTAAACCTAAGGATTAAACTCTAATCCCAGTGTGACACATAGCCTCAGTTGCTGTGACAGTATCAAGTTAACTCTAACTTGATGACACAAGGTACCTAATACAATTGCTTCCAATAAATACGAAAGGTACAATTTGAAAACGTACTACAATTGAACTAGAAATAAACACTCGATGGAACTGGTTCTTCTCTCTTAGTTCATGTAGCTTCAGGCATACACACTTGTATCTTGCATATATTGCTTGCAAAATATACTTGCTTTATTTGCTCTCAAATATGCTTTACTTCTGCTCGAGTGTGTTACCTGTAAAATAGAACCAACACAATAATATATTGAGTTAGTAGTTAGAGTTTGAATATTACTCCACTTCTTATACGTAGTCCATTTAAATCCTTAGCCAATACAAACTCTAACTCTTATCCTAACTTAGGATCAAGTTCTCTTCACATAAGGAGACTGTCCTCCTTATCCCACTGCAACCTTTTCGATTACGTTTAGAAGATATTGATGCGTGATCTTTAGTTCATATCTTCCTCACGTGCTTCACATGTGTTCTGGGTTAATTCAGACTGTGTATTACAAGATGGACCAGGTCCTTTCATAGGTTCATTTGTCAATCTTCAAAACTCCAACTGAAACTCAAGCCAACACCTGTGAGGGGGAAATTACCCCATAGGTGAATTAAACAGATTATGTACTCCTATTTTTGGGGGTTACGCACGCACAAGGTGACGAGAGTCAGTGCGTATCTACTAGTATGATATTGTCCGGGTAGTCTAGGACCCAAAATCATGTTATACTTGAATCATTTGTAAATCATTGATAGCTTGAAATGATTTAATCATATTAAATTAATAAGCTGATTTCTAAAAGTACTAAAGCTATGTTTTTCTCAAATTATTAAAAGGGAATAGACATTACTTGGATATTTGCTCCACGTTGACTGTTTGACTGATTATCTGTCTACGTGTGTTTATATTTCTGTTGGAACGGTCCGATCGCCTCGGTGAAATGGATGCATCTATGGTACAGGCCGCTCGACCCTCGGCAGTGCACAAATTTACATTTCTGTTGGAGCGGGTTATCGCCTCGGCATGATTTGCGCATGTTTGTGCTGTTGTCTTAAACTCATTTGAGTAGTTTTATGCCACATTATGGCTTGAGATCATTTATCTAATAATAACAAGAAAACTAAGGAAATTTTCCATGAAAGAATTGTATGACTACCTATTTTCCCATATCAAGATTAGAATCCTGTTTATAAAACAAATTCACTACTTGGATATATTTTTAAGGATAAATAGTAATTGGACTGCTAGTGAGTGTCAGGATTGACCATCTCGTCTCTACTCCTTCGGGATTAGGCGGGACACTCATTGGGTACACATTGTTTTGTACTCATAGTACACTTGTTTTGCATTTTGTTGCACATGTATATGTGATTTCAGTAGTCTAGACGTAGAAGCACGGATGATTCTGGGAACTAGAGAGCTACATCATTTGAGATGACTGCAGCTAGGGTAGTCCCTTTCCAGTACTGTGTTTATTTTCCGTCCGTTGTATTCCAGACGTATGATGTATTTATATTCCTCTTATCAGTAGATGCTCATGTACTTGTGACTCCAGGTTGTGGGATGGTTGAAACATTGTATTAATTGCTTAACTTTAAAAGAAATTTGATTTGAAAATGGCATTCTTTAGAATTTCTAAATATGGAAGAAAAATCATGTATTTCCAAAAGTGTTAAACGAGATTTGATTAAATAATCTGGTTGGCTTTCCTGACAACAGTTCTGGCGCCATGAAGGATGAAGGGAACAAGTCCCACGTCTCAATAGGGAAAGGCATCAACCCTATGTCAGATATCCTCATCCACCGCCACCAAGGCACGCGGACGCACTACAATGATATCTCTCCCCACTATGAAACGATAGAGGTATGCCTCATTTATTATCTGCACATAACTATTGCGTGTCCCCTTCAGAAGTAGTGTACGCACAAGAGAAACTGGGCAACAAGGTGCAATGGCTGACGAAGACGAAGTCAGATCCTGCCACCCAAAAATCAAATGCCCTGTGTGAGTTCCACCAGGAGATAGGGCACAAAACCAAAGACTGCATAGATCTACGGCAAGAGGTGGTGAGGATGTTGAATCAAGGATTCCTGAGAGAGCTACTCAGTGATAAAGGAAATATCAACTTTGCATGTGGACGGGAACAACCCACGGGCCACCAAAGCTGCCTTCGCCAACACGCACAATCAGCATGATCATCGGAGATGGCGGTGATTCGGCAATCAATCATGTCAAATTCAATACTACTCACAAACAAAAGCGAACCATCGCCCACAAACGGTATGTCGACTTCGAAGATAGTATCATCTTCAATAAGTCCGATGCCGACAGTTTGTCTTTCCCTCATTACAATGCTTTAGTCATCACTTTGCGTATCATAGATACAGATGTTAGAACAATTATGATTGACGACGGTAGTGGCACCTGTATTATCCACCCAAGGGTCCTCACACTAATGGGACTCGAGGATAAGGTAATATCGTGCTGCAAAGCACTAACTAGTTTCAATATTGCAGTGGAACGGACCTCTGAGGAAATATCACCGCCCATTCTAGTAGGAGGAGTCATGTTGGAAACCACTTTCCACGTGATGAACCAGAAAACGACATATAACAACATCATCGTATGCCCGTGGATACATGCCATGAGAGAGGTCCCCTCAAGCTTTTATAAAATAATCAAATTTCCTACCCCATGGGGAGTGTTTGGCATTCGAGACGAGCCTCACACTGCCCAAGAATGCTATAAAATAGCTCAAGACTGCACCCACACCAAACAACTTAAAGAGGCAAGCATAGAAGCATAGCAATCAGCTCTGTCGAGGACTAAGGTCTATCCGACAGTGAACACAGGTCTATCCGATAGAGAACGTCATCAAATACCCTGACACCATAGAGGCCTGCAAAGCCACGATCGAGGACCTCGAACCAGTTCAAATGGATTACGACGACCTTTCAAAGAAAGCCTACATCCGGCACGACCTCTCGAATCCAAGTAAGTATCGTGAATTTTGATCTAACCATGCAAACCTCTTTGATTTTTCCATTCAGATATGCCACAGATTCCGCGAGAAATCGCCACCCACAAGCTGAACGTCGATCCGTTACACCCGCCCGTGCGGCAATGAGAAGAAAATTCAACACCGCTATCAATGAAGCGGTCAGTGATGAGGTAGACAAACTTCTGGCCAACAGATCCATCATGGAATCAAAGTACCCTCAGTGGTTCGCCAACGTTGTCATGGTCAAAAAGAAAAATGGGAAGTGGAGAATGTGCGTAGACTTCAACGACTTGAAAAGGCATGCCCAAAAGATTCATTCCTGCTGCTCCACATCGACCAACTGATAGACGCCACCGCAGGGCATGAACTGCTAAGCTTCCTAGACGCATACTCCAGCTACAATCAAATCATGATGGCCGATTAATACCAGGAGAAGACGACTTTCATATCTCACCAAGGGACATACTGCTACAAAGTAATGCCTTTTTGGCTTAAGAATGCGGGAGCCACATAACAATGGCTGGTCACCAAGATGTTCAAAGAACAACTTAGCAAAATGATGGAAGTCTATATCGATGACATGCTAGCAAAGTCATCAAGGAAAGAAGACCACATCGACCACCTGAAGGAGGCCTTTGAAATATTAAAGAGGTACACGATGAAGTTGAACCCCGAGAAGTGTCCCTCCGGTGTGGCCTCAGGAAAGTTCTTGGGGTTCCTCGTATCACAACGAGGCATTAAGGTCAACCAGACCAAATCTAGGCGATAGACGCAATACCTGAAGTGCTAAGTAGCATGAAACAGGTACAGATACTGACGAGGCGTATAGCCGCTCTATTCCGATTCATCTCACGGTCATCCGACATGTGCCATAAATTTTTCAATGTGTTGAAAAAAGACCAAGGACTACAGTGGAACAAGGAATACGTTGAAGCCTTGAGAAAGCTGAAGGAGTACTTGTCTTCGCCACCCCTACTGGTCAAAGGGAGCCCGGGTGAACTCCTGCTGGTGTATCTGGCCGTGTCTGAGATCGTTGTTAACGCCGTCCTAGTACACGAAAGCAAAGGTACACAATATCCTATCTATTATATTAGCAAAACCGTAGTGGACGTTGAAACTCGGTACCTACACCTTGAGAGATTAGCGCTAGCACTGGTAGTAGCTTCACGGAAGTTACAGCCCTATTTTTAGTGCCACCCCATAAAAGTGGTAACGACCTTCACGTTAAGGAGCATCTTACACAAGCCTGAATTATCAAGCTAGCTCGCCAGATGGGCTATTGAGCTCAGCGAACACGACATCTCGTACCTTCCGAGGAATGCCATCAAGTCCCACGTTCGGGCCAATTTTATAGCCGACTTCAACGCTGAAATCCTACCAAAGGCAGAACTTGAGGCACAACACGCCTTCACCAATAATGACCTATGGGTCCTCTAACACTGATGGCACCGCCAATGCATCAGGATTGGGACTGGGACTCTTCCTCGAGGTTCCCACGGGCAAAACAATTCGCCAGTCCATACGATGCCCTGAAATGACTAACAACGAGGCCGAGTACAAGGCCGTTATTGCTGGTATGAAACTCACCATCAAATATGGGGCTCTCCAAAATCATCTTCCACTCCGATTCCCAACTCGTAGTGAACCAAATTACTGGAACTTACCAGATCAAAGAACAAAGATTGCAAAAATCCCAGTCAGAAATCCGTAGGTTAATGGCTGAGTCCGACGAATGCCGCTTCGAACAGATTCAGAGGGCACAGAATATTGAAGCAGATGACCTAGAAAGGTGGGCCACGACCACTAATAACCTCAGCAAAGAAAGCGTGGTTACCCTCCTCCATTCATCCATTGATCACACTGAGGTATTCTCTTTAAGGTTAACTTGGAACAGGCGTAACCAGTTAGTATCCTATCTGCGTGATGGAACGCTACCAGTCGACAAGAAAGAGGCCAAGAAACCCCGCGTACAAGCTGCTCGACATTAACTAATAAATAATAACCTCTATAAAAGAACGTTTGGGGGACCCTTGGCCAAGTTTCTAGGCCTACACCGAACAAGGCCAATACTCAAGGAAGTGCACGAGGGCCACTGCGGTGCCCATACAGGTAACCGCGCTCTCGTGCGATGCATCATACGAGCCGGCTACTACTGGCGCACCATGACCAAAGAGGCGGAAGAACACATTTGCCGATGCGAGCAATGCCAAAAATACGCCCCCATGATACACCAACCAGGAGAACTCCTCCATTCGGTCACTTCTCCATGGCCTTTCATTAAATAGGGAATGGAAATAGTCAGCTCCTACTCGCAGGACGGGGAAAGGTACGATTTTTACTAGTTTTAACTGATTATTTCTCTAAGTGGATAGAAGCAGGTGCGTATGCGCAAATACGCAAACAGGAGGTCATCGCCTTCATATGGAAAAATATTATATGCCGCTTCGGCATCCCCAAAGGAATTAGTTGTGACAACGGACAACACTTCGTCGGTTAAAAGACGACCGAATTCTTCAAGAAATGGAGCATCAAAAAGGTATTTTCCACGCCATATCACCTCGCCGAGAACGGTTAGGCCGAGTCCTCTAACAAATAATATTAAACATATTAAATAAGAAGCTCAAAGACGCCAAAGGGCTATGGCCCGAACCGCTACCCGAAGTGCAGTGGGGGCACAAAACCACACCCAAATCTAGCACAAGGGAAATACCTTACTCACTAGTCTATGAAACCGACGCGGTCATACCCGTCGAGGTTGACAAACCAAGCGTAAGGTATTCACATACCAGTGGAACAGAAAATGGTACAAACAAGCTCCAAGACCTCGATGAAGCTGAAGAGAGAAGAGAAATGGACCACATAAGAATGGTGGCCCAAAAATAGCAAATCGAAAGATACTACAACAAGTGGGCAAAGATAAGACCACTCAAAGTGAGAGACTACGTCCTCAACGCCAAGACATTGGAATCCAAAGATCCGAGTAAAGGAAAATTGGGCACCAACTGGGATGGACCTTAAAATTTTGCGGCAGTAGCCAGCAAAGGAGCGTTCCAATTGGAAAAAATAGAAGGAAAAAGGCTCCAAAACAACTGGAACGTCTCCCACCTCAAATATTTCCATTTCTGAAAGCGTCTCCCAAGTCGCACTATTTTTCCCTCACACGAGTTTTGTCCCAACTGGGTTTTCTCGGGGAGGTTTTTAACGAGGCGGAAAAGGGGACACTTTGGGAATATTTGTGGAACAAGTTTATCATATCAACCTCTCCAATACGATCTCCAGGCCGACATGATAAAGGGACTGGAATAGCTTGATCTCCAATGTATGAAAAGGCTACGGCCACCTCCAATGTATGAAAAGGCCACGACCACCTCAAATGTATGAAAAGTCTACGGACATCTCCAATGTATGAAAAGGCTACGGCCATCTCCAATGTATGAAAAGGCTAAGGCCATCAATGTCATCATGGCTAAGGCCACTGATTTCATCACGGCTAAGGCCATCGATTCTATTACAGCTAAGGCCATCACCGTCAACAGCCAACCTAGATTCGACTAAGGCAAACAAGTGATTCGACGATAGTCTAAGTCACTTGTATGGCTAAGGCCATCAATCTAAGTCTGGCTAAGGCTATCGACTTCATTGCGGCTAAGGCCAGCAACGATGATAATTGACCTAGATTCGAATACGGCAAACGAGTGATTCGACGACAGCTGAAATCACCTATATGGCTAAGTCCATCGACTTTACCATAACTAAGGCCATCACCGCCAGCAGTCAACCCAATTTCGACTACGGCAAACAAGTGATTCAATGACAGTCGAAGTCACCTACTTGGCTAAGGTCATCAACTCCACCACGACTGGGGTCGTTAATCCAAGACCTGCTAAGGCCGTTAACGTCAATAGCCGATCCAGCTCGGTACGGTAAACAAGTAATTCGGCGATAGTCGAAATCACCCAGGCCGGCCTAGCTCAAACTACGATGAAAAGCACGAAGGCAGCAATCAGAAACACAACAAAAGTTCTAAGGAACAAAAGAAGAAAAACAAAAAGTCATATTCCATTATCTCCAAAAATATATGTACATTTGTCCTTAGAAAAGGACGTATCTACATCAAAATACATGTACACACAAAAACCTAAGAGCCTTCACTGCTCTGTCCGCCACGACCCGCATTATCACCATTTGGTCCTTGACCGTCTTCAGGCGGATATCAGTTATTGTATTCCCCTTGTATTCAGTCGTTCGAGCAAAGTTAATCGGAACTGTTTGTTGATTCAGGTTCATTTCTCATTCCTTGTAGCCTATCTTTAGTATTCTGGTTGGCTGTGTATATGCTACGATGAGTTCTAAAATTGTTCATCGATGTGCATTGGTTGTTGTCGATCCAATCGGTTCGTTGAACTATTGCAAACAAAATGATTATTTGCTGTTGTAGCTTGAGTCTTGAGTGAATGCTGAAACTATTTATCGAAATGTTGAGAATTTGAAATCATCTTATGGTTTAGTTCCAAAATGTTTGAAATCTTTCTTTAGCTTCTTCTCTTAAGTGTTTGGTCTGTTGAAAGTATGTAATTTCTATTGTTGCTTTGATTTCGTTTAAGGTGGATAGGTGAAACACTTGTCTTAATTGCTATCGACTCTTCATGACTGCTGGTTGAGAGTATGATTCTACTTTGCATCAAAGTTTTGGGAATGTCATCGAATGCAGATTAGTCGATATTAGCTGTTAGCGACTCGAACTTTGGGTGAATTAAGTTAGCTTCGCGGGTTGAGAATTCTTATCATTAATCCCTTAGCTTCCATCTGCTTAAAATTCCTTGCGCATGTTTGGGTTACTATCCATTTCTAGGAGGGAAGTTCAGCATGTTTTGTCCTCATGTGATCTGTTTGATTGGCTTCAAGGTGCTCGACATAAACAACTAAAGAATCTGTTCTCCCCTTTTGATTTCACGACCATTTCGTAGGTTCTTTTGGTTTGAAGTTGCTGAAACTGTCCTAGTTGATATTTGCTATTATTGACACTGTGTTAGAGAGGATCCAAGGAGCGTTCATGTTTCAGGCATATCGATTCTGTCACTGATCTTCTTAGGCAGATTCTAATCTTAGAACTTGGATAGCCGTGTGTTATTTTGCTTTGAAATCAGCTTGTATTTGCTAATCGGGCTGATATAGCTATAGTTTTGAAATTGTTTGAACTGCTGGGCCTGCCAAGAATCTGCTTCGTTTTGCACCATTTACCTCGCATGACCAAATTGCCTGCTCCTCAGAATTGTTGTGTATCTTGGTATTGATTATATCCAGTTAGAAGAAAAAGGAAATGTGGGTCACCTTCTGTCAAATTTCTGTCTTTGGTATTGAAAGAAATTTTTAGCAAATTCTCTATTTATGACATTATGTTCATGATTGAAGTTGCTTATAGTTAACTGGGGTAATTCACTGTTTGATGTAGTGAGGACCGAAATTGCTCATAGTATGTCATGGAAGTTTAGTATGTTTTTTTTCCCTTGCGGTCAAAAGTCAAAGTTCTGGACATCAGTTGCACTGGCATTTAAGCCTCAGTTGTGTGCAAGGTTGATGCACCAAGCTTGAGTAATTCAATAGTCTCATCTTTGGTATGCTGCATTGACATTCTTACTTTACTTCCATTCACATCCCCTTTGAGCCAAGCTCCTGTAGCATTCTTTAAGTTGCTATGGTGGAATTTTGAATTTAGACTCTGTGCTCTTGTGGGGAATCGAAATCAGCCCTCTTAGTAAAGTCTGATTGGCGTGCCTCATGTGGCTTGGGCCAGCCAATTTGGCCCTGTTCATGACTCCTTCAATTGATTTAATTGGTATTTGGAATTCGAGTTTTGAGTTAAGTAGCGGGTTTTAAACTAAAAGGCTCGTCCTTTTGTTTGGACCCGGACTTGAACTTAAAGCACGGATTTTGAATACAATTAATTAGAATCTTTTTTTCGTTATTAGAAACAAAAAAAATATAGTTATCTAATAGGTTTATTCTTTTTAAAATAAGATGAGGCGTGCCTCGCGCAACAAAAAATACAAATTGTGGGGCCCTCAATAAAGGTTTAAAAATGTTTAGAAAATCGGGAAGGGTCGTTTAGAGAATTTCACGACCCTCCCAAAATATTACAATGCGTTATACCCTATTAGGCGCGACTTTAATAAATTACATTCCTAAATACGGGTGGGCGTTTTTATGCGGTCCAAATCCAAATCCTAAAATGTTGAATAGAGTGTGTCTAGGATTGCGGGTTCATTTGATGCGGCAATCCGAAAACACATTTTAAACGACGTTCACTTTCTTAAATAAATATTAAATAAAAGCGGTTAAGCATAAAATTGGCACATAGGCTCTTCATGTAATAAAAATAGTTAATGTTAAATACAACAGTTGAGCGACCGTGCTAGAACCACGAAACCCGTGAATGCCTAACACCTTCTCCCGGGTTAACAGAACTCCTTATCTGGATTTATGGTTCGCAAACTATGAACAGAGTAATCTTTTTCCTCGGTTCAGGATTCAATCAGTGACTTGGGACACCATTAATCTCCCAAGTTGCGACTCTGATCTTTAATAACCAAATATCGTTCTGATGGTCCTTTAATCGGAAAAACTCCTTTACGCTCCCTTTGCGGGGGTGTGTAGTGGTAAAAAGAAGGTGTGACAGTTCTGGCGACTCTGCTGGGGAAAAGAACCCAGAACGTTTTGTTCAGGGTTCAGAATTCGAGCTTAGAATAATTGTTGTGTTTGGCTTTATCCGATTTTGTTACATGATATGTGCCTAATTTGTTAATTGACTGCTTTTACCGCTTTGATATTATGTGAATTGTATATAAACTGTACCGAAACTCATCTCCTCTCTAAGTCTTCTGAATCATGAAGAAGGGTGTACGTCGTACGACTTCTTTTCTGTATAGTGCCAAATCCCAATTTAGGACGAGGTTTCTATAAGTCGCAAAGCCGCTGAAGCTTCTGTATTCTCGGATTGCCGCCTCCTTCTCGGCTCGAGTTGTCCGCTCGGGTAAGCCAGGTCTAGAACAAACACCCAGGCTTGAACCTAGAATAACTTAACCTCATGTCGGATCCCTAGTAGGAACGCTTATTTGCATCATGTGCATTTTGACTTAGGGGACTCAACGCAGGGGTTGGGTCCGTCTAGGGCTAGCAACCTGAAATGAAAAGACCATCCTGATGCATCCTACTTGTTTTCTGTGTATTTATTTGCTCGGGCTTGCATGTTGACTGGCTTTTGAATCTCGGGAATGTTAGAGATTTAAAAAAAAAGAGAAAAAAAGGAGAAAAAAAGAAAAATAACAATTGGAGAGTTAATTGATTGTTTTAGAAAAATCGATGCTCAAGTACTGTTGGAACTCTGTCGAAATTTTGAGAAAATATAAAAAATATTTTGTTTTTAAATAGTTGTTTTATTAAAAAAGAATCCATCATTTTTTTAGTTTGTCTTGTTTGCAAAAAATGAAAATGAAAATGAGTCTTGTTTTAAAATAGTTCGGTTAATTTGTCCGAACTACGCATGGTTTGATTCTCACAGGGCGTGAGATACGTAGGCATCCCTCATCGGGTCCAACCTCCTCTTTGCAAAAATAGCCAAAAAATTACAATATTTTATTTTTATCATAAATAAACCAGGTGATGCTGTTTTTGTCAAAAATAGCCAAATGTTCTCAAATGGGGCGCCGGAAGGCTGACTTTGCATAAACAGCCACCTTTGGTCATATTTTGATTGTGACCCTCACAGCCTTAAAATCTTCGTCCCCGAGACCCTGAAAGGCCGTGTTTGCAATATCGGGTCATTTATTTTAAATTTGAAAAACAAGAAAAGAATTATAAATAAGTCGGGTCACGACATTTTGTCATAAATAGCTGCTTGTTCAAATTGGCATATAGGGAAAGGAATCTGTCAGTTTATATTTCATTTTAATTAGAGTATGTGGGTCGTTTGCTTTTTGAAACTGTATTCTATTTTGTCAGAGACTGTTAGTTTAAGTTTGTTAGTTTTAAACCTTTGTAGTCAAAGTTTATTTTATTATGAAAATTGAAAATACCAAAAATATTTTATTGTTTTTTACCTTTTATCCGAAGAACTACGCACGGTCTGATTCATGCGGGGTCATAATACGTAGGCAATCTCCATAAGGTTCGACCACAACAACAAAACAAAAAATGAGAAAAAAAATGGAAAAGAAAATTGAATGAAAAATGGAAAAGATGTTGTTAATAATGAAGATCGACTCAATCCATTCTAACATATTTTGTTTTGAATTGTGAAGAAAGTTTAGGTGGTTGGTTTGTGGTAACTCATCCATACAACACAAGGTTGAAAAGCAGGCCAGTTATGGCTGGCAAAGGGTTGAACACTGGTATTGCTGATCCGTCTAGGGGAATTGTTGAATCAGAATCTGGGTTAAAAGAAGAGGTTTTGAGGTTGAAAAGACAGATAGTCAGAGTGCACAAAGCTTGGGCCAGTGGGTATCCTCCGCCATCAGTCCTCGATGCCCAACATTATGCTCCAGAACCAATTGTCAAGGTCTCGAGTCCATACCATCACGCTATTCATTCCGAGTCTCTGGGTGAGACTACGAAGCTTGCTAAAACGGTGGAGCAGGATGAGATATCCAGAAAGCTGGAAAGGTTTAAGATACCGAAGTTTAATTTGTATGATGGGCGGGGAGATCCAGTATCCCACTTGGGGGATTATTGCAATAAAACGAGGAATGTGAGCAAGTAAGATAAGTTGTTGATATCGCATTTCAGTGAGAGCCTGACTGGGGCAGCCTTGGAATGGCATGCTTGTCAAGATTTCGGGAAGTGGTACACGTTGGGCAACATGGCTCATGATTTTGTGCGATATGTTTAGTACAATAAAGATGTTGTCCCAAAAAATTCCTCCCCATCTCAGACGAAAAACAAACCCAAGGAAAGTTTTAGGTAATTAAGGGTCTGATGGAATGAAAAAGTTGCTCAGGATACTCCTTCCATTGATAAGAAATATATAGTTGAGCCCCGCCGACGAAAGGGCCCAGTGGTCGTTCCTGCCAAACGTCTTCAGCCTCAGCTCCAACCCCAAACCTGTCCTCGAGCTCCAGATAATCTACCTCAGCATTATCCTCCCAATAATGTCCGATCATACGTCCAACCACCAGGTCATTTCCTCCACCGGCGACAGGGTCCAGTGGTCGTTCTTGCTAAACACTCTCAGCCTCGACATCACCATACAGATATCCTTGTGCACCAGGTGACCCGCCCCGATGCTACGTCCCCGGATCAGGTTTCCAGCCAAATCAGGCATTTAGAAATGAGAGGTTGTGGAAAAAGAAAGCCTACACTCCCTTGGGAGAGTCATACACAAATCTGTTCTAGAGGCTAAAGAGTTCGGGCGTGATGAAGCCTATTCAGATAAGAGTACCAAACTATCTTTCAAAGAAGTTGGATTTTTCCCAAATGCCCCGGGGCATGATACAGAAAAGTGTTGGAGACTGAAGAAAGTAATTAAGGAGCTTATTGATGCAGGCGACATTGTCGTGCCAAATCTAGATGCAGCTGACACCAGCCAAAATTCATTGCCTGTGCAAAAGGAGACGCACATGGCAGATATGATTACCTGGAAAAGTCATTTGAAGTTCTTAGTATTGTTGATGCAGAATTCAGTGTCTAAGACACCGTGCTCGGTAATTGGAAAGATGCTTCATTCCTAAGTCATCCGGAGAGGAGCTTTGGTGGTCCATTTTGCTGTCATTTCTGTTGTCCGGGTTATTTGCAGGGTTGTAATCCGGATATTGTCTTGTGATCAAACCCTCTTATCCTTCCATTTTTGTCTAGCTTGTGTAGTTGTAGTGGTTTGTCTAGGGTTGTCCAGGTTTGTTTCGGTTCATTCTAGGATTGTATTCCAGTTTGTTTTGTTGTGTTTTGTTAGTCGGACTGTTTCATCGTTTGTCTAATGTAAATTCCGATCTTTTGTTACTCCCAATAATTCTCTTTGTTTAGTTATTTTCTATCCTTTTTTGTTTTGTCTTTTGTCTAATGCTGGTTTTAGTGACATGACATGCACGCATAATTCTCAGTCGGATATGTAAAAGCTGTGTTAATCGGGAAACAATGAAACCATTTTGAAAATAGTGGGGGAATCTGAGGAAATAAGAACAGATTTGGACGTCTTAAGATTGTTTGAAACGTTAACCATGTGAAACAGGGTTAAATATAACATAAAATATCCCCGTGAAAGCAAGTCGGCCAAATTGACAGGGGGCGGTAGTGGTAATAAGAGTAAGAGTATTACCCAATGGCACATTATACCTGACAGATGTATAAGGGAAATTGGTGTTAATTCCGATGTGGTCAAGAGATGATGTGTATTGTTTCTTTATTCTGATTGTACTTGTTTGTATTTAGCATATTTTGAAGTTTGAAATGACGAAGACGTTTTGTTCTGCTATCTAAACAATTTACCCTTTTGTCACCCTATTTGAGCCTTATTTGTTTTCTTTCATACCCCTATTTCGGAATCAACGGCACAATCAAAGGAACGCAAGGGCCGGAGATAAGCAAATGGAAAAAGAAAAAGGAAAGAAAGGAATTAAAAGAAGAAGAGAAAGGAAGAAGAGAAAAGGAGAAAAAGGGAAGAAAAGGAAAAGAAAAGAAAATAAAGAAAGAGAAGAAAGAAAGAAAGAAAAAGAAAAATGAAGAAAAAGAAAGGAAAAAGCAATAAAAATAGAAAACAACAAGAGAAAGAAAATCACAACACGTAGTTTCTATGACGTGAATTACGTTTGACTTGATCCTGAAAGGTTACGTAAGTAGCCTCTCTGAGGTTTACTCATACCATAAAATTCAAAAGTCCCCAAGTAAGAAACTGGGACAGACATTGTGATTGTTGAAAGAATTTGGATTCCGAAGGTTGTACTTTTAACCCATTATGACATTGTTTAGAGCCTTTTATACCCTTCTTTTATAACCCCGTCGAAAAGCCACATTACAGTCCAAAGAAAGTCCTTCCGATCAATCTTTGAGAAATGCCAAGTCAAACAGTTAAGGGTAAATCAAGTCAGGGGCAACACTCCGCTCCAAGCAAGAAAAATAAAAATGAGAGAGCCAGATTGGTGAAAACCTTCATGGGTACCGCAAGGCGATGAAAGTTGAGAGATATAAAAATGAGAGAGCCTTATTGGTGAAAACCTTCACAGGCATCTTGAGGCGACTGTAAGTTGAGAAAAGAATAAAATGAGAGAGGCTTGATGGTGAAAACCCTCTGGGCACCACAAGTCGAATAAGGACATCAAATAAAATTGGATAAATAGAGCATTGAAGCCCAGTTTCACATCGAAAGGTACAACAAGAGCTAAATGTCAGAATTGATTAACGGAATATCTACATGTACATGTCATGATCACTAGAGTTGGTGTCCTCACCGGATAGGTTTCTACTTCGTAGTTTTCCCTTTAGGATTCATCTCTTTATTTCTCTTTCACTTTGTTCCCCTGTTTTGTTTAATTTCTCTATCTGAGTGTGTTGGTTCATAACAAGTGAGAAATGATTGCAAAAACCACCAGCTTTCCAATTGCGCAAAATGGGGTTGCGGCTTGCGTATCAAAGTGTCACAAGTCAAGAAAACAACAAAAACACTGAGTTGGTAATAATCAACAGGCGTTAGGGGTTTGGGTCTGATAGATATCGGGTCACCAGCAATTCAAAAGATAAAGGGTTTTCGGTTGAACGAAGATTAGATATTTTCTATAACAAAGGTATAGCAAAAGGAGCAGCAGACCTCAAAGTCAGGGGCCAGTGGGTTTCAATTTGGGAGAGCAACATACTGTAGGTGGCAATCAACATGCTTTGGGGGTTCACATGAGGCACAAGGGTTGGTAAATGTCGGTTCAGAAGTAGTGCAACAAACAGAAGGTATGGGGTTTGGAATGCATAAAAGGGATATTCTATGCCAATGATGACAAAGGAAGTGGCTGGGCAAGAAACAGGCAGGGGCTTCAAATGGGAAATGAGATTTATCATGACAAGGAAGGGAACAACAAATCTCAAGGCCAAGGCCATTAGATAGGTCAAGAAACAACAACATACAGTGGATGGGCGATGGATGTGCTGGGAAATTCATGTGAAAGGAAAGGTTGGGAAGATTTCGGTTCATGCCATGTGCACTTTATGTGATAAGGGAAAGAGAAAAGGGGATGGTCCATAAAACAAGCAAGGTCTCCAAACGGAAATCAAGAATTAGGGCAAGCGAAGCAGAAACCGCCACAAACCAACCACCACTTTAAACTGACAAGATTTTCTTTGATTAAAACAAGGTCAGAAATTTCATTTGTCCCAGGGAAACTCTCCGCATGGGAAAGAGCAAGCACAAAAATAGGTTTGACCAAAGTTCACATGTATTTTAGTTTTTAAATTTAAGTATTGAAGTGTGAGCCCGTCCCGATAACAAAGGCATGCATTTAGTTTTTAAATTTAAATTTTGAAGTGGGGAGCCCGCCCTAATAACAGAAGCATGCATTTTAGTTTTCTAATTTAAGTTTTGAAGTGGGGAAACCGCACCGATAACAGAGGCATGCATTTTAGTTGTTAAATTTAAGTTTTGAAGTGGGGAGCCCGTCCCGATAAAAGATGCATGCATTTTAGTTGTTAAATTTAAGTTTTGAAATGGGGAGCCCGCCCCGATAACAGAGGCATACATTTCAATCCTTAAATTTTAAGTTTTGAAGTGGGGATCCCGCCCCGATAACGGAGGCATATATTTCAGTATTTAAATTTTAAGCTATTTAATCCTTAAATTTTAAGTTTTGAAGTGGGGAGCCCGCCCCAATAATAGAGGAATACATTTCAGTTTTTAAATTTTAAGTTTGGTCAGTCTTTAAATTTTAAAGTTTGAAGTGGGGAGCCCTCTCCGATAAAAGAGGAATACATTTCAGTCTGTAAATTTTAAGTTTGGTCTGTCTTCAAATTTTAAGTTTTAAAGTGGGGAGCCCGCCCCGATAACATAGGAATACATTTCAATCTTTAAATTTTATGTTTTTCCGTCCTTAGATTTTAAGTTTTGAAATGGGGAGCTCTCCCCGATAACAGAGGAATACATTTTCATCTTTAAATTTTAAGGTCACACTTCACTCTTATCACAATTCAAGTTTTAGTTTCCTATTCTTATTGGTATGTGGTAACAAGCCCTAGTTTCCAAACCAGGACAGAAAGTTTTCTTTGTTTTGTTATTTTTGTGAAGTTGGGAGCCCTCCTAGATAACAGAGGAATACATTCAAGTTCAAGATTACTCAAGTTCAGCAATTTGGAGAGAAGGAACAACATTTCGGTTAGCAAGTTGAAGTAACGATAATGAATTTCACCAAGAAAACACAAGGTAACAAGATAACAAGGAAGTGCAAGAGCAAGTTTGAAGATTTTAGATAGGACCTGTGTAATTCATAGTTTATAGCTTAGGCTAGCTTCTTTTATTTTTGACACGGTGAAAAAAGGGAGGTCAGCAAGCAGTAGCAGCAACAACCGCAGTGAAATCACAGCTCCTGGTAACCCCAGCTACCAGACACTCCCGAACGACACTGACCTAATTTATGTTTGGCCCATGATATGTAGGCAACCTCTGAAGCAGGGTGCGGTCAAACGTTTCAAAAATGCTTCACACGAAATTTTCAGACGGGCAAAAAACGCTCGTATTTGCTCACTTATCTTTGCCCATTAATATTTCATATTTTCGAGCAAATAGGGGCAGTTGTGAGCACGTGACTTTTGTCCTATATATGAATAATTCCCAAAAATTCAAAACAACATAACTTCTTTTAGTGTTTGCAAATTTGCGAAGTTTTGTGACGTTTTCAATTAATTGTTTGCATTTTTGTCTTTTGCATTTTTTTAAGTAATGACCAAAATATACATCACATATGCATTTAAGACTTAATTTTACGTATTTTTAGATTAATTAATAATTAGGGTTTTTACAAATTAGAAAATTCACAAAAAATATTTCTTAATTCTTAGCTTTGAGTTTCGCTAGTTTTCTTTTAATTTGGTCTTTAGTTAATTGTTTCGATTATTAACTAGAGCTTAATATAATTTGATAGGTCAATTTAGTTTTTAAGAGTTAATTTAGGTTTTTATTTTAATTTAAAAAGAAAAGAGAAGAAATTAAAAAGAATTTTGGTCTTCTTAATAAAAGACCCATTTTGGGTCAATTCTTTCAAGCCCCAAACCCAAGCCCAAAGTCTTCCCCTTAAACCCGACCTGCTCCGAATTAAAAGGGAACAATTCCTAAATCCCTAATCTCCAACACCCAAACGACGCGCCTTACTGTTCTTCTTCTTCTCCCAAAGAACATTCGAACCAAGCCCCATAAAAATCCATGGCGAGTGAACATCAAACCTCACACCACACGTTCCCCCTCACTCCTCGTCACCATAGTGTAACGGTTTCTGACAAATAGAAGATTCCATTTAGATATATTTGAGCATTGTTTAGCTCCGGATCGATTCGTAGGATAAATGGGGGTCGTGGATGGATGAAAATCAATCCTTGCCATCCATATGTCCAAAAAATCATTCATAGAAAACAAATTGCAGAACATTTCGGGAGGGTGTGTGGAGAAGGTTCGAGAAGAGCTACATAGACTATATAAGGTGAGGTTTTTCAAAAATTAGGGGTTTTTTTGGGAGAAAGGGTTGTGAATAAAAGAGAGAGGGATTCTTCTTCTTTTTATTTTTCTAGTCTTGTTTTAGATTTTTGAAAAAAAAACAGAGAAAACAGAGATTCAAAAAAAGTGCTCGTTGTTCTTTAAGTTTGATTTCATCTTCGATTGTTGTTGAGAAAAGGAAAAAAATCAAAAAATATTTCGTATCTTCTTTCTGGGATGGAATTCATTTGAAAATGGGGCTCGATTGAAAGCTATTGAGTTCGTTGTTGTCCGGGCTTCTGATCTTTACTTGCTTCTAGTGCTGATTGGGATGATATCAGCTATTGTATTCCCCGTGTATTCAATCGTTCGAGCAAAGTTAATCGGAACTGTTTGTTGATTCAAGTTCATTTCGCATTCCTTGTAGCCTATCTTTAGTATTCTGGTTGGCCGTGTATATGCTACGATGAGTTCTGAATGCTACGATGAGTTCTGAAATTGTTCATATATGTGCATTGGTTGTGGTCGATCCAATTGATTCGTTAAACTATTGCAAACAAACTGATTATTTGTTGTTGTAGCTTGAGTCTTGAGTGAATGCCGAAACTATTTATCGAAATCTTGAGAATTTGAAATCATCTTATGGTTTAGTTCCGAAATGTTTGAAATCCTTCTTTAGCTTCTTCTCCTAAGTGTTTGGTCTGTTGAAAGTATGTACTTTCTATTGTTGCTTTAATTTCGTTTAAGGTCGATAGTTGAAACACTTGTCTTAATTGCTATCGACTCTTCATGACTGCTGGTTGAGAGTATGATTCTACTTTGCATCAAAGTTTTGGGAATGTCATCGAATGCAGATTAGTCGATATTAGATGTTAGTGACTCGAACTTTGGGTGAATTAAGTTAGCTTCGCGGGTTGAGAATTCTTGTCATTAATCCCTTAGCTTCCATCTGCTTAAAAATCCTTGTGCATGTTTGGATTAACTATCCATTTCTAGGAGGGAATTTCAGCATGTTTTGTTACTCATATGATATGTTGGATTGGCTTCAAGGTGCTCGACGTTAACAACTAAAGAATCTGTTCTCCCCTTTTGATTTCACGACCATTTCGTAGGTTCTTTTGGTTTTAAGTTGCTGAAATTATCCTTGTTGATATTTGATATTTATGGCACTGTGTTAGAGAGGATCCAACGAGTGTTCATATTTCAGGCATATCGATTCTGTCACTGATCTTCTTAGGGAGATTCTAATCTTAGAACTTGAATAGCTGTGTGTTTTCTTGCTTTAAAATCAGCTTGTATTTGCTAATCGAGAAGATATTGCTATAGTTTTGAAATTGTTTGCATGCCAAGAATCTGCTTCGTTTGCACCATTTACCTCGCATGCCCAAATTGCCTGCTCCTCAGAATTGTTGTGTATCTTGGTACTGATTATATCTAGTTAGAAGAAAAGGGAAATGTGGGTCACCTTCTGTCAAATTTCTGTCTTTGGTATTGAAAGAAATATTTTTAGCAAATTCCCTGTTTATGACATTGTGTTCATGATTGAAGTTTCTCATAGTTAACTGGGGTAATTCACTGCTTGATGTAGTGAGGATTGAAATTGCTCATAGTAAATCATGAAAGTTTAGTATGTTTTTTGTCCCTTGCGATCAAAAGTCAAAGTTTGCTCGGGTTAACAGTAGCTTATTTCGTTTCTGTTGAAGGCTCGCCTTGATGGTGTGTATGCTTCATGGTAAATGCATTTTAGCTAAGGTTTTGGACATCAGTTGCACTGGCATTTAAGCCTTAGTTGTGTGCAAGTTTGATGCACCAAGCTTGAGTGTATCAATAATCTCATCTTTGGTATACTGCATTGACATTCTTACTTTACTTCCATTCACATCCCCTTTGAGCCAAGCTCCTGTAGCATTCTTTATGTTGCTATGGTGGAATTTTGAATTTAGACTCTGTGCTCTTGTGGGGAATTGAATCAGCCCTCTTAGTAAAGTCTGATTGGCGTGCCTCATGTGGCTTGGGCCAGCCAATTGGCCCCTGTTCATGACTCCTTCAATTGATTTAATTGGTATTTGGAATTCGGATTTTGAGTTAAGTAGCGGATTTTAAACTAAAAGGCTCGTCCTTTTGTTTGAACCCGAACTTGAACTTAAAGCCCGGATTTTGAATACAATTAATTAGAATCTTTTTTCGTTATAGAGACAAAAATAAAAATATAGAAAATATAGTTATCTTTTAGGTTTATCCTTTTTAAAATAAGATGAGGCGAGCCTCGCCCAACAAAAATACAAATTGCGGGGCCCTCAATAAAGGTTTAAAAATGTTTAGAAAATCGGGAAGGGTCGTTTAGCGAATTCCACGGCCCTCCCAAAAGATTACAACGCGTTAGACCCTATTAGGCGCGACTTTAATGAATAACATTCCTAAATATGGGTGGGCATTTTTATGCGGCCCAAATCCAAATCCTAAAACGTTAAATAGAGTGTGTCTAGGATTGCGGGTTCATTTGATGCGGCAATCCGAAAACACATTTTAAACGACGTTCACTTTCTTAAATAAATATTAAATAAAAGCGGTTAAGCATAAAATTGGCACATAGGCTCTTCATGTAATAAAATCAGTTAAAGTTAAATACAACAGTTGAGCGACCGTGTTAGAACCACGGAACCCGGGAATGCCTAACACCTTCTCCCGGGTTAACAAAATTCCTTATCTGGATTTCTGATTCGCGGACTATGAACAGAGTCATCTTTTTCCTCGGTTTGGGATTTAATCGGTGACTTGGGACACCATTAATCTTCCAAGAGGCGACTGATCTTTAATAACCAAATCTCGTTCTGATTGTCCTTTAATTGGAAAAACTCCTTTACGCTCCCCTTACGGAGGTGTAGAGTGGTAAAAAGGAGGTGTGACAGACGTCCTTAGAGTTACAGCCCTCCCTACCTGGTAAGTTAGAGTTGTAACCAGCGGCTTCACGGGCAACGCGAGCCAAGTGTCATTGTCTTTCAACTTCTTCCTCAGAAGCCCGACCAGCTGTGAAGAGCTCTTCAAATACGACCAACCTGGCTTCATGATACACCCACATCTCGTGTGCTTCACGTTGCACCGTATTTTGTGGAGCAGTTCGCCAAAGGACTTCAACCTCAACCGTCCTGGCACCAAGCTCGGTAGTAAGGGCCGTGACCTGGGTCTGGAGCTCAGTAGCCTCCACTTCTACTACACGGCCGATCTCCAACTTCTCATCCTTCAATTGAAGAAGGTCCTCTAACTCAGTGTTTCGTACAACAGCGGCCACGAGATGCTCATCAACCTTCTCCAATTTGTCCACTCGCTTTTTTAATTGCTCCTCAGATTGCGCAAGGCCCTTACGGAACATCCTAAACTCGGGATCCTGCTTGTACATATCAGCCAATGTCTGATGCGCCTCATGGACCCGCCTATACTTCTGCAGCAGTTTATTGTAGACATTTGCGTTCTCCTTCACGTGTCGCCTCCTCTCCACCTCCAAAATAAGAGTCTGAAAAATACCAAGGAAGAAGTAAGTACACGGCTAAGCCACCCCCGCAGCACAAAAGAGAAAAAGGGTCAAAAGGCTACCTGCAAGGCTGCGCCAGTGACCTTCCGGGATAAGTCTATATCACTTATTCCCGCCAACGCCTCACCCTCAACACCCGCACACAAAAGAGTCATGTCCACTGCGGCCTGCTTGCAATCCTCCAATAAATTATAGCCGCTCAGAATCACGATACGGCAGGTGGACCTACCGGCCATCATCTCTACACGATTTGAGGAACTCCTTCCTTTGATTACCTCTTCAGTGGCGGCCTCAAGGCTCGCCCTCTCAGCTACTACGCTTTTTCCTACCACTGCGTCCGACGAACCTCCTTCTCGAGCAGGGGCCGGGCCAATCTCGGCCCAATCCTCCTTTGAGGAACAGACCTCCCCAAGCGTATTGCATCAGCCATGAAAGATGGCCCCGACCTACGACGAGGTAAACTCACCCTCTCGTCCCCGGTTGCTATTCCTTTACCAGTAATCAGTTGTCACCTTATTCTCTCTAGTGGCTCTTCATCTTCAGAGGCTTCCTCTACTGGCTACAAAGGCGGTCCTGGAGGAGCTACCTCATTAGCAGATGCAGCTTCAGTTTCCCTCGCAGGCCCGGCCTTGAGCACCACCACAGGTACCTCTGTTGGTGCCGCATCCGTCATCGTCTCAAGCACCGCCTCCGATGTCGCCTTTGGCACGACTCCCTGTTGTGAGAACGAAAGAGCGTTATTTCTAGGCGAGCCTCCCACGAATATATCTTCCCCATCAAAGTCAAACTCCACCATGGACGGGCCAGCAACAGTTTTCTTCTTCTTTGCCTTTTTAGAAGCGCCCCGACCTGCCAAATGAAAGTACATTGAGTAAAAGGGTCCCCAAGCCGAACCAAGGGAAAAGAGAGAGGAATAGGAAAAACTACTACCAGTTGGGCCGTACAGTCTACCAAACTTAGCCTAGGTACGACATTCTTCCACATGCTGTATTAACCTCTCCACCCACAACCTAATATCGTCACTGCAAGAAAGAGACGAAGACTCCACAGGCATGCGATCCGCCACTACAAGAGGTAAACAAATAACCCATAAGTAGTTGAGCCGCCAGAACAAAAGTCGCCATAAAATCACACACAAGGTTACTTACATTCCGGGTTCCACACTTCCGGGAACCCTTCGGGGTTGGACACCAGGTGCTCCGTCCTGGTGTAGAAGAATCTCTTCCAGAAGCCGCGATTGGCTTTATCATCGGACTGTACTACAAAACTCTTCATACCACGGCGCGTTAGATGGAGCATGGTACCCCTTATGTCACTTGCTTAAACATTTGCAAAAGATGGTAAAGCGTAATCGCACTCCCAGCCTTGTCCGCATGTGTGGTAAGAATTCTACACACCTTCAAGGCATACGGGGTGAGTTGAGCTGGGCACGCCCTGAAAAAATGGTAGAGCTCCTCTGCTACAGGATTGAGCGGAAAGATGTATCCAATCCGGAGCGTGTATTCGTAGACCGTGCAAAATCCAGGCCGGTGCCTATTGGTGTCGTCCTTCCCAGAAGGAGCCATATCGACGTGGTTTGGAATATCATACTTTGTCCTAAGTACGTCCAAGTTAGACTGCATCAATTAACTATGTTCCCAAGGTGCGGGTGAGCTTTTCTTTTTTAAATCATTCCGAGTACTCATATTTTTCGGAAGTATGTTGGTCACTGATAAAGGAATGAGAGCTTTTTCTGCCTCTTCCTCTTCACCACCAGAAGAGGGTGAAACCTTAGAAGGGGGCGTTTCCCTTAGTCTTTTCACAATCTTGATGACGTTTAACCATGGTATGACTCATAAATAAAGGTGTTTTAACGACACGAGGTTCGATCCCTAGAAATGGTAGTTTTCAAGTAAATCAGCAATTACCTGAAAAGAGATGAAGAAAGAAATAAAGAAACACTCTCTAAGGATTCGAAAGGTGAATCGTCTTGAACCACTCCTCTATTTATAGGGGTAAGGTGCGCGGAAATCTAAAAGGCATAATTCGAAAACTGGTGCGAGAAACTAGAACGTCACATCATGATCTGAACCATCTCGGAATAAGTGAAATAATGACGCATGCGAGAGACAGCGTCATTCTAAGCAAGAAGTCATGTGTCGGCGGCCTGACTGTTCTACCTATCTTGTCTTATTTTACGCAATCACTCTCTTTTGTGGGTTCATGCTCTTCCGAAAAGAGGTTGACAATTCCGTCCATTGAGGACGTCCCATTAAGCACGTCCATAACGAATGGTGGGACTAACTGTATAAGGCATTATTTGGCTCTCAACGTCCCCACGTCAAGTGGGCACGTCCGTTATGATATGGTTGTCCCAAGTGAGGGGACGACCCAGTTGATAAAGTAAAGGCGACGTCGTTTAAGGTCCTCTTCTTCCGTACAAACAAGCCACCTACTTCTGTATTTTTTCTTTGATTATTTCGAGGAAGGTCTCCTACTATATAAAGGAGACCTTCATCTTATAATAGGCCAAGTGTTATTATTGGTAATACAACTCTCAGCTTCTCTCTCTATCTCTAATCTCTCTCCCTCTCTATCTCGAATCTCTCTCTTTCTATCTCTGAATCTCATATTTATCAGATCTGCCTTTGCAATATTATTGTTGTCAACTCTAGGGCATATTATACTTTATTACTACCCTTATCTTCTTGTGATTGTTTTTAAACAATTATGTTAAAAATATTTTTCTAATATACATTAATAGAAAATTATTGTTTAATATACTAGAAATGTCAATTTTCTAAATTGCGCATAAATTTTGTTTTGGCCAAAATTATTCTCGTAACCAGTGAAATCTATCTGCTCTTCGGCAATGATAGAAAATATTGTTAAAGTCTATATATATATATATATATATATATATATATATATATATATATATAATCGGTATCATCCAAATTTCTAAAAATTTAAACCCTAATACAATATAAAAAATTAAATATACAAAAGTTTATAAAAATTAAATATACAAAAATTTATTTGGTAGCATGTCTTTAGAACCTCCAATTGATGATGCGGAGATGGTAAATATCTTTGACCAACTTTATTGTTTGTATATTTTTCATAACCCTTGAAATAAATGATTTCTCAAGGTTGCTTGTTCTTTCTCAAATATTTAAATTTCGTTTTTAAATTTTAATGTATATTATCTATCACTAAATCTTCATAATCATTCAATACACTTGCATGTATGTAATATATATTTCTTATGCTTTTCAAAAAAATATGTCCAACCTCACAAAATTGCTCGTTAACCTTAGAGAAAAATTTATCAAATTTGAAGTCATTTTATTCGACGTCATACATTTTGCAATACAACTAATGCCTAGTGGTATCATTAATTTATTCCCAAATTCTCATAATCTTATTTTAACGTTTGTCGTTGGTGCTTTCCGTTAGCACATATATCGAGATCTAAACTGAATTAATTAATATTTTTCAAGAATATTAATTATAACATAGTAAAAATAGTGATTCCTAAAAGAAAAACGAGTATAAATTCCGTTGAAACGTAGCTAATGCAAAAGATAATATTCTTAATAAAAATGAGTATTGAAGAAGCAATAATATGAATGGCTAGGGGATAAGGAAGAAACTTGCCGGTAGAAAACTCATTGCAACTGTAGGAACTTTTTATTCTTTATAAATAAGAAAAATGCATAAGTACCCATCTTATCTATACCCGAATTTTCAATTACACACTTTTTTCTTGTGGGAATCCTATCACCCCCCCTCCCCCCCCCCCCAAATAATTCCATTTAAAAAAGGTTTAGGATGGTAATAGAATTTCCGCAAAGATAAAGTGTATAGTTGGAAATCCGGGTATAAGTCAGGGGTACTTATGCATTTTTTTTTTTATAAAAATGAATTATGGCGAAAGATTGTAAAAGTTCATAAATATGGAATATGAAAGGTTGAAACCATAACAACCATTCTATTTGCATTTATAGATAATCAATTTTCTACCCAAATTTTTATATGACATTTACATATATAAATAATCAGTTGATTTTTTTTAAAGAAATGTGAATTTTTTCGTTTTACTGCATTCCACTAAATTAGGCATTTACAAAACTTCAAAAACCTATTGCACTGGATAAAAAAAGCAAAAAAGAGTGTATAATTATTCTTTTACGTTACTACACAAGAACAATATCATTTTTGATTCCCCTTCTCTTTAAGGTCAAGGAAGGATGTACATCTGTGCATTCACAGTTAAAACTTTCTGTTTTTCCATGAGACAATAGTTGTTTGATGGTAAAGTGTAATAATACACTCTCAACCCTAGGAAGCCAAATTGTATAAGAATAATAATAAATTCCATCCTTAAATTTCCCATATAATTCACCTAAGGCAAATGAAAAGTCATATTGCCACGTGCTCGTTGATTCCAATTAAATGGCGAAGTTTTTTTCAATTCAGACGTTTAATGTAGTCATAATTTATCACTTAATAAAAATCCTATTGAATAGCCAACTTCATTTCGTTTTACAGTTATCTAGTGAAATTGACATAGCATTACTTCAAATGAAATGTTTAATGGCAAGTAAAAGCTTTTAGGTAGAGGGTAATTTGGTCGTTTAGCTATTGAAGGATAATTACGTAAATTAACTTTACCTAAAATGCTTCACACTTATAATATAGTATGATATGGTATTTATATGGTATTCTTCTACCAATTTCTAGCTACCCATAGTCCCTTTGTTGGAAATAGGAGGCTATATATATTATTTGTGGAAGAAAGGATTGATGATTTAGAAGCTTGATTGATCTTGAATGTTTTGCTTATTGCTTCATTACAAATGAGGGGTGATACCTTTATTTATACTACACAATGGAATAGTCTAGAACACTTCATCATCTACTAGTATCTAGATAATTCCTAAGTATTCTCATGATAATTCTAGACTTAGATATTTTACAAGATTATTCTACACACTTTGACTACTGCATATTACAAGAAGTTTCTAGATAATGGACTACAATCTTGATCTAATATACTTGGATACTTGCAAGTCCAAATCCAAAACACATAACCCAAAATCAAGTTTATTTTTCAACAGCCCCTCCTTAAACTTGATTTCGTCATTCCGAGCATATTCCGTAATCTCTGAAACGTCTCGTGTTTTAGAGGCTTTGTGAAAATATCAGCAACTTGGTCAAATGACTTCGCGTACTTTATCTGCACCTCTTTATTTGTAACACACTCCCTGATGTAATGGTATTTCGTATCGATGTGCTTGCTGCGATCATGGAAGACTGGATTCTTTGCTAGAGCAATCGCAGACTTGTTATCCACATATATCTCTGTAGCTTCCTTTTGAGAAAACTTAAGCTCATTTAGTAACTTCCTGAGCCACAGTGCATGACAGGTGCACGATGTTGCTGCTACATACTCGGCTTCACACGTTGACAGAGTCATAATGGGTTGCTTCTTCGAACTCCATGTGAACGCCGTATTTCCCATATAGAACACGAAACCATCGTACTCTTACGATCATCTATGTCTCCAGCCCAATCACTATCACTGTATCCAACTAGCTTGAAGTGATCAAAAGGCGAATAAAACAGACCATAGTCAATCGTACCTTTGATGTAGCGAAGTATCCTCTTTGCTGCCTTCAAGTGATTTATTGTAGGTGCTTCCATATATCGACTTACTAGTCCAACTCCGTAGAGAATATTTGGCCTCATGCAGGTTAGGTACCTCAGACTTCCAACCAAACTCTTATATTGTGTTGGGTCCACCAAGTATCCTTCATCATCTTTTGACAACTTGAGATTGCAATCCACCGGTGTGTTCACTACTTGCAGTCATTCATCTTAAACTTCTTCAACACCTCCTTCGCATAACCTTCTTGGGATATGAATATTCCTTCTTTCTTTTGTTTCACCTCGATCCCGAGATAGTAAGCCATAAGTCCAATGTCGGTCATCTCGAACTCCCGAACCATTGCTTTCTTGAATTCCTCAAACATTTTGGGATTACTACCGGTAAATATCAAGTCATCCACGTATAGGCACACAAGCATAACATCTCCATCCTTGCTTACTTTGGTGTAGAGGGCATGCTCATGTGGGCATTTTGTAAAGTCATTCTGCTGGAAATACTTGTCTATCCTGCTATTCCATGCCCGAGGCTCTTGCTTCAACCCGTATAAGGCCTTTTTCAATTTCAACACCTTATTCTCTTGGCCTTTCACGATGTATCCCGAAGGTTGTTCCATATAGACTTCTTCTTGTAAGTGGCCATTAAGGAACTAGGATTTGACATCCATTTGATAAATCTTCCAATTATGCTGAGCCGCAAGTGAGATCATCAATCTTATAGTTTCTAGACGAGCGACAGGAGCAAATACCTCGTCATAGTCTATGCCGGCTCGTTGACTATATCCCTTCGCCACCAACCTTGCCTTGTATCTTTCAACTTCACCTTTGGAATTCTTCTTGGCCTTGTACACCCACTTTACACCAATAGCCTTATGCCCCTTTGGTAGAGTAGCGAGATCCCACGTATCACTCCTCTTGATTGCTTGAATCTCCTCGTCCATGGCACGTTTCCACTTCTCGCTTTTTGCTGCGTCTTCATAGCTTATTGGCTCACAATCGGCAAGAAGGCAGAACAATGTTAGATCCTCCATAGGCTGAGTTACCTCGTACAACTCCTCAATGCTCCTTGTGCGATGTTGTAGCCTACTTAATTCTCCTCCTGATGTTGGTGTCGCTTCATTTTGTGTGGTTAGAGTATGTGGAGAGTGCAGAGAAGGTGTACTATAAGGTTCTTGAACCTCTAGATATTATTCGTTCCTTATAGTACTCTCAAACGGATAAGGGAGAAAATCGTAGTTCTCCTCTTCGGGAACATTCCAATCACATGTTGCTTCTTCATCGAACACCACTCTCGACTTGAGATAACTTTAGCGGTCTTGGGATTGTATAGCTTGTAACCCTTCGAACTTGAGTCATAGCCCACGAATATGAGCTTCTCACTTTTATCATCGAGCTTCGTCCTCTTCTGACCTGGCATATGAGCATATGCCACACTTACGAACACTCGTA
This sequence comes from Nicotiana benthamiana, assembly GCA_034376525.1. Lineage (NCBI taxonomy): Eukaryota > Viridiplantae > Streptophyta > Magnoliopsida > Solanales > Solanaceae > Nicotiana > Nicotiana benthamiana. The sequence continues at coordinate 11,606,864 of CM067328.1, forward strand.
GGTGTGAGATGCCGGGCTTCTTTCCACTCCAAACTTCAATGGGCGTTTTGTTTTTGACTCTTTTAGTGGGCGAGCGATTTGCTGGATAGATCGCACAGTCCATTGCCTCGGCCCAAAACTCCTTAGGCATCCTTTTGCTCTTTAACATACTCCGGGCCATATCAAGGATGGTCCTATTCTTTCTTTCTGCAACACCATTTTGCTGAGGTGAATACGGAAGAGTTAGAGGACGTCGTAAGCCATTGTTGTCGCAAAATTCTTTGAATTCCATGGATGTGAACTCTCCTCCATGATCGGATCTCATCGCCTTTATGGTGAGACCACTTTGATTCTCCACAAACGCTTTGAACTTCTTGAACATTCCAAAGACTTCCGACTTCTCTATTAGAAAATAGACCCATGTTTTTCGACTAAAATCATCAATGAATAGAAGAAAATATCTATTTTTACCGAAAGATGGTGGATGGATGGGTCCACACACATCCGTGTGAATAAGTTCTAGAGATTTCTTCGCTCTACTAGAAGCCTCTACTGGAAAACTATTTCGAAAGTGCTTTCCTAGAAGGCATCCCTTGCATATTTGATCCGGATGATTAATTGGAGGCAAACCCTTCACCATTCCTTTACTTGATAATAACTTTAAGCCTCCAAAATTTAAGTGCCCGTATCTCATGTGCCAAAGCCAAGAATTATCTTTGAAACATGCTTTTAAACATCTTGGAATGTCATGTTGAATATTTAGCAAAAACATCCTATTCGTTGACATTGGCACTTGAGCAATCAAACCTCCTCTTTGGTCTCTTATAGACAAACTACGATTTATCATGTGAATATCATAGCCTTTCTCTAAGAGTTGTCCAACACTCAGTATATTAGACTTCATATTGGGCACATAATACACGCTAGAGATAAATTGATGAGTTCCATTTTTCAAGCGGATGAGGATCTACCTTTGCCTTTAACCGGGACATTAGAGGAATCTCCGAAGGTGATATTTCCAATTATTGCCTCGTCTAACTCAACAAACATGCTTTTGTCACCGCACATATGGTTGCTTGCACCCGTGTCGAGATACCACAAATTCGATCCTCCGTTGTCTCCACCTTTGCATGCTAGTAACAAAGTGTTTTCCACGGCTTCGGTATCTTCTTGTGCAAAATTTTCTCTTTCTTGCACGTAATTGTTTGACTTCTCGCATTCCAAAGCATAGTGGCCAAATTTATGACAGTTATAGTATTTAGTTTGAGAGTTGTCATACCTTGGCCTTCTACTTGTGTAGCCTCTCGCGCGACCTCTTGTCGAGTGAAAATCTTGGCTTCTTTCTTCATTTTTGTAAGAACTATAGCCTCCACGTTTGATATATCATCGCCCTCGTCCTCGTCCACGTACTTGACCACGACCTCGTTGACTCGTTTGATGAGTCTTTTCACTACTCTCTTCCTTGAAAGAGAGTTTTGCTTGTAAAGCTTGCTCCAAAGGCTCCTTATTTTTCTTATTGAACGTCTCTTCATGGGCTTGTAGTGAACCCATGGGTTCATCGATAGTCATTGATTCTAGATCTTTAGATTCTTCGATGGCTATGACTATATAGTCGCATTTTGAATCTAATGATCTAAGAGTTTTCTCAATGACTCTTACATCGCTTAGAGTTTCACCATTCCTCTTTAATTGATTGACAATCGCCAAGACTCTTGTAAAATAATCGGAAATTGATTCAAAGTCTTTCTTATTTAAGGATTCGAACTCACCTCGTAGGGTTTGTAGTCGAACCTTTTTCACCTTATCAACTCCCTTGTGAGAATTCTCTAAGATCTCCCATGCTTTCTTGGCGGTGGTTGCACTAGCAATTTTCTCAAAGCTCCATCATCTACACTTTGTTGGATGATGGAAAGAGCCTTTTGATCATTGATCTTGTCTCGCTTTTCTTCTTTCGTGAGTGAGCCCTTGTCTTTAGGCTCCTCATAACCTTGCTCCACAATCTCCCATAGGTCTTGTCCACCTAGGAAGGTCTTCATTTGGATGCTCCATCGATCATAATTATCCTTTGTGATGCGAGGAAACGTGATGACATTGTTGGCCATCATCTTGTCAAGCCAAGCTCTGATACCAATTTGTTGGAAATAGGAGGCTATATATATATATATATATATATATATATATATATATATATATATATATATATATATATATATATATATATATATATATAGATAGATAGATATTTTATTTTATTTTTGTGGAAGAGAGGATTGATGATTTAGAAGCTTGATTGATCTTGAATGCTTTGCTTATTGCTTCATTACAAATGAGGGGTGATACCTCTATTTATATTAAACAATGGAATAGTCTAGAACACTTCATCATCTACTAGTATCTAGATACTTCCTAAGTATTCTCATGATAATTCTAGACTTAGATATTTTACAAGATTATTCTACACACTTTGACTACTACATATTACAAGAAGTTTCTAGATAATGGATTACAATCTTGATCTAATATACTTGGATACTTGCAAGCCCAAATCCAAAACACATAACCCAAAATCAAGTTTATTTTTCAACACCCTTGTTCTCCATTTTTATTTTCACTCATAGGAGGGCAGTAAGTAAAACAAAGGCTGAAGCTACTACTTCCAAATTCAAATGCAGTTGAGGAAATCAAACATGAACAAAAATATTGCACAAAATATATTTTCAGATGATATCAAGTAAAACAAAATAAAGTTACAAAATAATATAGGATTAGAATTGAATGTCTAGAGAGAAATACTTCTATTGGAACAGCCCTTGAGCAATTGAATTATTTTAGAGTTGTGGGGGAAAACAAACTAATGCATAGAAAGAATATATAAAGATCTAAAGGAAAGAAATAAATAATAATAGCAATGATGAGGTTTAAGTGAAGGAAAAAATGGAACGGAAAAAAGTATAGATGTTATAAATAGACTTCTATTTAAGGTGAATGTCTATATTTAGAGAGATTCTAGGGTTTACTACTTGGTGGCTAAGTCACCACCTCCCTATAAATATAGGGGTTCTATACCATTGTAAACCATCCCAAAGTATCAATAAGAATACTCCTCTCTCTACTTCTCTCTCTATTGTTCTTGTTCTTTTATTATTTCATAACACGTTATCAGCACAAGTCTCTAACCAATTGAAATTTTCGATTGTATTAACTTTTGTTTGTGTAGGGTTTCACATGAGGTTCTGCCGCAACCAAATCCCAAAATCTTCTATACGGAAAATAGAAGAAAAACGTTGAAAAGAAAACAGAAGGAACGAAAGAAGAAAAATATTGAAAACAAAGAAGAGACGGAAACAAAGAGGGAAAAACGTTGAGAAAACAAGAAGAGAAAACATTGAAAATATAATTGGTATACCTTAAAGGTAAGTAATTTACTTTTCCCTTTCAAATTCTTGAAATTCTACGATTTGATTTTATATACAAAGACAACAAAGTTTGATTATAACTCTAATGGAGTTTGTAAGAAATTATAACCACGTGAAGTGGTAAAATCTCTATGTCCTGCCATGATTAAATTCATGTATGATTGTGGGCAAAGAATTAAAAATCCGTCGAATTGAATTTGCTCCATTCCCTTTAGAGAATGTGGTAGCATTATGTGATAAGTCTGAAAGAAGACAAAATTATTACCATGAAGGTATCAATGAATGTGGACGTGGCAAGGAATTAAAATTCCGTCCAAATGAATTTGCTCCATTCCCTTTAGAGAATGTGGTAGCAGTATGTGATAAGTCTGAAAGAATACAAAATTATTACCATGATGGTATCAATGAATATGGACGTGGCAATAGACGGAATTATAATCGTCATTATGATCCATTCCCTGAAGTGAATGTGATAATTGTAATAAAGCTTGTAAGTATGAACACACTCTTGATGTAATTGTGTCTTATGTATGACATTATGAAAAGAAAGTTCGTTGCCCTTGAAATTTCGGGCAAGAACTATATGGCATGGGTGTTGGATGCTGAAATCCACTTAGATGCTATGGGTCTTGGAGACGCCATTAAAGAAAGAAATAATGCATCCACCCAAGACTATCCTAAGGCCTTGATTATCTTGCGCCATCGCCTTGATGAAAGTTTGAAACTGTGCTAAGGCCTTGATTTACTTGCGCCATCACCTTGATGAAGGTTTGAAAATTGAATATATCATAGTCAAAGATCCACCTATCTTGTGGAATGGCTTAAAGAGAGATATGACAACCTGAAGTTGATCACTCTGCCACAAGCACGATACAATGAGAATCCAAAAGCAAATAGTCCATAAACTATATATTATCGTTGCGGTGGAAAAGGGCACTGGTCAAAAGCTTGCCGTATACCAAGACATTTGGTTGACCTTTATCAAGCATCTCGAAAGAGTAAAGGCCCTGAAACAAATTTTGTCTCTGACGATAATTTTGACATCACCCACTTGGATGTGGCAGACTTCTTTGAGCAACCCGATTGGAAAATAGACCACCTAATTGGTGATGGATCAGTGATGAAAGAAGATGGAGTTGTTTGATTTTATTTCACTTATTTGTAATAGTTAGTGATTAAACTCATAGTCATTAGTATCAGCTCGTATTAGTTAGTTTATGATATAATGTTAGTATTAGTTCTTTAGAATGTTTCAATATGCTCAGATTTCAATAATATTTTTATTTTCCAGTAGCGATAATCGACTAACCTAACAGTTAGTCGATTATCTAATATTTCGCACTAAACCTGCAAAACAATCGATTGTCAATGTTCAACAATCGATTGTCAATGTTCAACAATCGATTGTCTTAAGACTGTGATCTGGAATTTTTTCAAAATAACAAATAATCGATTGTCTATGTTTAACAATCGATTGTCTTAAGACAGTGTGATCTGGAATTTTTTCAGAATAGCAAATAATCGATTGTCTATGTCTAACAATCGATTGTCGTAAGACAGTGTGATCTGAAGTTTTTCGAAATAGTCAACAATCGATTGTCTATGTTTAACAATTGATTGTCTTAAGACAGATCTGAAATTTTTCAAAATAGCAAATAATCGATTGTCTATGTTTAACAATCGATTGTCTTAAGACAGATCTGAATTTTTCAAAATAGCAAATAATCGATTGTGTGTGTTTAACAATCGATTGTCAATGTTCAACAATCGATTGTGTGTGTTTAACAATCGATTGTTTTAAGAAAATGCTTAAACTGAAATTTTCAAACTACAAAGTAATCGATTATGGAAAACATATAATCGACTATCTGATTTAGTTAGTCGAATAACCTCAGCAGATTTCGAAAATATTGTTTAAGTATGAAACAAACGGATTGAATTTGTTTATTCTCATGTTCGTATATTTTCTTTTGTATGGCAAACCATGGGAATTAAATTGATTGAAGGCTCCTAAAGAGCAACTATAACTCTGCCTAAAGGAACAATATTTTAGAGAATGCAATGTTCTCCTCCAAGTCTAAGAAGAACTTGTTGAGTTTTAATGATATCAGTCAAAATGTTCTCCTCCAAGTCTAAAAGGAACTTGTTGAGTTTTAAAGATATCATTCAAAATGGATATCAGATTGAGACAATATATGAGTATAATCTTGAATACCTCATTTACTCATGAAAACGAGGCTGCCCACTTCGGCTTGGGGTCACGCCATTTTGCATGCAGCAATGCTAGTTCGTCTCTGACTGACGAATTGACAAAAATATTCCCCGTTGCAATTGGTTTTGGGTCATGAACCTAATATATCCCACTTAAGAATCTTTGGATGCGCAGTATATATGCCTATAGCACCGCCATCCCGCGCCAAAATGGGTCCGCCAAGAAGGTTAGGAATGTATGTTGAGTTTGAATCGTCCTCTATTATTCGCTACCTCGAAACATTGACAGGGGATTTGTACACTGCACGATTTGCAGACTGTCAATTTGATGAGATACTTTTCCCAAAATTAGGGGGAGAAGTTGGTGAAACCAAACGGGAAATTTTGTGGAAAAATGCATCATTATCTCATCTTGATCCACATACCTCTATTTGTGAAAAAGAGGCGCAAAATATTATCCATTTGCAAAGAATAGCAAATCGAATGCCAGACGCATTTACAGATTTGAAAAGGATAACAAAATCACATATCCCCGCAGTGAATGTGACAACATCTGACTCACGAATACATATTCATTATCGAAAGAATATGAACATGAAGTTGGTATTGAATATACCACCCTCACCCCTAGAAGGAGGTTTGAGATGATACCACACTCACCCCTAGAAGGAGGTTTGAGATGATATAATGCATGAATGATCGTTGGTCACGTACCTATTGTACGCCAAAGTATTTTGGAAATATGACTATTAAAGGACAACGATAATGCAAGACACATATCTTGCATATAATTTTGACCATGACCATAATGGTATAACTTTCTCTTTAAAAGAGATATTCACCACATGGATGTTGATGAATCTGTGGTAGTACAAAATTAATTGAGAGCTCTAGAAGAGCCAATTACTATGATTGGAGAAACACAATTGAGTATTATGCTGTAGGAAGTCTCAAAGAAACTTATTCAGTTTCCAAAGTACACGCGAAAGCGATTGATTATATTGAGACTATAAATGAAGGAAAGATTTGATATCTCCTATTACTACAACTTGTAGCGGGATAATTTGTATATGAAAAGCTACCCGCTTCATTCTCCAGTTTGTACTACACAAACAAAAGAATGCCACAATAAAGTGGATATCTATTGGTATAAAAACCCATGTCATAATAAACCTGAAGTTTATTGATAAGTGCACATGTCATGGTGTAAATTTGAAGTTTACCAATATTGATAATTTGTTCAGTTGGCATTCGTGTTAGCCATCTCATTTTAAGTATGATGTGCAAATTCACATGGGTGAATATTAAAGAACTAGAAAGTTCTTTACGAATTCTCTTGTATCACTTGTTCTTATTAATGAACTGACCAACTAAAGAATTCGGGTTGAAGCCCATAAATTCTGGAAATATCAAAGGTGAATATGGGCCCATTCACCTGCCATGTATACCACATATGATGCATCTATGATATGGTTACATGTGCGATTGTTATTGACCCGCAGCCTGGCCGGTGCTTGCGAGGTAAATTGCTCAGTAATATAACTTCGAGCATAATTTCCAGATTTTCTACTCAAGATAGTTCATCTTGATAAGTTGGTTTATATCAAAGTTGGTTTAGCAAGATAATTATTGAGTGCCTCCACTTAATAGCTAAACTGTTTCTTATGAGAACAAAGTTATATATATCAGTTTGATATACGTTGTATACGAGAGTATATTCTCCCCTCACAAGTGGTTCAGGGTCAGGAACCAAATAATTTCATCTTATTATTAATGTGCTGTGTATATTGACATGATAATGCACAAAGATGATTTCTCAAAGTTGAAGAAACAAGTTAGCTTTTCTAACATGAGCGGGAGACATGATAAACAATTGAGAAAAGGTTACATGGGATGAATTATCATTTGTATATGTAGATCCCCGAATATCATGATATGAACCTGAAGTTCATAAAAGAGATAATTCAATTGCAACATATTGCAAAGCATGCTATACGCATTTGCTGACCCAAAGAAAGTAACTATATTCTCACTGCAAATGCTCATATTAAGTCCTAGAAGGACAAAGTCTTGGATACGCTTGAAGCGTATAGACAAATCGGTTTCAAATGGAACTTCTTAATAAAGAAGATGAGCAAATGATCAAAGTGATCATAATAAGGAGGCAAGTGATCCAGAAGATCACATGACATAACACTTCATAAAATCTCATGAGAGATTCAGGTACCTGAATGTATGAATGAAGAGATCTCCATGTTATGTCCTTATGAAAAATTTATTGGAACCGATATAAAATGTCCGTCGACGACATCTATGATAGCGCTAAATATCGATGAGGATCTTATGTTTGTCGAATACAAACAAAATATTGGCCAAATGGAAGAGATACAATTCAAGAAGAATTGATTCCATATGAAAGACATGTAGTTTTGGACATGTAGTTCAAATACTTGAAAGTATATAGTCAATGGATGGCATCGAGAATACCCCTATGGAGATATTGAAGAGTCATTTCACGACATTATATGAAGATGTTCATATCTATCAAGAATGATGATTTCAAGGTGCGGAATATTTATTCAAGTCAATATGGTTGATTTATTTATCAAACATCTACCAAAGATTGTTTTGAAGATGGTGCACAAGATTGGAATGCAAATGCTCAAGGATATAAATTGATGTTCTTATCAGGGGGAGTTAATACGCGTTGCACTCTTTTTCCCTTACAAGGTTTTGTCCCAACTGGGTTTTCCTTGCGAGGTTTTTAACGAGGCAACCAATAGGCGCATATTCAAACATGTGTACTCTTTTTCCTTTTCTAGAATTTTTTTTCCCATTGGGTTTTGTTTTAGTTAAGGTTTTAACGAGGCACATTATTGAATAGACATTCAAGGGGGAGTGTTATAAATAGACTTCTATTTAAGGTGAATGTCTATATTTAGAGAGATTCTAGGGTTTACTACTTGGTGGCTAAGTCACCACCTCCCTATAAATATAGAGGTTCTATACCATTGTAAACCATCCCAAAGTATCAATAAGAATACTCTTCTCTCTACTTCTCTCTCTATTGTTCTTGTTCTTATATTATTTCATAACAATAGAAACATTCTAGGAAAAGAGATAGATAGTATATTAATGATGAAAAAAAAAATAAGGCATACTTAATTGTTGGCAAATTTTAAATGTAAAAATAAGGAAAAAGGTAAATCTAAGAAAAAAGTTAAATGTGATTATTGGCCAAAGAAACATGCCACACAGTGGCAGATCAAGGATTTATGGGTCGTGGGTATTTTACTGATTTTGATATGAATTTACCGTAGTCAAACATGATCATAATGAGTGCTCCTCGTCAATTATTCAAATTTTTAAGTATTATTTATGAATACATAATACAATTTGGCCAAAGCACTCATACCTCAATACATAATTCCGCCGTTGATGCCACATCATCTTTTATTTTCTCTGTTTTATTATATACAGTATATAGATATAGATATAAATTGTTAGAGATTATCTTATAAAATATCAGATATGGCACGTGGAAGGAAAATTGGATTAAATAGTAAGAAAAATAGTCACAGACTAATAATACTAGTCATAATAAGGTAGCTTATTCTAAATTGACTGACTCTGGATTCTGAAATTACCTCTACAAGATTAATTAAGTTTTTCTATATATTCCTAGGAGAAGAAAACCAACTAGGAAAAATCATGCCTTAATAATGATAATAAGGCATGGGAAAAATGGCCAAACTTTACTATTGGAGGAGTGTTGTGGGTTGTCAATTTGGTTTGGAACATCATTTTTTGGGAAAATAACAAACACCCCTAAACAACCTTCAACTTAATGATGCGATAGAAAGGTAAAAATAGCACGAGCTAGCCAGTTCTTGGATTGATCATTGAAAAATAATTAGCGTTTGCAAAGTCATTAAAAAATAGCTACTATTTTGCTGCAGCACGAAAAGTTCCATCATAATATATTGGATATCGGTGTACCTGTATATGAATATGCTGGAACTCCAACACGCGAAAAGTTCCAGCATAATGTACTGGAGATTGGACCACCTGTGTATGAACTTCCAACATATTATGCTGGACCGATATCTTATACTGGAAGTGTGGAACTCCATTAATATACTGAACTCCATTAATATACTGTATAAGTATAAATATATATTGGAACTCCAGTATAAATATATATTGGAGTTCCAGTATACTTAATATATTGTAATTCCTACATATTATACTGGAATTTTAGTATTATGCTGGAGTATTTTTCGGATTTTGAACAGTGTTTCGTTTAAATTTATCTTTACATGAAAAATAGCTAAATTTCGTTCATTTTTGAAACTATGGTTATTTCTGAATGACCACTTGGCTATTTTTTAATTTCTCCCCATAGAAAGATCATATCAAAGTATGTTGATGATTTTATAACTGTCCTCTGTGAGTTAAATTATTAGCAATTAATTAATCAGGTGTTTGGTTTCTTCTCAATTTTGTGGCATCAAATTAGAGATCGAAAGGATTAAATCCACTAAATGCTGGATAAAATTAGCTGGCTGAATTCATTGTTCATTCTTCTATGTTATGCCTATCATGGTATCAAAACCAGTGAGATAAACCTCGAATGATCTACTGCTGTTGCTATTACGAAATTTTCTCCTTTATACAGGAGTTAATTAGAACCTCAGGAGGACAACACAAGTAAATGTAACAAACAATGGAGCAATGTGCAATTTAATACATTTGACATTGAGTTCAAGATCTGTGCATCAGAAGTTGTCGAAACTATATACCATCAGGTCCATTATCCATTATCCTATAAAAGTAAGCATTATTCTCGTAATTTTTTGTTTTTTTTGAATGATAACCAACCTGCTGCCCTGCTATAATTGATTAAACTACACTAATAATATAAAATTCTTTACAAAGTCTGCGTATATAGTTAAATCCCGTAAATTTAAGAGATTCTTCCATAATTTGTATTTACACAAATCCTAAGCACCTACCATAAGTCAAAACTCAAAACAGTTCCTATACAGAAACACGGATTGGTGCTAAATAAAGAAATAAGTAATAGCAACTGTACAGAATAATAAGCCAAGCACACCTCAGCTCATGTAATACCCTTGCAAAATAATTTTTTACATCTGAAATTCCTCCTTCCATCATTACGATATACAAGAAAAATAGGAATGTGTATACTCAGCAAGAAGGTCTTTAGGAAGTTCAGCTGGCGGCATTGGCGTAACTTTAGCAAAACTCAGTTTAGACCGTGACCATCTCTGCTCTTGTAACTCCAGGCTCCATCTCCAAAGACTTCTTCAATCATAGTGTGGGTTGGTAATAAGTCAACTTCACTCTTGGCACAGCTCAAATACCCGATATCCCATTCTTTAGCGCTGCACGGTCCAAACACAAAGTCATGCCCACTGTCATGGCCAGTACTGGCAAAATCACTTGCCCAATGTCTACCATTGACAGTCCTTCCAAGAGGTGCTTCCGGAGCACCACCAGGTGCGTCACGCATATGGGAGCCATAATAGTGACCCGCTTCATTTAAAACGCCTCTGTCTAGGTGCTGAATACTGGGTGTAAAACTGCTGTTAGTATCAAATAACTTAACAGGGCATTCTGCTGATAAATCAGTGAATACCTTCCTGCTACCACAGCCTACAGGTTTATAGACTTCCCAGGTCACGATACCAACATTCTCATCATATGCCTGTTTATCATCCCCATAAATGTCATTGCAGCCAAAATCACTTTGATATTCTGGTGATTCTACCACAGAATCCTCATCTCCATCCGTCATTTTATCTTCGTCATCAGCAGTGTCATCAATCTCTTGCCATTCATCATTATCACTATCGACGTTGGACGGGTCAAATCTGTTCTGCTTGGCTCGTTTTCGCAAAATAAACACGTTAAAGTAATAGCTGACAAGTTCCCTCCTGGAACGTGAAGGAAATTCACTAGCAAGATTGTTCCAGAAATCCCAACCTAAAGAAGCAGGATTTGAGAATACAACCTCATGAAATAAGTCCTCTTCCTCTTCACACCATTTCTCTGTCACTACCTCTCCCATACCACAGAAACCCAACCTAACAAATGTCTCCTCACCAAGGGATATCTTAAGTTTTTCTCTGGCTTCAATGATGTGTAGTCGAACACATCTCATGGAACCTGCGTCCTCACAAGAACATTCAGCTCTTCCCACTCCAGCAATCTCCTCGTAGTCTGTTGTTAACTCTGTGTTATGCATTGGAACGATACAAGTCCCAGCAAATTTATTTTCATCAGAAAAATCATCAACACAATCTGATTCTAGAGCTTGGGATGGAAGATTCATGTTCTCATGTGAATCCTGCATGATGGGTTTATCCTTACTACCATGCCCGCCCCATTCTGGTAATTCAGCTTCGAAATCGGGTCCAATAGGAACCAACTTTTGAGGAGAATTTCTCAACAGAGAGAAATATACTTCCCTTGGATGAGTAATGGTCCTGGATGGAAGATAATATTCAGGAGACCTCAGTGAGTCACAAGGTACCTCAAACCTGATTTCTTCTTCACTAGTGGTACTAATGGGCCAAGAAGAGTTTGAAGCAGAGCCATCAATGGATGTATCAGTATCTTGATCAGGAAAAGTGGAAATTTCAGGGGCGTTGCCACTATCAGGTTTCTTGGTATTATCTTCATCTCCACCTATTATAGATATGGAACAGTTCATGACCAAGAATCAAAAAAAGGATACTGTATCCAATAATCAGTTACATCCAAATTCTGCAACTAAAAGTGCAAGCCTATATGACAACCTAGAATAAAACTGCTCAAAGTGTTTAAATAATGTCTCAGGAATTAACAAAAAAGTGCCAAATAAATAAAAGCATCATAAATATACAAGTCAACGAACAAGCTAGCAAAAATGCTGCTTGAAGAATCAATCATTTACCTGAAGCATAAGGCTTCATAGCCACTGCTTCATGAGGAGAGAAGTCCAAAACTGAAACTAGCTGACTGTTTGGTTCTACATGCCTTGGCTGCTTTGATGAAACCTCACACAACTCTTCACCAAATGGCCTCTTTTGCACCATGTTTAACTGTAAAGGGAGTTGGAATAAGATACTGAATTTGGAAAAGGCCAGAGAGTAAAAATTGCTCCACACGTTCGAAAAACATGTTAACCAATGCAACCATAATTGCATAATACATCCAGAACTTTATATGCTATATCAGTGCAAATTGATCCCTCAAAAAAGACAATTAGCTAACGCTAGAGAAGAAGACACGGTGAAGCCATAGTCATGCACAGCGTTGAGCATTTATGGATTAGATATAACACCATATTGCATAGCCAAAAAGAACACTAACTAAATTCTCCATAACAGGCATACTATGCCACTATAACAGTAATCTCACTATCAACAACTATATAAGAATAATTGAGCCCAGCCAAGCAAGAAATCATTCTAAAATGTCAACTAGTGAAAAGCAGGCAAGTCCATGTCCTTTGTTCGAAAATTAGAATATCATTAAATTGGTTATCTTATTATTTGACCCCAGAAGGTGAAATAAATATTTGAAGAGAAAAAAGTATATTTGTCTCATCATACAGGCACAATCAAACAAATAAACTATTTCTTACAGAATGCCAATACTATTGGGGAGAGCTCAAGTACCTTAATTGTGAAGCGTCTTGGTCGAATTGAGCGGGCAGAAATTATTTTCCTAATTGGGGAGATTTTTTAAAGATAAACAGAAATTAAAATGAAATAATTTCTTTTCCTTGAAAAAATGAAGTGAGAGAAAAAAGGGGACAAATTATAATTATAATATAACAAAAAATCCTAACCCTAGATCCCCAATTTAGACTCTACGCTTGAATCAAAAGCAAAATAATAAAATCAACCAGAAATTAATTCTGGGTATCAATAAACTAAACCAAAAAGAGAACGGTTAGAGAAGAAACCCTAAATCATAAACTATTTATAGGGAAAATCGACTTTTTAAATATTTTTTTGACAAAATCAGGAGAAATCGAAGAAGAAAAACAAAGAATTACCAAAAAAATAATTAATTTACAAAAAACAAGGAGAGTTAGAACAGATCTGATGAAAATAGAACAGATCTGAAACCCTAACTTTGGAATTCGATTTTCCGAACGACCAGAGCCAAAAAGGTATCGATCGATAGAGGAAGAAAAGAATTAGATGAATCGGAGATTGATTTGAAGAAATAGAGGAAAAATCGAGGTGGATTTGAGGGAGAAAGGAGGCAGGTTTTGAAATTGGGGGAAAAATTGAATTTGTCGGCGATGAAAAAGGTAAAGCTAGGGCTAGGGAAGTCTATTGAAGGAAAATAGTAATGCGGGTGGTCAAAAAGAGGTTCGGTAATTACAGCTAATTACGCCAAATACCCTACGGTTATATATTGGCTGCACCGCGTGGTGAGGCAAATTAATAAGTCAAATAGGATATGAGGCTGGATTCTGTTGGCTAAGACTTCGTAACTGATTTGTTCACTTCCAATTATATATATATTTGAAATTGAGCTTCTTTGTGATTGATATTGAGCCAATAATGTCAATTGAGCCTATATTAATAATTTGGATAGGTTCGATTGAAATAAAATTATAAAATACCTGTTATAAACTAAAGCAAAAGACAAGAACAATAGAACAAGAACAATAGCAATAGAGAGAAGAGTAGAGAGAGTTCTTCTTATTGTGTTGAGAGGGGTCTCAAGGGATCATTTACAATGGTAGGGGGCACCTCTATTTATAGGGGAGAGGAAGATTTAGCTACCACTAATAGAACTCTAAAATCTCTCTAATTAGATATATTAAAGACATTCACCTTAAATAGAAGTGTAAGAATCTTCTATTTCATAACACTCCCCCTTGAATGTCTATTCAATGATGTGCCTCATAAAACCTTAAAACCAAAACCCAATGGGAAAAATTAAAGTAAGGAAAAAGAGTACACATATTTGAATATGCGCCTATTGGTTGCCTCGTTAAAAACCTTGCAAGGAAAACCCAGTGGGACAAAACCTTGTAAGGGAAAAAGAGTGCAACGCGCATTGACTCCCCCTAATGAGTACATCGATTTATATCCTTGAGCATTTGCATTCCAATCTTGTGCATCATCTTCAGAACGATCTTTGGTAGATATTTGATGAATAAATCAACCATATTGACTTGAATAAATATTCCGCACCTTGAAATCATCACTCTTGATAGATATGAACATCTTCATATAATGTCGTGGAATAGCTCTTCAATATCTCCATAGATGCATTCTCAATGCCATCATGCTTATAGTTATAGCAAGATACATATGTACACAAATTGTACTTAGGATGTGGTACTTCAGGACCAGGAATTGCATATGCTTCAAGCAACTTAAATCTTTCAAGTTAAGTCATATAAGTCACATAATAGACTTTAGCTGCATATCAAGTTTTCATGTCATGCTAAGCAAATAAGATATCGAAAATTGACTATACATACCTTTGCCTTTATACTTTCAAGCATATGAACTATAGGTTCAAAGCTACATGTCTTTCATATGGAATCAATTCTTCTTGAATTGTATCTCTTCCATTTAGTTACTTTCTTTGAGTCAGCAAATGCGTATAGCATGCTTTGCAATATGTTGCAATTTGAATTATCCCTTTTATGAACTTCAGGTTCATATCATGATATTCAGGGATATACATATACAAATGAAAATTCATCCCATGTAACACTTTCTCAAGTGTTTATCATGTCTCCCCCTCATGTTAGTAAAGCTAACATGTTTCCTCAACTTTGGGAAATCATCTTTGTGCATTATGTCAATATACACAGCACCTTAATAATAAGATGAAATTATTTGGTTCCTGACCCTGAACCACTTGTGAGGGGAGAATATACTCTCGTATACAACTTATATCAAACTGATATATATATAACTTAGTTCTCATAAGAAACAGTTTAGCTATTAAGTGGAAGCACTCAATAATTATCTTGCTAAACCAACTTTAATATAAACCAACTTATCAAGATGAACTGTCTTGAGTAGAGAATCTGGAAACTATGCTCGAAGTTAGATTACTGAGCGATTTACCTCGCAAGCACTGCCAGGCTGCGGGTTAATAACAATGGCGCATGTAACCATATCATAGATGCATCATATGTGGTATACATGGCAGGTGAATGGGCCCATACTCACCTTTCATATTTCCAGAATTTATGGGCTTCAACCCGAACTCTTTAGTTGGTCCGTTCATTAATGAGAACAAGTGATACAAGAGTATTCGTAAAGAACTTTCTAGTTCTTTAATATTCACCTATGTGAATTTGCACATCATACTTAAAATGAGATGGCTAACATGAATGCCAACTGAATAAATTATCATTATTGGTAAACTTCAAATTTACACCATGACATGTGCACTTATCAATAAACTTCGGGTTTATTATGACATGGGTTTTATACCAATACATATCCACTTTATTGTGGCATTCTTTCGTTTGTGTAGTACAAACTGGAGAACAAAGCGGGTAGCTTTTCATATACAAATTACCCCGCTACAAGTTGTAGTAATAGGAGAATCAAAGCCTTCATTTATTTATAGTCTCAATATCATCAATCGCCTTCGCGTGTACTTTTGAAAACTGGATAAGTTTCTTTGAGACTTACTACAGCACAATACTCAATTGTGTTTCTCCAACATAGTAATAATTGGCTCTTCGAGAGCTCTCAATTAATTTTGTACTACCACAGACTGAGGTTCGAGATCCTCACATTCTTGCATTCCGTATTTTCAAGAGTCTCAGGCTCAATAGATTCTTCGTGAATCTCGGAATTAATCAAATCATGAGCGTCCTCATGTGATTCTTTCATAGTGTCATTTAGATCGTTCTTTTTCCTCTTTCTAGGATTTCGATCTTTGGAACCTAATGGTCTGCCACGCTTCTGGCGTGCATTTGACTCATTGGATATGACACTAGATATTTGTCCAATAGGGACTTTAATACGGATCGGAACATATTCCGCGTGAATGTGGGATTTCGTTATCCTCTTCAAGTTCGTAAATGCGTCAGACATTTGATTTGCTATTCTTTGCAAATGGATAGTCTTTTGTACCTCTTTCTTTCAAATAGAGGTATGTGGATCAAGATGAGATAATGATACATTTTTCCACAAAATTTCCCATTTGGTTTCACCGACTTCTCCCCCTAATTTTGGGAAAAGTGTCTCATCAAATTGACAGTCTGCAAATAGTGCAGTGAACAAATCTCCTATCAATGTTTCGAGGTAGCGAATAATGGAGGACGATTCATACTCAACATATATTCCTAACCTTCTTTGCAAACCCATTTTGGTGCGGGATGGCGGTGCTACAGGCACCTATACTGCGCATCCAAAGCTTCTTAAATGGGATATATTGGGTTCATGACCAAAAACCAATTGCAATAGGGAATATTTGTGATAATTCATCAGTCAGAGACGAACTAGCATTGCTGCATGCGAAATGGCGTGACCCTAAGCCGAAGCGGGCAGCCGACAAAGTAGCATTGCTGCATGCAAAATGGCGTGAACCCAAACCGAAATGGGCAGCCTCGTTTTCATGAAGAATTCAAGATTATTCTCATCTATTATCCATTAACTTTGCAAACGCAAGGTTGCGTGATGGCAACAAGCACACATTAGACCATCTACAGGATGCGTCTATCAAGACCATGAAATACCTAAACTACCCACTAGGTGGGTGAATAGGTCCACAAATGTCCCCTTGTATACGTTCCAGAAACTGGGGTGACTCAGTCCCAACCTTTGTTGGGGATGGTCTGATAATCAGCTTGCCTTGATAACACGAAGTGCAAGGATATTCATTATTTGAAAGAATTTTGAAATTCTTTAACGGATGCCCATATGAGCTTTCTATAATCCGTCTCATCATGGTTGATCCTGGGTGACCCAGTCGATCATGCCAAAGTACAAATGTATTGGACTCAGTATTCTTTAGATTTACTGTTGAATGTGCCTCAATTGCACTAATTCTTGTCCAATACAGGCCACAAGATAAAGACGGGAATTTCTCAATAACCCTCTTTTGGCCGGAGACATTCTTTGAAGTGAGGACGAGATATTCAAGATTATCTTCATCCTTTGTCTCAATATTGTAGCCATTCCGGCGTACATCTTTAAAGCTCAACAAGTTTCTCATAGACTTGGAGGAGAACATTGCATTCTCTATGATTAACATCGTGCCCTTGGGCAGAGTTACAATAGCTCTTCCGGAGCCTTCAATCAATTTACTACTTCCAGAGATTGTAGTAATGTTTGCCTTACACATATTCAGTTGAGAGAAATACTTCCTTTCTTTGAGTATTGTATGTGTAGTACATGAATCAACTAGGCAAATACTTTTACAGTTGGATGTTGATCCAAGTTCGCTTTGTGAGATATCCATTTTGCTTTCCCATAGTTTGACATACAAAAAAAAGGAGATACACGAACATAAGAATAAACAAGTTCAATCCTTTTGTGTCACATAATATTTTCAAAATCTGCTACTAACAGTTGACTAACAAAATCAGATATGTTGTCCATAATCAATTACTATGCAGTTTGAGAATTTCAGCGTTTTTCATAAGACAATCGATTATTAAACACACAATCGATTGTTGGAACATAGACAATCGATTGTTAAACACACACAATCGATTATTTGTTATTTTTGAAAAATTCCAGACCTTACTGTTTCAAGACAATCGATTGTTAGACAAAGACAATCGATTGTTGGCTATTTTTGAAAAATTCCAGAACACACTGTTTCAAGACAATCGATTGTTAGCCAAAGACAATCGATTGTTGATCAATTGTTTTTCAACTTTAATGCGAAAATAGTTGATAATCGACTAGTTTTTCAGGCTAGTCGATTACCCCCACTGGAAAATAAAAGTTTTATTGATATTTGAACATATTGAAGATATTCTAAAGAACTACTGCTAACATTGCTTTATGAACTAACTAATACGAGCTAATGCTAATGACTATTAATCTATTCATTGACTAATACAAGTAGAATCAAACAGCTCCATCTTCTTTCATCACGGTTCCGTCACCGATTAGGTGGTCTATCTTTCCCTCGGGTTGCTCAAAGAAGTCTGCCACATCCAGGTGGGTGAAGTCAAAGTTGTCGTCAGAGACAAAATTTGTTTCAGGGCGTTTTCTCTTTCGAGATGCTTGATAAAGGTCAACCAAGTGTCTTGGTATACGGCAAGTCCTAGACCAGTGCCCATTTCCACCGCAACGATAACATATAGTTTCTGAACTATTTGCCTTAGGATCTTCTGGACCCCGTTTCTGCTTTCGGTGATTATCTCTCTTTGGGGGGTGACGGACTTCTTTGGAATTTCTTCCTTGTCCACGTCCTTGGCTTTGACCCCGTTTATGACCGTGATCATGGTCCCTTTTATGTTTGGCATAATGCGAGTGCACCATATCTGCTTCAGGCAGTGGTGTAGACCCAGTTGGTCTATTTTCGTGATTTCTCATGAGCAGATCATTATTACGCTCAGCCACTAGTAAGAGAGAAATCAATTCAGAGTACTTTGTAAAGCCTTTCTCTCGGTACTGTTGCTGCAGTACCATATTGGAGGCATGAAACGTTGTAAACGTTTTCTCAAGCATATCGTAATCGGAGATGTTATCTCCACATAGCTTCAGTTTAGAAGTAATTCTGAACATAGCAGAATTATATTCAGAAACGGACTTAAAATCCTGTAGCCTCAGATGGGCCCAATCATATCGTGCTTGTGGCAGAGTGACCAACTTCAGGTTGTCATATCTCTCCTTTAAGCTGTTCCACAAAACGAGTGGATCCTTGACGGTGAGATATTCAATCTTCAAACCTTCGTCAAGGTGGTGGCGCAAGAAAATCAAGGCCTTCGCACAATCTTGGGTGGATGCTTTTTCTTTATCTTTGAGGGTGTCTCCGAGACCCATAGCATCTAGGTGGATTTCAGCATCCAACACCCATGTCATATAGTTCTTGCCCGAAATTTCAAGGGCAACGAACTTTCTTTTCATAATGTCAGACATACTCGAAATTAAATTAGGAAGAGGGAAAATACCTTGGATTTTCGAGAATGGTACTTGAGACGGTAGAGTCTCGTGCTGATAATGTGTTATAAACTAAAGCAAAAGACAAGAACAATAGAACAAGAACAATAGCAATAGAGAGAAGAGTAGAGAGAGTTCTTCTTATTGTGTTGAGAGGGGTCTCAAGGGATCATTTACAATGGTAGGGGGCACCTCTATTTATAGGGGAGAGGAAGATTTAGCTACCACTAATAGAACTCTAAAATCTCTCTAATTAGATATATTAAAGACATTCACCTTAAATAGAAGTGTAAGAATCTTCTATTTCATAACAATACCATTATTGTTATAAAATAGAAGTCTATTTAGAGTGAATGTCTAAGAGTTTTAGCTTGAAGCTAAGTCATTCCTCTTCCTATAAATAGAGGGGTCTTACCCCATTGTAAATGACCCCAAGTATTAATAAGAATACTTCTCTCTCTCCCTATTCTCTCTCTATTTGCTCTTGTTCTTGAGTTATTGTTCTTGTCTTTTATATTATTTTATAACACGTTATCAGCACGAGACTCTACCATCTCAAGAACCATTCTCGAGAAATCTGAGGTATTTCCCTCTTCCTAATTTAATTTTCGATTGTCTTAACTTTTGTTTGTGCAAGGTTTTGCTTCAAAGAAAGAATGAAGAAAGAAGGAAAAGAAACGAAAAAAAGGGAGGAAAAGAAACGAAAAACAAAGAGAAAAGGAAGAAAACATTGAAAATATAATTGGTATACCTTAAAGGTAAGTAACTTATTTTTCCCTTTCAAATTCTTGGAATTCTATAATCTAATTTTATATACAAACATAGACAACAAAGTTTGATTATAACTCTAATGGAGTTTGTAAGAAATTGTAACCACATAAAGTGGTAAAATCTCTATGTCCTGCCATGATTAAATTCATGTATGATTGTGGGCAAATAATTGAAAACCCGTCCCACTGAATTTGCTCCATTCCCTTTAGAGAATGTGGAAGCAGTATATGATAAGTCTGAAAGAAGACTAAAATATTACCATGAAGGTATCAATGAGTGTGGACGTGGCAAAGAATTCCGTCCAATTGAATTTGCTCCATTCCCTTTAGAGAATGTGGTAGCAGTATGTGATAAGTCTGAAAGAAGACTAATTACCGTAAAGGTATCAATGGATGTAGACATGACAATAGACGAAGTTATAATCGTCATTATTGTGATAATGAGAATAATAAAGATTCTCAAAATAATCTTTCACTTTATGAAAGTAATATTTGACATGAGATTGTGTAAAGCACATGATTATGATCCATTCCCTGAAGTGAATGTGATAATTGTAATAGAGCCCGTAAGTATGAACACGCTCTTGATGTAAATTTGTTTTATGTCTGACATTATGAAAAGAAAGTTCGTTGCCCTTGAAATTTCGGGCAAGAACTATATGACATGGGTGTTGGATGCTGAAATCCACTTAGATGCTATGGGTCTCGGAGACACCATCAAAGATAGAGAAAAAGCATCCACCCAAGAATGTGCGAAGGCCTTGATTTTCTTGCGCCATCACCTTGATGAAGGTTTGAAGATTGAATATCTCACCGTCAAGGATCCACCTATCTTGTGGAATGGCTTAAAGAAGAGATATGACAACCTGAAGTTGGTCACTCTGCCACAAGCACGATACGATAAGAATCCAAAAGCAAATAGTTTATAAACTATATATTATCGTTGCGGTGGAAACGGGCACTGGTCAAAGGCTTGCCGTATACCATGACACTTGGTTGACCTTTATCAAGCATCTCGAAAGAGTAAACGCCCTGAAACGAATTTTGTCTCTGACGACAACTTTGACATCACCCACTTGGATGTGGCAGACTTCTTTGAGCAACCCGAGGGGTAGATAGACCACCTAATCGGTGATGGATCCGTGATGAAAGAAGATGGAGCTATTTGATTTTATTTTACTTGTTTGTATTAGTGAATGAATAAACTAATAGCCATCAGTATTAACTCGTATTAGTTAGTTCATGACATAATGTTAGTATTAGTTCTTTAGAATGTATCAATATGCTCAAATATCAATAATATTTTTACTTTCCAGTAGAGGTAATCGACTAACCTGAAAAACTAGTCGGTTATCTCATATTTCGCATAAAAACTGCAAAACAATCGATCGTCAATGATCAACAATCGATTGTCTTTAAAACAGTGTGATCTGAAATTTTACAAAAACAGTCAACAATCGATTGTCTATGACTAACAATCGATTGTCGTTAGACAGTGTAATCTGAAATTTTTCAAAAATCATCCACAATCGATTGTCTTTGGCTAACAATCGGTTGTCTTGAAACAGTGCTGGAAATTTTCAAAAATAGCCAACAATCGATTGTCCATGCATAACAATCGATTGTCTTGAAACAGTGAGGTCTGGAATTTTTCAAAAATAGCCAACAATCGATTGTCAATGCATAACAATCGATTGTCTTAAGACAGTGATCTGAATTTCAAAAATAACAAATAATCGATTGTATGTGTTTAACAATCGATTGTCTATGTTCAAACAATCGATTGTGTGTGTTTAATAACCGATTGTCTTATGAAAAACGCTGAAATTTTCAAACTGCAAAGTAATGGATAACATATCTGATTTTGTTAGTCAACTGTTAGCAGCAGATTTTGAAAATATTATGTGACACAAACGGATTGAAGTTGTTTATTCTCATATTCGTATATTTTCTTTTATATGTCAAACCATGGGAATTAAATTGATTGAAGGCTCCGGAAGAGCAACTGTAACTCTGCCCAAAGGCATGACGTTTATCTTAGAGAATGCAATATTCTCCTCCAAGTCTAAGAAGAACTTGTTGAGTTTTAATGATATCAATGTTCTCCTCCAAGTTTAAAAGGAACTTGTTGAGTTTTGAGAATCCCTTTTAGAGAATGCAATATTCTCCTCCAAGTCTAAGAAGAACTTGTTGAGTTTTAAAGATATCATTCAAAATGGATATCATATTGAGACAATAGATGAGAATAATCTTGAATTCTTCATGAAAACGAGGCTGCCCATTTCGGTTTGGGTTCACGCCATTTTTCATGCAGCAATGCTAGTTAGTCGGCTGCCCACTTTGGTTTGGGTTCATGCCATTTTGCATGCAGCAATGCTAGTTCGTCGGCTGCCCACTTTGGTTTGGGTTCATGCCATTTTGCATGCAACATTTTAGTTTGTCGGCTGCCCACTTCGGTTTGGGGTCACGCCATTTTGCATACAGCAATGCTAGTTCGTCTCTGACTGACGAATTGACACAAATATTCCCCGTTGCAATTGGTTTTGGGTCATGGACCCAATATATCCCATTTAAGAATTTTTGGATGCGCAGTATATGTGCCTTTAGAACCGCCATCCTGCACCAAAATGGGTCTGCAAAGAAGGTTAGGAATATATGTTGGGTTTGAATCGCCCTCCATCATTCCCTACCTCGAAACATTGACAGTCGACTTGTTTACTGCACGATTTGCAGACTGTCGATTTGATGAGACACTTTTCCCAAAATTAGGGGGAGAAGTTGGTGAAACCAAACGGGAAATTTTGTGGAAAAATGCATCATTATCTCATCTAGATCCACATACCTCTATTTGTGAAAGAGGCACAAAAGATTATCCATTTGCAAAGAATAGCAAATCAAATGCCTGACGCATTTATAGATTTGAAAAGGATAACAAAATCACATATCCCCGAAGTGAATGTGATACATATTCATTATTGGAAGAATATGAACATGAAATTGGTATTAAATATACCACACTCACCCCTAGAAGGAGGTTTGAGATGATACCACACTCACCCCTAGAAGGAGGTTTGAGATGATATATGGCATGAATGATCGTTGGTCACGTACCTATTGTACGCCAAAGTATTTTGGAAATATGACTATTAAAAGGCAACGATAATGCAAGAAACATATCTTGCATATAAGTTTGACATGACCATAATGGTATAACTTTCTCTTTAAGAAAGATATTCACCACATGGATGTTGATGAATCTGTGGTAGTACAAAATTAATTGAGAGCTCTAGAAGAGCCAATTATTACTATGTTGGAGAAACACAATTGAGTATTGTGCTGTAGTAAGTCTCAAAGAAACTTATTCAGTTTCCAAAGTACACGCGAAAGCGATTGATTATATTGAGACTATAAATATAAAGGAAGGCTTTGATATCTCCTATTACTACAACTTGTAGCGGGGTAATTTGCATATGAAAAGCTACCCGCTTTGTTCTCCAGTTTGTACTACACAAAAGAAAGATTGCCACAATAAAGTGGATATCTATTGGTATAAAAACCCATGTCATAATAAACCTGAAGTTTATTAAGTGCACATGTCATGGTGTAAATTTGAAGTTTACCAATATTGATAATTTATTCAGTTGGCATTCGTGTTAGCCATCTCATTTTAAGTATGATGTGCAAATTCACATAGGCGAATATTAAAGAACTAGAAAGTTCTTTACGAATTCTCTTGTATCACTTGTTCTCATTAATGAACTGACCAACTAAAGAATTCGGGTTGATGCCCATAAATTCTGGAAATATCAAAGGTGAATATGGGCCCATTCACCTGCCATGTATACCACATATGATGCATCTATGAAATGGTTACATGCGCAATTGTTATTAACCCGCAGCCTGGCCGGTGCTTGCGAGGTAAATTGCTCAGTAATCTAACTTCGAGCATAATTTCCAGATTTTCTACTCAAGATAGTTCATCTTGATAAGTTGGTTTATATCAAAGTTGGTTTAGCAAGATAATTATTGAGTGCTTCCACTTAATAGCTAAACTGTTTCTTATGAGAACAAAGTTATATATATCAGTTTGATATACGTTGTATACGAGAGTATATTCTCCCCTCACAAGTGGTTCAGGGTCAGGAACCAAATAATTTCATCTTATTATTAATGTGCTGTGTACATTGACATGATAATGCACAAAGATGATTTCCCAAAGTTGAGGAAACAAGTTAGCTTTTCTAACATGAGGGGGAGACATGATAAACGCTTGAGAAGAGGTTACATAGGATGAATTATCATCTATATATGTAAATCCCCAAATATCATGATATGAACCTGAAGTTCATAAAAGGGATAATTCAATTGCAACATATTGCAAAGCATGCTATACGCATTTGCTGACCCAAAGAAAGTAACTAAATGGAAGAGATACAATTCAAGAAGAATTGATTCCATATGAAAGACATGTAGTTTTGAACCTATAGTTCAAATGCTTGAAAGTATAAAGTCAAAGGTATGTATAGTCAGTTTTCGATATCTTATTTGTCTAGCATGACATGGAAAACTTGATATGCATCTAAAGTCTATTATATGGCTTATATGACTTAACTTGAAAGATTTAAGTTGCTTGAAGCATATGCAATTCTTGGTCTTGAAGTACCACATCCCAAGTACAATTTGTGTACATATGTATCTTGCTATAACTATAAGCATGATGGCATTGAGAATGCATCAATGGAGATATTGAAGAGTTATTCCATGACATTATATGAAGATGTTCATATCTATCAAGAATGATGATTTCAAGGTGCGGAATATTTATTTAAGTCAATATGGTTGATTTATTTATCAAATCTCTATCAAAGATCGTTTTGAAGATGATGCACAAGATTGGAATGCAAATGCTCAAGGATATAAATTGATGTACTCATTAGGGGGAGTTAATGCGCGTTGCACTCTTTTTCCCTTACAAGGTTTTTTCCCACTGGGTTTTCCTTGCAAGGTTTTTAACGAGGCAACCAATAGGCGCATATTCAAACATGTGTACTCTTTTTCCTTTCTTTAATTTTTCCCATTAGGTTTTGGTTTTAAGGTTTTATGAGGCACATTATTGAATAGACATTCAAGGGGGAGTGTTATAAAATAGAAGTCTATTTAGAGTGAATGTCTAAGAGTTTTAGCTTGAAGCTAAGTCATTCCTCTTCCTATAAATAGAGGGGTCTTACCCCATTGTAAATGACCCCAAGTATTAATAAGAATACTTCTCTCTCTCCCTATTCTCTCTCTATTTGCTCTTGTTCTTGAGTTATTGTTCTTGTCTTTTATATTATTTCATAACAATTATTTAATTCTGTTGATCTTAAAAGAACTTGTTGAAGTGAAAGTGATTCTATTGAATTTTTAAGATTTTGGATTGAATGTGGATCAATTTTGAAGCAAGAACGTATTGATTTTACCTACAAATTATAACGATCGCATTAATAAGTTGGTAATAATTATAATCTATCTTTTCTTGTTTACACGTAAGAATGTAACTATTATTGCTTTATAAATGCAAGTAGTGGATAGTGATTAGTGAATAATTATTATCAAAGTTAAGATAACTTATGGTTAGTGATTAGTGAAGAATTATTATCAAAATTAATAATTTATACTGCACTCATTACAATTCGTGAAAACTTATGATAAAGCAAGTTCTGGATCCATGGAGATTTGTGACGCTCCGCCGGATAAATGAATAACTTTTTCCAAAGTTATGATAACTTTGTACTACAATCATGATGATACGTCTGAAGTAAACTTGTGACAAGACAAGTTTTGCCTATCTATTGAAATTTGTGGCGATTCGGAAGGTTTAGTAAATATTTTTTATCATAGTTACAATAATTTGTACTACAATCATAATGTTTCTTAAGGACTTGTCATATCAATAAGGTAAAAATTCAAGTATCCAATCAACTGGACTACTAAAACTATGAATTATTACAATTTATTCTAAAAATAGACAAGTTTACGAAGGTTTTTTATTATTGGTTTTGAATGATGATATAAGCTCAGTGAATATGTATAAAATTATGAAAAAGTTAAAGGAATTGGTTATGTGAGCATATAATTTACAATTACTGTAACTCAGCATAGATACAAGTCAAAGCTGAGAATCCATGATCAACTATAGAAGGGCTTGACAGTGACTCAGTAAAGCGGCACAAGCAATCGCTTTCATCAAAGTCAAAGCTGTCACAATGCCATCCAACCTCAAGACGCAAAGTTAACCTGCAGAGATATCATTATAAAAAATCAGTATCGTCAATCGTAGCAGTTTGAATGGGAAGTTCTAAAAGATTATTGATCTAGCATCTCATGGAATCTCTTTTGCAACGAAAATCAATCAGATTCAGAAACTTGATGGACAAAATAATCATGCTACCATGGTACTAAAAGTACGACCCAGTACAATACCACTCAGTGGTGTCTGGGGAGGGTAGTGTGTACGCAGTCTTACCCCTACCCTGGGGTAGAGAGCCTGTTTCCAAATAGACCCCCGGCATAAATCCCCAGAATTTGCTCCTGGGGAGACTCGAACTCACAACCTCTCGGTTGTAAGTGAGGGTTGGTTACCATCAGACCAAGCCCCTCTTGTCACCAAGCCCCTCTTGTCAGACCAAGCCCCTCTTGTCACCATGCTACCATGGTACTATATCAGAAATTCTTACCATTTTTCATCTTTTGTTCGAAATCACTAATATATTCCCAAAAATATACACACTTAGTGGTACGGATATAATGGCAAATAGTACAAGATATAAGCCTGGGACGTGAATGAGAAGAGGCAACTTTTCCAGGCACACCGGGCTGGGAGGTAAGAGAAAGTATTGAAGACATGCATGTAGTCCTATCAGACGACAAGAATGAAGGAGCATTACTAAAAGCTAACGCATTATTGTGTAATACGGCTAACGCATGGCTATAAAGTAAGGGGAAGTTTTCAAAAAGGAACTGAAGTAAAGATGGTAAAACCAAGATTTAAGAAGATAGAGCGGAAGCCTTGTTGAAGTAAAGATAGGAAAACCAAGATTTAACAACATAGAGCGGAAGCCTTACGTAAACTGCCTCTGGAGAGGAATCACAAGTCAACACCCTCATCAAGCCCTTTAGAACTGATTATCACATTTGAATCAATTTGTTTATCAAACTTCTGTTTACGGCGGGCTTCAAATTCCTTGAAGCCTTCCATCTGAAACAAAAAAGTAAATACCATTATCTGTAAATGACTTTTCCAGGATTAGCATAACTGAGTAGTGTCAAACTGTGAACAATAGTGAGTAAAAACCTGTTGAAATTGGTCCATGGAAATGGGATTTCTGTGCAGTGCTATATTCTGCAAGCTCTTGCATTGTCTTAACAAATTTAGAGGCATCTGAGCAACAGGTACCAATAGCAAGCATGAGAATCTTGTAAAAACATATACCTGATAGGAACGAGTGCAAAAACTTGGATGCTTTAAATGGACGAGACTGTTAGAAGTTCCATCCATGACCACAAATGTGGATGAGTTTGTGTAATGAAGAGACCTAGATTTTGCAATATGGTCATTTTATAAGTTAGATACACTGTGCATGTTTCTTTTTGCACCCATACACAGAGCAGCGGTGTGGGCCTTTACGTATACAGATAGAGCGAAGAGGGTTCTTAACTCTGCTTAATAGCATCGTTAGATATTAAGAGAGAGAATGAGAGAGGGCATGCTTCAAGCATCATCAGAAAATATCTAGTATATACAACCTGATTGAGATTGTTATTGTTCAGGCAGAGTGACTTTAGTTGAACAAGATTGCAAACAGAAGCAGGAAGCTCTTCAATAGAATTATCTGCGACAAAAAGTTGGTATTCATAAGCAAGACCGCAGAAAAATCAGTAAAAACCTAATTTGGCACTGAGAGGAAAAATAGAACCTTAAATCATGTACAAATATAAATGAATGGCACCAAGACTAGTGTTTTATAAGCTTAACAAAAGAGAGTTGTGGATATTCCTTGACTTCTATGTCACCCACCACCCTCCCAATT
The DNA here is from genome assembly GCA_034376525.1 of Nicotiana benthamiana. NCBI lineage: Eukaryota > Viridiplantae > Streptophyta > Magnoliopsida > Solanales > Solanaceae > Nicotiana > Nicotiana benthamiana. The sequence goes on from CM067328.1 coordinate 11,635,435, forward strand.
TCATTATCGGCCATGACTTTCACTTAATTTTATATTGATGTTTTTTTTTATTAAGGATGCTTCTTTTGTTCTCTTTTCGTTTTGGTACTTTATCCCTCGATTTATATTGGACATGAAGCTCCAGCGCCAGGAAAGCAAACAAAATGTAGAAATAGCAAGAATCAGATAATAGGCGAGCTAAAATCTGAAGGTACCATTAGCTTGCAATTCTTCCAAAGAGAAGCAACTTCCAATAGATTCAGGAAGAAACTTTAACTTATTGTTTGAAACATCCAACAGCACCAACTGCACGGCCAGAACATCAATGTCAATTCTACAGCCTTATGCTCTCAAATAAGATGAATTGAGAGTACTTGAGTCTAGGCAGTGCGCCTTTCTAAGAGAGACAGAAAAACAACATGATCATATAGAACCGAACTCACATACAGAGAAGATCTATAGAATAACAATATATGCAACCTTTTAGAAGGGTTCCACTTCCAGAGGAAATAGAGCAGTTAACTTGATTGAAAGATCTTAACTCATCATCCCAAGTTACCGGGCACGAGAATCAGAAAAAGAACAACAAGTGAACACTGTTTTTCATTTCTCGGTTATCAATGACATTGGAAAAACTTATGAAAAATAAATTTCAATTGAAGTCAGAGGGAATTAAAAAGGAGAAAGTAAAGGCACTAGTGTGGTGGACCTCAAGACAACCCACAAAGAGCCACTTATTCTCCAAACTCCACCACCCTCCCCAGAGAGCTCGAGGATCCTCTTCCAAAACAAAAATACAAGCACAAGATAGACGAGCAACATCATTAACTACCAAGAGGAGAATACAAATTCACAGTGAAGTGGAATCAACCCTCACTTACAACCGAGAGGTTGTGAGTTCGAGTCTCCCCAGGAGCAAATTCTGGGGATTTATGCCGGGGGTCTATTTGGAAACAGCCTCTCTACCCCAGGGTAGGGGTAAGGCTGCGTACACACTACCCTCCCCAGACACTACTGAGTGGTATTGTACTGGGTCGTACTTTAGTGAAGTGGAATCACTTTATAAATTGAGAAAAAAGTTGGGCTTCCAGTTGCAAGAACAAAAGGTTCATTAATTTTGATATCAATTTGCTGAATGATTCTCTACTAACAAGAGCGATGGGAAGTTCATTAATTTGGATATCAATTTGCCGAACAGTTATCTACTAACAAGTGATAAGAAGCTCACTAATTTAAATATTAATTCGCTGATTAGTTCTCTAATTAACAAGATTGACACCATTTCTTTAGCCACCTTAGCATCATTATACATAACATTGAACAACGCAGTAAAGCCAGTGCAAAAATAATATTCAACTGACAACTATATTGAACAGCATAACAGCTTAAGCTTGCACCATATAAACCATCAGAATAGATCACTTACATTCCGCAAGCTCCCAATGGTGTCAGGCAAGCTTGTTAACAAGTTTGCTGAGACAGATAAACGCTCAAGCTTCACTAACTGGCCCACTGAATACAAGAGCATTCGGTTGTTAGAACAGAGAGTGTAAATATATATAGCAGAAAGACATCTACTAAACTTCTCATATGATCTAGAATCCCGGGGAATTACATTCATCAGGCAAGGTTGTAATTTGATTCCCATCAAGTGTTGCAATTTTCAAAGACTGAAGCAATCCCAGGTTCACGGGCATATGCTCAATAAGGTTATCAGCCAAAATCTGAAAAGAAATAATCAACACTCAATTCTTTGGATAAATCAGACATAACCAACTGTTCATAGTATTGGTTAGAAAACATGAAAACCTTTTCAGAGTCGTCCGAAAATAAACACTTCTCACCAGAAGGGCAATGCATACAGTTTTCCCAAGTAGAGCTGATTCAGCTTAGTTGAGCGTTTGAGGGTGTAGAGAATATTCTTGTAAAGATTAGGACAAATTTATTTATTTTTGACTTTTTGTTGAGTTTTGGAAGCATCCGAGGTTCCTGTTAGCATGGATGATTGGGTACATTTTATGGAAAACCGTGTTTTCATGTAGGTCCAGTTTTTGTATACCAGTTGTACGTTGGGGCTTTTTCCCATCACATATTGCCTTATCATAAAAAATTGAGCTGACTTACATTCCAAATCTTTCACATGGCTGTTTCCTCCTCTAAGACTTCTCTCCCTCATAGCCTAGAATCATCCTTTAAAGTTAAGCTGCCAGCATCTCTCCAGTTTGGTGTTTGCCATGATATTTTGGACAATTGCTATTGCTTAAACCTTACATATTCAACCGAACAAACCACTTATTATTTACTAGAAAACATGTTTAATCATTCCCCTCAATATTTAGCAAACCAGTCGATATAACAAATGAGAGGGTAGAACTGCCAGCCAGTTATATGCCTGAAGAAACATGAGGAGCTTACTTCGATATCATGTAAAAACTCTTAGTACTGATTGACTAAAAGGAGAGAAGCTTTTAACCACATTAGTGGTATGCTTCTTCCTTCTATCAGGACATGAAAATGCCACGAGAAAATTCAGATCGGAATTTTCTTATTAGAGTGTATTACAACGGTAGAGGGAATTGGTTGTTGTCTAGTATATGGTCTTGAGCAAATCCTTAAGTTAGCTTTTGAGGTTGAGTTAAGTCTAAGGTCAATTTTCTTAACATGGAAGCAGAGCCAGACTTATCCCCCTTATGGTGTTTTCTAGTGTGTGGTCTCATGTTATGTTGTCCAAGCTCCAAATTCCAGTCCTAAGCAGTGGGAGGAAGGGGGAGGATGTTAGAGTGTCCCACATTGGTTGACGGAATGAGTTTTGTCTCCTTATGCAGTCTTGGTCAATCATCACCTTTCGAGCTAGTCTTTGGGGTTAAGTTAGGCCCAAGAACCATATTCTTAACAATTCTTAACTAAAATAGAAAAGAAAGAACTCACAACACTTCATCTGATGTAGAATAATATTATCTACCTTAGGAGAAGGTTTTGGTAAATACTAGAGCTATTTTTATTTTTTACAATGCCAAATAAAGCTCAGTCAGTTTGCGTTTATGCCTGTTTTGCAAGGTTTTTAAAATTTAGGAGTACCTGCATTAATTATTTTGTAGGACTTTCCTTCCCCTTGTACAACTTTGGGTTATTAATCGTAAATTCGTTCTTTCTTTCTCATTCTTCTACATTTAAAGTATAACTGAGTATTCAGACCAATTACTCACTCCAACCCCCACCCCCCCAAAAAAAACCCAAACAGACCCAATCAAAAATATTCGAGAACATGCAAAAATACCAGAAAGATTGGGGCAGGTGCAAAAGGTTGTCTCCCTTAGGGATGAAGCAGAAAAGAAAGAAAGCAATTATAGCCTATGTCAGCATTGGTGGACACTAAGACAGAGTAGAACATCAACAACAACAACAACCCAGTATAATCCCACCTAGTAGGGTCTGGGGAGGGTAGTGTGTACGCAGACCTTACCCCTACCCTTGGGTAGAGAGGCTGTTTGCAAATAGACCCCCGACATCCTTCCCTCCAAGAACTTCTCACCTTGCTCTTGGTGAGACTCGCACTCACAACCTCTCGGTTGGAAGTGGGGGTTGCTTACCACTAGAGTAACCCCTCTTGTCTAATAGAGTAGAACATCAATAACAACTATACTCAATCCCGAGCTAGTACAGTCAGCTATATCAATCCTTAGTATCCATTTTGCTCCGTTTAGACCTGTTTCGTTCCAATTCTCAGTAATTTAGGTTTTTCCAACTGTGGAGATTCCTCATTCTCCTCCCATCTCTTATATTATCATATTGACAACATCATGCCTTCCAAAAGAAGCTAATCGTACCTTGCTAAATTTCTCTTCCACAATAAACCATGTACCTTTTTTCCTAAATGATTTTTGGCTCCAAGTATATGACCAACAACTCTGACCTAAGCATCATGAGATGTGGGCACCGATAACATAATAAGGTTATCTTATCAGATATTCTTCTTCTGATGAAGCCCCTTTGACACAAAGATAGGAAACAAACATGTAAGTTTGTAGTACTTACTAGACGCTGTAAGTTAATTAACTTGTTGATCTCCATGGGAATATGAACTGCCACAATGCAAAGACTGAGAGATTAGCTTCAGGTAAAATGAGATCAAAAGATAAATGACGTAAACAATTTCCCCAAGTAACAGTGTAACACAGGCATAAGCATAAATAGCAGTTGCAAAGGAATTGTTGTGATTTATCTTTGTACTCTAACAGACGAGAAGATAGGATTCAAAAGCTTGAGAAATTATTGCAATACCCAATTTATTGTGTGTCAAGTCGAGGGTGCGTACAGATCTCTCCAGGCTAATAACTTCATCTGGAAAAGACTGTACAAGGAAAAAACAGTCAGGACATCATGAATTTGATTAACAGAAAGGATTCAACTGTGTCCTTATCTTACATATTTACATTCCTTCACAGCAAGCATTCTCATCGAAACCAGCAAATAAACAACAGTAAATACTAAATCCATGCTACAATCACAATGACACTATCCAAGCCTTGTACCCAACATCATGAATTAAAGTGAATGGGATCTAAACCTATTTCCTTGTAAAGACATACCACCAATTAGATTAGGAAACTCATACAAGCATGCATGTTGAATGTATATATGTGCAATAAATGTGTGTGCGCACACGAGACATGGATACTTCAGGATAAAAACAACCATATCTTATCGTTGAGTCATGTACAGTCAGTAGCTTAGGAAGGGAAAGATCCACTTTCAGTTAAAAATAATTGCATGTCATCATCGCCAGAACTCACTTAAATCATCTACTGGTCCTGATGCCACTAAATACAGTTACTCCCCCTCTCTAATGCAGGGGCGGATCCAATGTTAGGGTACTTTTGACACATAGCATAAATTTATGTGTAAAAATCCACGAAAATTGCAACAAATACAGTGTTATCAAAGGTCAAAAGTGTAAAAAAACTCTAAGATTCGTTGGGGCTTTAAGTGCAATTAAAGAGTGAGCTTCAATGAGAAAAGGCGCGACCGGAGAAAAAGTAAAAATATGTATATTCAGTCCAAGACCAATAATCATAAGCATGAATAACAAATTTATAGATAAAGAAATTGAAAAAAATTACGACAGAGTGAAAAATCAATTGTTTAGTATCGCCTTTTCAGGATTACATTCATTGGCAAGGAAAAGAATGCGTTAGAGCCTTGATGGGACATTGAAGCGCCCACAAAGAGAGGTGAAGCGCTCAACATGTTTTGACCCTCGCTTCAGGGCTTAAGCGTGCCTTTGATAACATTGAACAAATAATAGATATGAACCCATAATATTAAAAATATAATGGGTTCAACACTAAGAACCTCAAAGGTTGAACCCATAGAATTTAAATCCTGCTATAATTTATGGGGCATAATCAATTGGACTAATTCTCATGCAGATCATTTACTTTTCAGAAAAAAAAAGTTCACAATCTATGTGATCATGACTGTGCGAACGTTGTAGCAAAATGTTAAAGACATTGCAGAGTGCAGACAAAAGATGCATCTTTGACTCATGAAAATGAAAACCTTTCTCAAAGGAATTACTTAAAAAGTAACCTGATATTAGTTCAATATGAATGTATTTGGTCACTTGTCCATTTCTTTTTTCCTGCTCTTTCATATCAAACCTCTAGGTTCCTTAGAGAACAGAAAACATTCTAGAAAGAGATACATGGATTAAATTCTCCTACATGAAGATGATTAATTATGTATATCTGAAATAGTGAACTTAATCTATCGGCACATTAACTTTTTTGCTCTGTGGCAATTTACTCCAAAAAGTGTCAAGAAGGTTACATCCAAGTCGATGCCACAAAATATTCATGAACATCCTCATAATAAAGTAAAACGCTTCTTGCGCCAAACAACTCTATAACATAGAAAAAGGAATTGGCAATTTAACAGCACCAAAATCTGAAATACAACAAACAGTCAATCAGAACACTTATCTTTGAAGCAAAAAGTCCATATTTTCAGTTGACAGATATTTGATCCAAAATAGACAGTAATTAGAAAAAGACAGAGCAACATACACTGGGCTAATAAATCAATACCTTAAATCAAAACTACTCGCAATCGACTATATAAATGCTCTATATCAATTCCACGATACTAGGTCTATCAGTTCATTTCAATACTAAATGGAGTACAATTTATACAGTCCGTAAATAGTAGTCACGAGAAATTATTAACAATAAAAAAAAGGGAGAGAAGAAATGAAATGCCTTCAATTTGGAGTCGCGTAAAGCAACGATGCCAGTAGAACGCCATCGAGCCATTCGGGTGGCTTTAGTATCTGCCGCCTTGCTACTGCAACACCCCATTTTCGATCACCAGATTCTACTCTTTCGATTAAAGGAGTGAATGAATCAAAAAATTATGGAAAAAAGAGAGCAATTTGGTCGAGGAAAAGAGGCGTTGAAGACCAAGGCAGACGACTATTTTGATGAAAGCGTGTGTGAGTTTTGCGCAAAGGAGTAGTATTAATTATGATTACGGGATTATTTATGTTGTCACATTTATAGCGTTGACGTTGGATTCTTCAACTCTCAAATGACACTGACATTATATGGAACACTTTGGTTTGCGTTGTTGGGAATTTGGGACCAACATGTGGCCAATTTCCATACAAATATACGAGTCTTTGAACTTAAATAATGGTATTTTAGATTCAAAATACCTTTATCCAGTTAAAAACAAATTTATATTTCTAACTAAATTACAGAATTATATTGCGTTTTAGTTTAATAAAAAATTAGCCGTTAAAGGAAAATGCAATATAATACTACATTTTAATAAAATGTAATATTATACTGTATCCTATTAAATTATAAACTCACCATCTTCCACACGACAGAACCCACTGGTTCAACTTTAAAAAGAAACCTGCCCCCTTTCCAGCGGTTTCCCCCTCCCAGAAATTTAAAAAAATGATTGGGCCCCACCCGTCTCACAAAATTAATAAAAATATTCATAATTTTTTTACTGATTTATATGTAATTTTGTGAATGTTATGTTCATATGTTTGTTATTTTTATTTACTTAGATTATTTATTTGTTAAAAGAATAGTAGTCTTTTGGTGTAGTAAAATATAGAGACCTATAATATAGTGATGATAGGCTATAACTACGTATTTTAGTCGGTTATTACACTCTAATTTATTGCACTTTAGTTGAGTTTGCGCTTTAATCGCTAGTGTTTTGCACTAATGGTGTGTTTTATGTCTTGTAGGAGTACTTTCGAGCTATATAGATGTTATGGCATGAATTCAAGTGATTTGGAGCTTTCAAAGCTGCGTAAAAGCCCAAGAAATTAAGACGGGATCGTATTCAGGGATCAACAGATGATAAAGCAACAAAACGAAGACTCGAGTAGGCATATTACGCACTGTCTAGTACAATGTACATAACTTTTTGCTCAAAACTCAATTTGGACTCCAAAATATATGGTTAGAAAGATAACACAAAGAACTACAACTTTCATGTTTTACATTTTTCCAAATTCAAAACGAAACAGGGTGAAAAATACGGCAGAAAAAGCAACCGCGGAGCTGGGGCGGACTGAGGCAGTATACCTGCCACATATCGCGGTTGACCGCAGCCGCGGCAGTCCAGACATGAAATATTATCCTTTTTCGCGTAGGAAAAGTATATATATATATATATATATATATATATATATATATATATATATATATATATATATATATATATATATATATGGAAATGGTATTTTTACCAAGCTGGATACACTTTTGACATAAAATTAGACCTAAGGAGGCTAAGGAGGCCGATGATTCGACCTAAGGAGTCAAGAACACAATAGGAGCAAGGCGGAGAATTCTTCAACGAGTTTTTCCCTCATCTTCCTATTTTTCATTATTGGTTATGATTTTTAGTATTGTAGTTTTACATACTATTATGAATAGCTAAATTATTATCTAGGGTTTTGATAGAACTTTTTGTAGGATAAATTCTTGTTTGTTATGAAATAATATAAAAGACAAGAACAATAATGCAAGAACAAGAGCAATAGAGAGAAGAGGAGAGAGAGTTCTTCTTATTGATACTTAGAGAATGTTAGGAGTGTATTACAATGGTAGAAGACCCCTTTATTTATAGGGAGTAGGATGATTTATCTACCAAGAATAGAATTCTAGAATCTCTCTAGTTATAGACATTCACCTTAAATAGGAGATTTCATAACACTCCCCCTTGAATGTCTATTCAACATGTGCCTCGTTAAAACCTTAAAACCAAAACCCAATGGGAAAAATTAAAGAAAGGAAAAAGAGTACACATGTTTGAATATGCGCCTATTGGTTGCCTCGTTAAAAACCTCGCAAGGAAAACCCAGTTGGGACAAAACCTTGTAAGGGAAAAAGAGTGCAACGCGCATTAACTCCCCCTAATGAGTACATCAATTTATATCCTTGAGCATTTGCATTCCAATCTTGTGCATCATCTTCAAAACGATCTTTGGTGGACGTTTGATAAATCAACCGTATTAACTTGAATAAATATTCCGCACCTTGAAATCATCATTCTTGATAGATATGAACATCTTCATATAATGTCATGGAATAACTCTTCAATATCTCCATAGATGCATTCTTAATGCCATCATGCTTATAGTTATAGCAAGATATATATGTACACAAATTGTACTTAGGATTTGGTACTTCAGGACCAAGAATTGCATATGCTTCAAGCAACTTAAATCTTTCAAGTTAAGTCATATAAGTCATATAATAGACATTAGATGCATATCAAGTTTTCCATGTCATGCTAGACAAATAAGATATCGAAAACTGATTATACATACCTTTGACTTTATACTTTCAAGCATTTGAACTATAGGTTCAAAACTACATGTCTTTCATATGGAATCAATTCTTCTTGAATTGTATCTCTTCCATTTAGTTACTTTCTTTGGGTCAGCAAATGCGTATAGCATGCTTTGCAATATGTTGCAATTGAATTATCCCTTTTATGAACTTCAGGTTCATATCATGATATTCGGGGATGTACATATACAAATGATAATTCATCCCATGTAACCTTTTCTCAAGTGTTTATCATGTCTCCCCCTCATGTTAGAAAAGCTAACTTGTTTCCTCAACTTTGGGAAATCATCTTTGTGCATTATCATGTCAATATACACGGCACATTAATAATAAGATGAAATTATTTGGTTCCTGACCCTGAACCACTTGTGAGGGGAGAATATAATATACTCTCGTATACAACGTATATCAAACTGATATATATAACTTTGTTCTCATAAGAAACAGTTTAGCTATTAAGTGGAAGCACTCAATAATTATCTTGCTAAACCAACTTTGATATAAACCAACTTATCAAGATGAACTATCTTGAGTAGAAAATCTGGAAATTATGCTCGAAGTTAGATTACTGAGCAATTTACCTCGCAAGCACCGGCCAGGCTGCGGGTTAATAACAATTGCGCATGTAACCATATCATAGATGCATCATATGTGGTATACATGGCAGGTGAATGGGCCCATATTCACCTTTGATATTTCCAGAATTTATGGGCTTCAACCCGAACTCTTTAGTTGGTCAGTTCATCAATGAGAACAAGTGATACAAGAGAATTCGTAAAGAACTTTCTAGTTCTTTGATATTCACCTGTGTGAATTTGCACATCATACTTAAAATGAGATGGCTAATACGAATGCTAACTGAACAAATTATCAATATTGGTAAACTTCAAATTTACACCATGACATGTGCACCTATCAATAAACTTCAGGTTTATTATGACATGGGTTTTTATACCAATAGATATCCACTTTATTGTGGCATTCTTTCTTTTGTGTAGTATAAATTGGAGAACAAAGCGGGTAGCTTTTCATATGCAAATTACCCCGCTACAAGTTGTAGTAATAGGAGATATCAAAGCCTTCCTTTATTTATAGTCTCAATATAATCAATCGCTTTCACGTGTACTTTGGAAACTGAATAAGTTTCTTTGAGACTTACTACAGCACAATACTCAATTGTGTTTCTCCAACATAGTAATAATTGGCTCTTCTAGAGCTCTCAATTAATTTTGTACTACCACAGATTCATCAACATCCATGTGGTGAATATCTTTCTTAAAGAGAAAGTTATACCATTATGGTCATGTCAAACTTATATGCAAGATATGTTTCTTGCATTATCGTTGTCCTTTAATAGTCATATTTCCAAAATACTTTGGCGTACAATAGGTACGTGACCAACGATCATTCATGCCATATATCATCTCAAACCTCCTTCTAGGGGTGAGTGTGGTATATTTAATACCAATTTTATGTTCATATTCTTCCAATAGTGAATATGTATTCGTGAATCAGATGTTGTCACATTCACTTCGGGGATATGTGATTTTGTTATCCTTTTCAAATCTATAAATGCGTCAGGCATTTGATTTGCTATTCTTTGCAAATGGATAATCTTTTGTGCCTCTTTCACAAATAGAGGTATGTGGATCAAGATGAGATAATAATGCATTTTTCCACAAAATTTCCTGTTTGGTTTCACCAACTTCTCCCCCTAATTTTGGGAAAAGTGTCTCATCAAATTGACAGTCTGCAAATCATGCAGTGAACAAATCTCCTGTCAATGTTTCGAGGTAGCGAATAATGGAGAGCGATTCAACCTCAACATATATTCCAAACCTTCTTTGCAGACCCATTTTGGTGCGGGATGGCGGTGCTACAGGCACATATACTGCGCATCCAAAGATTCTTAAATGGGATATATTGGGTCCATGACCCAAAACCAATTGCAACGGGGAATATTTGTGTCAATTCGTCAGTCAGAGACAAACTAGCATTGCTGTATGCAAAATGGCGTGTCCCCAAACCGAAGTGGGCAGCCGACGAACTAGTATTGCTGCATGCAAAATGGCGTAACCCCAAACCAAAGTGGGCAGCCGACGAATTAGTATTGCTGCATGCAAAATGGCATGAACCCAAACCGAAATGGGCAGCCTCGTTTTCATGAAGAATTCAAGATTATTCTCATCTATTGTCTCAATATGATACCATTTTGAATGATATCTTTAAAACTCAACAAGTTCCTTTTAGACTTGGAGGAGAACATTGCGATTGATATCATTAAAACTCAACAAGTTCTTCTTAGACTTGGAGGAGAATATTGCATTCTCTAAGATAAACGTCGTGCCTTTGGGCAGAGTTACAGTTGCTCTTCCGGAGCCTTCAATCAATTTACTTCCCATGGTTTGACATACAAAAGAAAATATACGAACATGAGAATAAACAAATTCAATCCGTTTGCTTCATATTTAAACAATATTTTTACAATTGAACAGTGAACAGTACATGTTATGTGATGAATACATATGCTGATATGGTACACTGCTAACATTTTATGTAGTACTCTAATGGTAAACACATTACATGCAACATTGGTCATATGAATGTTTGACGATGTACGTTTTATATTGTTACATCATTATGTGCTAACAGTTGTAACGCATTTTTGTTTCTATACTTTAGTTTAAACAGAAAAGATTTTATGACAAGCACTCTTTTATGTCACAATGATGTAACATTACTTAACAAGTACATAAAAGTGAGCTTACAATATTATTACATTATATATCATGTAATATATAATCATGTCAATATCTAAAAATCTTATATAACAATGATGTATGTAATTGCTCAAAGTGACTTTAAAGAGATTGAAATATACGGCGCTATTATTACAGTGATTATGACCAAAATTGATTAATCATTATGGTACAGTAAGTACAAAATGTTCAGTAGCGGCATTTAGACACATGAGTTACAAGAGAATATGTATGAAATATATATGATCACAATTAGTACATGTAATAAAAATGTCTTGGTACACGGCAAACCTTTTCAGTGTCCTTTTCCACCGCAACGATAACATATAGTTTCTGAACTATTTGCTTTTGGATTCTCATCATATCGTGCTTGTGGCAGAGTGACCAACTTCAGGTTGTCATATCTCTCCTTTAAGCCATTCCACAAGATAGGTGGATCTTTGGCTGTGATATATTCAATTTTCAAATCTTCATAAAGGCGATGGTACAAGAAAATCAAGGCCTTAGCATAGTTTCAAACCTTCATCAAGGTGATGGCGCAAGAAAATGAAGGTCTTAGTATAGTTTTGGGTGGATGCATTATTTCTGTCTTTAATGGCGTCTCCAAGACCCATAGCATCTAAGTGGATTTCAGCATCCAACACCCATGTCATATAGTTCTTGCCCGAAATTTCAAGGGCAACGAACTTTCTTTTCATAATTACATCAAGAGCGTGTTCATACTTACGGGCTCTATTACAATTATCACATTCACTTCAGGGAATGGATCATAATCATCTGTATGTGTTATATACAATCTCATGTCAAATATTACTTTCATAAAGTGAAAGATTATTTTGAGAATCTTTATTATTCTCATTATCACAATGATGACGATTATAATTCCGTCTATTGCCACGTCCACATTCATTGATACCTTCATGGTAATAATTTTGTCTTCTTTCAGACTTATCACATACTGCAACCACATTCTCTAAAGGGAATGGAGCAAATTCAATTGGACGGATTTTCAATTCTTTGCCCACAACCATACATGAATTTAATCATGGCAAGACATAGAACTTTTACCAATTCACGTGGTTATAATTCCTTACAAACTCCATTAGAGTTATAATCAAACTTTGTTGTCTATGTTTGTATATGAAATCAAATCGTAGAATTTCAAGAATTTGAAAGGGAAAAGTAAAATACTTACCTTAAATCCAGAATTTAATCATGGAGGAATCATAGAATATGTCCGTTATGAATATGATTCTGTTGTTTGGCGAGCAACGGATACTCATTGTTGCGTGATCCAAACTTTGCAGTGGTACATCATACTGACGCAGATTGTTCATCAATTTCTCAACCTGAAGCTCCTGATCAACAGCTACAGGAGGAAGAAGACCACGCAAATAGTGGGAATCCCTTTCTTCTTCTTTTTTTTTTTTACACTTTCTTTGTTCTCTTCTGTTCCTTCTTTCTTTCTTCGAATTTTCTTTCTTTTTTTTTCTTTTTTTTCAAAATCCCTTCTTCTTCCAGTTTCGTTACATTCTTCCCAAAGAGCTTCTTGAGACGGTAGAGTCTCGTGCTGATAACGTGTTATGAAATAATATAAAAGACAAGAACAATAATGCAAGAACAAGAGCAATAGAGAGAAGAGGAGAGAGAGTTCTTCTTATTGATACTTAGAGAATGTTAGGAGTGTATTACAATGGTAGAAGACCCCTTTATTTATAGGGAGTGGGATGATTTATCTACCAAGAATAGAATTCTAGAATCTCTCTAATTATAGACATTCACCTTAAATAGGAGATTTCATAACATTGTTATATTTTTATATAATTGAGTCGTTGAATTTCTCTACTTGTTCAACTACGTGTTTGTTGTTGTTGATTGAATGACCATCAATTGAATGTGCATGTTTAGTGTTTACTTCTCGAGAGAGAAAATATATATTTAGGTAGTTGTTGAACAACGTCACTCCTAACGTATGTGAGAAATTAATATATTGGTTTTAAAGGCAGGTTTAGAAATAACAAAGCCTTGACGTGGTTATAATGAGCGATTAGATAAACTCAACTAGCGTAGCTCGAGAGAATATGTCTAGTAAATTATTGTAGTTGCTTGAAAGAGAATTACGGCACCTAAAGTGCTCGCGATCAGTAGCGAATACATTGGCAAAATTGTAGAGAACATAGCTAGAAGGATTCCGATAATTGGAGAAATCTCAACTCTAGATCTTCTTTAGTCTCCAACCCTTTGTCTCGTTAGTTGATATTTTTACCGTTTTCTAGTATTTGTTAGTTAATTAGTTAGATATAAAAATTTTAATATTATAATTTAGAAATTGTTCAAATTTATTTTTTTAGTGATATTAAACAGATATAGTTAAGCGTTAGTTCTCTGTGGGATTCGACTCCGGACTTTTAGACCGGATTATATTTGCATCGACTGCTTATCTTTTTTAGGACTAGAGTTGGGCGTGATCACGTAGTAAAAAATAGAGCCTTATAGCATAGTAAAATATAGAGCCTTTTAACGTAGTAAAATATAGATTCTTATAGCGTGGTAAAATATAGAACCTTATAGCATAGTAAAATATAGAGTCTTTTAGCGTAAAGTCTCTGTAGTTTAAGTATCTACTAACTACAAACTTTATCCAAATATATTTTACAAAAACTAATTATTTAATTTATAAAACAAACACAAAACTAACAAATTAATATATGTTGTCAAATCAAATATCAAGCGTGGAACCCATATATATATATCATGTCCAATAAAAAATTAATTATTTAATTTATAAAACTAACAAAATTTTAAAAATATTGAAATTGATACACATAAGAATTCAGGACAGCTTGCTGCTATTGGACCTCAAATATCAAGCCTGAAACTCATAGATATATAATGTGTCCAGTTAAATAATTAAATATTAATTATTATAACAATAACAAATTATAAAAATATTGAAACTGACATACATAAGAATTCATGATAGCTTGGTGCTACTGGGCCTCAAATATCGAGGCTGGAACCCATAGATATATATTGTGTCCGGTTAAATAATTAAATACTAATTATTATAACACTAATAAAATTATAAAAATATTAAAATTGACACACATAAGAATTCAAGATAGCTTCATGCTACTGGGCCCCAAATATCGAGCATGGAACCCATAGATATATAATGTGTCCAATTAAATAATAAAATATTAATTATTATTAGTATAACAATTAAAAAATTATTAAAATACTGAAACTGACACATAAGAATTTATGATAGCTTGGTGTTACTGGGCCTCAAATATCGAGTCTGGAACCCATAGATATATACTGTGTCCAGTTAAATAATTAAATATTAGTTATTATAATAGCAACACATAATTAATATTATTTAATTTATAGTAAGCGACATGAACTTGTCGCATGTGCATCGCGGACCAGCCTCGGATAAGATATTAGTATTACAGGATGACCATAGGTCCGACTACATATGGGATGGACAACTAGTGGATCAGACTCTCCACACTATGAGACCGGACGACTTGTGGGACTTTTTGAGGGAGAGAGATTTCCATCCCCGCGTAGTCCATCGAATGCGTAGTACGGGCTTCCGTATGATTTTTGATATTGGGCGGCTACAGCTCGACTGGTCTGTCATCACGACGTTAATAAAGAGGTGGCGACCGGAGACGCGCACTTTTCACCTGCCCACTAGTGAGGCCACCATCACGCTTCAAGATATTCAGATATTATACGGGTTGCGTATTGATGGATTGGTCGTTGCATTGCCTCAGTATATGAGATCTATGACGCGTGCCCAGTATTTGGATTTGCTACAACAGTATACTAGTTTCAGGCCACAGGGTGAGGCTGCTGCTAGAGGGGCAGTCGCATTTCTGTGCCCCACGGGGTCGCAAGGGAGGGCGAGGAGGTGGTCCCCAACATGGGGGCGTTGAGGCACTTATTGACCCATCTGATAAGGATCTTAGAGATGGGAAGTCGGGTTATTTCCCGCTGCTAGACGAGCCTTCCAGCAGCATGCCGTCGTACAGCTTTCAGCTGGATCTGCCAGCATCGCAGGTCACCCCAGAATATCCATTGTTGATCACGGGTACATTCGACGGAGATATAGACCAGTTCTTTTCATGCCCATCTACCGCAGTTGAGGATCGGCCGACCCGAGACGTGGATGGCGGACGCAGGTTGAGTTTTGGCTCATCCCCGGCGGTTGATGCGGATCTATCACATGCGTAGGTATGTTTGTATTACTGTAAAATTTTAATTAGTTTTCTTTTCATTAATAATTTGCCATAAATTAATTTTTAATTTTCTTATTAAGGCTTCGTCCCAGCCTATCACGGAGCCCAATGTATGTGATGATGAGGATACCACGGATGCTTATACTCTGGAGCCCGGCACGAGCATAGTGAGAAAATATTTTTGACTTAACACGTACATTACTAATATACATTTTCATATGCTAAAATTAGAAATTGTTTTGTAGGTTGCTGACAGACCAACAGCCCCTTCTACCGATCCTGTCAGCTGTACTGGCGATCATGTTGTTGCGCATCCTCACATAAAGAGGTGACTTGATGAGGATGATCCTGAAGTGTACCTGGGCGACAGGGATGTGCCCCAGTAGCTGCACTGAAGCACACAGATTGTGGGACTCATTGATTTTTTTTTGTTTGTATTTTGTCTAAATACTACATTATGTAAATAATGGCAAGAATTGTATTTTAATAAAAAATTATTTTAACACAATTTGAACAATAATTTTATTTTAACAATACAACACAAATACAAACATAGCAAACCTAACATAACATAAATTCAGTACAACTAATGAAAATGCATGATAAGGAAAACATAAAGATACATCACTCAACATGTACATGTCATTGTTTAGTCACGACCGCCTAGTATTCTCTGCTCCAACCACTTGAGTTGGTCTTCCAGCTTTTTTTTCTTCTTCCATCTCCTTGAGTTTCGCCGTCAACTCCGTAACTTCTTGTTTGGATTGTTGCTCTCTTTTCCATTTCTTCAAACACAAACTATGAAGAGAATTCAACTGGTCTTTGTAGCATTCCTGCTGACAGGGTTCATCAATACATAACTCAAAATTGCATGTAGGTTCGTCGGTTTGCCTATAAAACGTGTTCATACATGCCTAGTAGCGGTGTCCAGCTTCTTCCCAACAATCGTGCATCATGCGTCGTTTGTCGCACTGACATAAAGTGGTTATTAAGATATTTGTTAAAGCACAAAGAGAAACCTTTGTTTTATAAAAATATTTGCTATTGGATATTGTTAAGTGCAGAAAATAACTAGAATGCGTCCGTTATTTATAGGCAAGAGTTTACACAAAATGTAGTATTATACCGCTCTATACATATTAATTTTTTCTGAGATGAAACAACTTTTGCGCAGTCGGTTCAGCTTTTTTCAAACCGATAAGATAACATGCAAACCGTAGTAGTGTACCGATCTATATATATTAACTTTTTCTAAGACAAAATAGCATTTGCGCAGTCGTTTCATCTTTTTTCAGACTGACAAGATGACACACAAAATGTAATTGTGAGAATGCACGTGAGAAAATATTATTGATTAATTTGACAGTGATACAACGAGTCCTATATATACAATACATGTCCTACTCCTAATACATACGGGATTAGGGTTATTTACTACTATTTATACAATGAAACTAATACTCCCCCTCAAGTTGGTGCATATAAATCATATGTACCGAACTTGTTACATATATAACTAATACGAGGATCAGTGAGGGACTTGGTAAAAATATCAGCAAGTTGATCATTCGACTTCACAAGTTTTGTAGCAATATCTCCCGAGAGTATCGTTTCTCTAACAAAGTGACAGTCAATCTCGATGTGTTTAGTTTTCTCATGGAAGACTGGATTTTACGCAATATGAAGGGCAACTTGATTATCATACACAAGTCCCATCTGACTAATCTCACCAAATTTTAACTCCTTGAGCAACTGTTTGATCCCAATTAGCTCACATGTAGCCATAGCCATTACTCGATATTCTGCTTCCACACTAGACTGAGAAATCACATTCTGTTTCATGCTCTTCCAAGACACCAAATTTTCTCCTACTAAGACACAATATCCAAACATAGAATATCTATCAGAAGGTGATTCTGCCCAATCATCATCTGAGTACCTAATGATCTGCTCATGGCCTCGATCTTCAAATAATAAGCTTTTGCCTGAAACTGATTTTATATACCTAAGAATGCGGACAACTGCATCCCAATGACTATCACAGAGAGAATTCATAAACTGACTCACAACACTCACAAGAAAGAAAATGTAAGGTCTAGTCACTGTGAGGTAATTTAATTTACCAACCAACCGCCTATATCTTGCAGGATCGCTAAGAGGCTCCCCTTTTCCTGGCAGAAGTTTAGAATTCGGATCCATCGGAGTGTCAACAGGTCTACAACATGTCATCCATGTCCCCTCAAGAATATCTAAGGCATACTTCTGTTGTGAGATCACAATACCTGAGCTAGACAGAGCGACCTCAATACCCAGAAAATACTTTAATCTGTCCAGATCCTTAGTCTGAAAGTGCTGAAAGAGATGTTGCTTCAACTTACTAATATCATCCTGATCATTGTAGGTTATAACAATATCATCAACATAAACGACCAGATAAATATAGAGATTTGAAGTAGAATGTCAATAAAATAAACATTGATCAGCTTCACTACGAGTCATGCCAAACTCCTAAATAACTATGTTGAAATTACCAAATCAGGCTCGAGAAGACTATTTTAGGCTATAAAGGGACCGACGGAACCGACATACAATGCCACTAGACTCTCCCTGAGCAACAAAACCAGGTGGTTTCTCCATATAAACCTCATCCTCAAGGTCACCATAAAGAAAAGCATTCTTAATGTCCAACTGATAGAGAGGCCAATGGCGAACAACAGCCATGGATAGAAAAAGACAAGCTAATGCAATTTTAGCCACGGGAGAGCAAGTATCACTGTAATCGAGTCCAAATATTTGAGTATATCCTTTGGCAACAAGACGAGCCTTTAGTCAATCAACCGGGCCATCTGGACCAATTTGACTGCATACACTCAACGACAACCAACAATGGATTTACCCGAAGGAAGAGGAACAAGCTCCCAAGTACCACTCGTATGTAAAGTAGATATCTCGTCAATCATAGCATGTCGCCATCCGGGATGAGACAGTGCTTCACTTGTAGACTTAGGGATGGAAATAGCGGACAAAGATGACACAAATACACAATGGGATGATGAGAGACGATGGTAACTTAAACTAATATAATAAGGATTAGGATTAAGTGTGGAACATATACCTTTTTCGTAGTGCAATCGGTTGATTAAGAGGAAACAAGTCCGCAGTATTAGCAGAGCCAGATGTAGGACGTGAATCGGTTGGGCCTGATGTTGGGGGCGGGCAATGATGATAAGTCAGGAGTGGTGGAGATGTATAAGGTTGAACTAGACTAGGTGGTGGCACAGGAGCTATAGTTGGTGGAACTGGACTAGGTGGTGGCACTGGACTCGGTGGTGACACTTGAGCTATAGGTGGTGGAGCTGTAACTGGAACTGTAGGCAGTAGAGCTATTGAGGAAGATGAATGGGATATAGGGACTAAATCTCCAAAAGAAGGAACATGTAGAACCTCAGAAATATCTAAGTGATTAACTGGACCTGTGAAGTATGATTGGGTATCAAAGAAGGTAACATCAGCAGACATAAGAAATTGTTGAATGTCAGGAGAATAACATCGATATCCCTTTTGCATTCTCGATTAACCCAGAAATATGCACGTAAGAGCACAAGGAGATAACTTATCTTTTCCTTGAGTAAGGTCATGAACAAAACATGTACTCCCAAAGACACGGGGTGGAAGATAGAACAAAGGTAAGGGGAGAAATACAACAGAGAATGGAACTTGATTTTGGATAGTTGAAGAAGGCGTACGATTAATAAGATAACAAGATGTAAGATCTGCATCTCCCCAAAAAATGCAGTGGAATATGAGATTGTATGAGTAGGGTACGAGCAGTTTCAATAAGATGTCTATTCTTTCTTTCAGCTACCCTATTTTGTTTGGATGTGTATGGACAAGATGTTTGATGAATAAACCCATGGGAGTTCATAAACCGCTGAAATGGGGAAGACAAATACTCTAGGGCATTGTCACTACAAAATATACAGATAGAAATGCCAAATTTATTTTGAATTTTAGCATGGAAGGTCAGGAAAATAGAAAACAACTCAGATCGATTTTTCATCAAAATATCCAAGTGTCCTGGAATAATCATCAATGAAACTGACAAAGTAGCAGAATCCTAAGGTAGAACTAACCCTAGGACCCCAAATATCTGAATAGATGTAAAAGGTGACTCTGCTCGATTGTCAAGATACCACGGGAAATGGGAGCGAGTATTCTTACCAATCTGACACGACTCACACTCTAGAGTGGACAAGTGAGATAAGCCAGGTACCATTTTTTGAAAGTTTGACAAACTGGGATGTCCTAACCATTTATGTATTAAATCTGGTGAATCAGTAACGGGAGAAGTTATTGGAAGAAGACAAGATGCGAGTCCATGTGATTTTGCGAGGATAAGGTAGTAAATTCCATCTGATTCACGTCTGGTACCAATGATCTGCCCTGTACTGCGTTCCTGTATAAAAACAAGGTAATCAAGAAATAAAATAGCATATTTAAGTGATTTAGCTAAGCGACTAATGGCTATGAGATTAAAAGGACTACCAGGAACATAAAGAAATGAGTGTAAAGGTAAGGAAGGAAGTGGACTTGCTTGACCTATTGCAGTTGCCATGGCTTGAGACCCATTGGCCATTGTGACTGTTTGAAGAGATTGAAAATATGAGATACTAGTGAAAACAGATTTGTTACCAGAAATATGATCAAATGCACCTGAATCAATGACCCAAGACTTAGAAGGTGAAGATTGGGAGACTCTAGTCATGCTACTATTTGTTGGAACAACGTAGGTTAACCCTAAAGATGTTTATTTATGTGCTTTGTACTAAAGGAACTAAATATAATCCGGTAAAAAACCATATGGATTGGATTTATTGAATTTAATTTAACGGATTGTGAATTAAAGGCTTCAGAGCATTGCTGGAATCACTGTTCACGCCGGAAAAATCATTGTAGCTCGCCGAAAAAACTCAAAGTGGTCGGAATTTAATTTGAATTAGATGGGTAGGCTCGAAAAGACTACGCAAACAGGGTGCCTGAAGAAAAAAATTGAAATATGGTCGGGAAAAGACCACACGGGCCGGTGCGTGGGGCAAGACTCACAGGAAAAATAGAGCTCTGATCCACGCGTGAGTGGTCGGCTGCTGGAGATCTTTGGTGGGGTTTTGTCGCCTAAGCCATGGGAACCCCGTGGTGGTGTTTGTTTTTGCATATCACCAATGGAAAGTGATTTTGGTTAAGGACAGCCTCTTAAGTCGCCCAGAAAATTGAACGGCGACGAGGTCTTTCTTCCCAGAAGTTGTTGGAATGATGTAGAGCAATAATTTTCTCACTTAAACTCTGACACCATGTGAGAATGCATGGGAGAAAATATATTGTTGATTAATTTGACAATGATACAATGAGCCCTATTTATACAATGCATGTCCTACTCCTAATACATACGGGATTAGAGTTATTTACTACTATTTATACAATGAAACTAACAGTAGTATTATATCACGCTATGCATATTAAATTTTTCTGAGACGAAGTAGCTTTTGCACAGTCGGTTCAGCTTTTTTCACACCAACAAGATAACACGCAAAATGTAGTATTGTAACGCGCTATACATACTAAATTTTTCTGAGATGAAACAACTTTTGCGTAGTCGGTTAAGCTTTTTTCAAACCGACAAGACAACACACAACACGTACTCTTGTACCACGCTATACATATTAAAATTTTCCTATTGGTTATTATCCTTTGTTTTCTTGTATGTTGTTTTAATTATTTTCTTCAATTCCATTTTTAAGACAGCGGCCATTTTAAGAAGCAAATTTTCAAGAAGGATAATAAAGAATGTCTTGATTTTATAGGTTAAGATTGGTCTTTTTTACTAACACCAATAAGTTGAATATTTGAACTATTATATCATCATCTAAATTCAAAAGATCATGTTAAAAAATAAGATGTAACAAGACAATGGAACATAATTTTATTTGATAAATATTGAAACATACACAAGTACAGCCACGTATTACAAAAAAAAAATACAAAAACAAAAGACTAGGTGTATCCTTGATAGTTGGGTACTGTTGGCCCAAGTTAGTTGAAATTTTGATGAAGTTTTTATGAATGACCTGGTCCATCTGGTGAGACACAGTGTTTATAAACCATTGCATATGAGATGCACGTGAGGAAGATATGCCTTAGAGATCAAGCAACAATATCTTTTGAACTGATCGAAAATATTGCATATGGATAAGGAGAACAGTCTCCTTATGAGAAGAGAACACAATCCTGATCAAGGATAAGGGGTTGGCGTTTGTATTGTTCAAGGACTCAAATTCGTCTAAGGATCAGCAATTGAGTCTCAATCAAAATCTGATTACTAACTCAATAAATAACTGAGTTTGTTCTCTTTTACAGGCATCGCACATATGCAGAAGCTAAACTAAATTGAGAGCAAAAAAGCAAGGCAATTTTACAAGCAATTTATGTAAGAATTAAGTGTGCACTCCTGAAACTACTTGAATGAGATAGAAGAACCATTTCCATTGTGTTTATTCTTATTCTACTTCAATTGTATTAGGTTTTAAATTTGTACCTTTCAACTTTCATAGAATCATTTGTATTAGGTACTTTGTGTATTCAAGTTAGAGTTAACTTGAACGTGTTGCAGCAGTTGAGGCTGTGTACCACACTGGGATTAGAGTTAATCCTTAGGTTTACAAAGAGGTTTTGTAAATGTTGTTTTGGCTCATTGATTTTAGTGGAAGTTTGGAAAAATCCTACTGAGTAGTAGGCTGTGATTTTTTCACCTTTTAAGCCAGGTGTTTTCCACGTAAAATTTTTTGTGTTCTTTAATTTCTATTATTTTAATTCCGCAAATAGTAGTTGTTAGAACACCTAGAAGACTAGATCGAAAATTGGGTACTACACTAATCACCCCCCATCTTGTATGGTATTGACGTTTATAACATCAATTGGTATCAGAGCGGGTTATCCTTGAAGAGGCTAACACCTTAGGAAAAATCAACATGAGTTCACCACCTGGTAACTTGGAAGGGCAATCCACTGCTAGGCATCCACTCTTCAATAGTCTCCACTACTTCTGGTGGAAGAATAGAATGAGAGATCATATTATGGGAGAGGATTATGAGCTTTGGGATACTGATGGTTCTTTTGTCACAACAAAGAAGACTGCTGAAGGAGTGGAGGTTCGAAAGACTAGAGTTGACTGAACTACTGAAGACTTAAAGAAGCAGGAAAAGAATATTAAGGCCAAGAAATGGCTAGTATGTGGACTTGGTCTAGATGAGTACAACAGGATCCAAAGTTGCAATTTTGTCAAGGAAATCTGGGACACATTGCAAGTGGCCCATGAAGAAACACCTCAGGTGAAGAGGTATAGGGAACACTGTTGTATTCTCAATATGAGAATTTTACTATGAAGGATGGAGAAACCATCCAGAGATGTACACTAGGTTCACTACACTAAAAAATGAATGTAAGTCTCTTGGGAGGACTATCCTGGAAGAAGACAAGGTTGAGAGTTCTACCATTTCCTCGGAAAGCAAAATCATAGCAATTTAGGAATCCAAGAATACTACTACCCTAAAATTGGATGAACTGATTGGGAATCTTACTGCCTATGATCCGAGAAGGCAGACTATAAAGATGGATGCTCTCAAGAAAGAAAGAAGTCTGGCTCTCAGGATCTCAGAAGGATCAGATCTGGAAGATGATGAAATGTCCATGATCACTAGGGATTTTAAAAAGTATTTTATGAGAGGAAAAGGTCCTTCAAGAGGAACAACTTTCAACAAACCTAGGGCTCTTAAGAAACAGATAATGATGTTTGCTTCAAGTGTGGAAAGACTAATCACATGATCAAAAACTGTCCTCAATGGGAGATTGAGTGGAAGAAATAAATGGCGGATAGAAGGAACAGGTTCAATCAAGAAGGAACAAAGGATAAACAAAAGCTATGGTTGTTGCATGGGGAGAAACCTCATATGAGGACTCAGAAGATGAAGCTGAAGATGAGCAAGCTCTTATGGCAATCAGAGAATCAGAGGATGAACATGAGGTCCAAGTGAAAAGGAGTAGCCAAATATGGTACATGGATAGTGGATGCTCAAAACATATGACTGGGAACAAGGACCAGTTCCTTTCACTTGAGAACCTAAAAGGAGGTAATGTCTCATTTGGAAATGGAAAGAAAGGTGAGATCATTGGGGTTGGTAAGGCAGGAAAGACAGAGTCTCATTCCACTGAGAATGTCTGTTTGATAAATGGTTTGAAATATAACCTGATAAGTGTGTCACAACTGTGTGACAGAGGTAATCTTGTAGCTTTCTCCTCTACCAAATTCTTTGTAATTAACCTTACTACTGACAAGATTGTTTTGCAGGGAAAAAGAGTAATCAATATTTACATTTTAGATTTGTCAACTCTTTCTGAAAATGAACTCACTTGATTAAGTGTGTTAGTTAATGATCCTCTCTTGTGACACAAAAGACGTGGTCATGCCAGTCTAAATCAACTGAACAAATTAGTCTCCGAGGACTTGGTGATAGGGCTACCTAATATCAAGTTTAAGGAAGACAAAGTTTGTGAGGCATGTGCAAGGAGGAAGCAGGTAAGGTCATCCTTCAAACCCAAGAAAATGGTAAGTACATCCAAGACGTTGGAACTGGTTCACATTGATATTTGTGGTCCAATGAGAACCATGAGTAGAGGTGGAAAGAAATATGTAATGGTACTTGTTGATGATTATTCTAGATTTACCTGGGTACTGTTTCTAACCTCTAAAGATGAAGCATTTGAAATGTTCACAGCTTTTGTTAGAGAAACCCAGAAACTATTAGGAAATCAACTTGCATCCATTAGGTTTGATCATGGAACTGAATTTGAAAATGCAAAGTTTGCTGAATTTTGTGATGAAAATAGTATATATCATAACTTCTCTTCTCCTACGACACCTCAGCGAAATAGGGTAGTTGAAAGGAAGAATAGGACCCTTGAGGATATGGCAAGGACCATGCTTATTTCTTGTAAACTACCTCACAGCTTCTGGGTAGAGGCTATAAACACTGCATGCTACATAATAAATAGATGTATGACTAGACCTCTTGTAGAGAAAACTCCCTATGAGTTACTTAAATGGAGAAAACCAAACATATCATATCTTAGGGCTTTTGGATGCAAGTTCTATGTGCATAATAATGGCAAAGACTCCCTAGGTAAGTTTGATCTCAGAAGTGATGAGGGAGTATTCTTGGGATATTCTTAACACAACAAAGCATATAAAGTGTTCAATAAAAGAACTTTGTGTGTAGAAGAAAGTGTATATGTTGTATTTGATGAAACTAACATTTTTTCTGAAAGACGGGAACATGAAGATGAATCCATTGGATTGGTAAAAAAATTGAATGAAGCCATATCACAAGTCAAGGTGGCATCAAAGGAAGGAACAAGTGATGGAACAGGTTCTTCCGCTCAGGGCAACTTGACAGGGGGAACTAATCTAAAAGAAATTGAACAAAGTTCTATGAAAGAACCTGTCCTTGAACCTGTTCCTCAGCAACAAAATAATGAAGAAATATCTAGCAGGAACCAGTTGGTTGGCAATCTCACAAGTATCTAAGTTCTCATTCCATTGAGAACATCATCAATGATCCAACATCTGGAGTCAAAACTATATCTCAACTGAGGAATCAGTGTGTATTTGATGCCTTTTTGTCCTCATTGAACCCAAAAATGTTGTTGAGGCTTTGCAGGATGCAGATTGGGTCAATGCTATGCAGGATGAACTTAATCAATTTGAAAGAAGTCAAGTTTGACATTTGGTTCCAAGACACAAGGACATATAAGTTATTGGGACAAAATGGGTCTTCAGGAACAAACTAGATGAAGATGGAACAGTTACATGAAACAAGGCAAGGCTGGTGGTTCAAGGCTACAATCAAGAGGGAGGCATTGACTATGATGAGACCTTTTCTATAGTTGCTAGAATAGAAGAAATTAGACTCATCATAACATTTGCAGCAATTCACTCTTCATCAGATGGATGTCACAAGTGCCTTCCTAAATGGTTACCTCAAAGAAGAAGTGTTTGTGAAACAACCCCCAGAATTTGAAAGCAATGAGTGTCCTGAACATGTGTAAAAGCTAGATAAGTCTCTCTATGGTCTCAAGCAGACCCCAAGAGCTTGGTATGGACGATTTTTAAAATTCCTACTGAAGCATGGTTATAAAAGAGGTAAAATTGACAGCATTTCTTCCTAAGGGAAAAAGGTAAAGATCTTCTTGTTGTACAAATATATGTTGATGAAATAATATTTGGGGCCCGATAGATTGATTAAGGGCTTTGCAAGACTAATGGGAAGTGAGTTTGAAATGAGTATGATGGGTGAACTTAACTTCTTCTTAGGCTTGGAGATCAAACAAAGTCCAAATAGAACCATGATTCATCAGCGGAAGTATACAAAAGAACTAATCAAAAAGTATAAAATGGAAGATTCCAAAGAAATAGATACACCTATTGCAACTGCCACTAAATTAGATGTTGATGAACATGGTTCATCAGTTGATCAGAAGTTGTATCGGGGTATGATTGGTTTATTTTTGTATCTTACTGCCAGCAGACCTGAGATTGTTTTCAGTGTAGGGTTGTGTGCTGGTTTCCATGCAAATCCAAAAGAGTCACACTTGATAGTTGTCAAAACTATATTGATATATTTGAAAGGCACCACTTATTTGTGTCTTGGGTATCCCAAAGGTAATAATTTTGACTTAATTGGATATGCCAATGTTGATTATGCAGGTTTCCTAGTGGATAGGAAGAGCGCCTCAGGTATGGCACATTTCCTGGGTTCTTGTCTTGTATCATGCGCTACCAAAAAGCAAAACTTAGTAGCTCTCTCCACTGCTGAAGTTGAATATGTTGTTGTTGCTTCATGTTGCGCTCAATTACTATGGATTAAATAACAGTTGGTAGATATTGGAATTGAAGTGGGATGCATACCAATATTCTATGATGACACTAGTGCTATAAGTATGACAAAGAACCTTATTTGTCATAAATGGACTAAGCACATAGATGTTATACACCACTTGTTAAGAGATAACTATGAGAAATGGTTAATCTCCATAGAATTAAGTGCTACTGATAAACAAATAGCCAACATCATTACTAAAACACCGAGTAGA
>CM067328.1:11667500-11937500 GCA_034376525.1 Nicotiana benthamiana
AGGTGAAATTTGATGCACCTGAGCTGGGAAGAATTCTAGACATTCCAAGTGAGAGCTATGATGACTACACAAAGAAAAGGTGGCCTTGTCTAGATGATCTGTCTACTGCACTCCAAATCACCAGGAACTTCTGTGACACAAAGGATGTTGAGGATGTGCCTAAGGCTAGGTTTGTCCAAAAGAGTGAGTTGAAGCCAGAGCATAAAGTGCTCTTTGAATTTGTGAAAAAATGCCTACTGCCTAGACAGGAGAGGAGGCATACTGCTAATTATATGGACCTGGTTCTCATGGAATGCTTGGTGAGGGGAAATCACATTAACTGGCCTGCATTCATTGTTAAGCTGCTGGACAGAGTGCTCAATGGTTCAAAGGCTCATGCCACCCCTTATGGGTTCATTCTGACTAATGTACTGGACAGGCTGAACGTTCCCTTGAAGAAATAGGAAATGGCTTCCAGTAAAGAGCATATTGGCATCAAGACCCTCCAGGCTTGTGACTATCTCCTCAGTGTAGGCCTTGTTGAACCTAGTTCATAAGTGAAGACTCCAGGGAATAGCAAGGTTAGGGCCTTGGTTCAAGAGTATGGGACAAAGGATGGTGAGATAGCAAGGCTTCAAGCTCGTGTTGCCAAACTGGAAGAAGAGAGGAATGGGCTGAGAACTGAGCTTGTAAAAGAAAAGTAAAAGAGTGAAGGGATGATCCAAACAATGCTCAATCTACTTCAAACCCAACCCTCTAGTTCCTCAAAGCCTTAGAACACTTTGTCCTATTTTGAACCAGTCTAGTAACCCCCCAGTGATCCAGATTAGGGATTTTTCTTATTTTTTCTCATGGTTGGTTGTTTTTGTTCTTTCTTTTTGTGAATTGTTATATAGAAGCACTGCCTATTAATGACAATTTGCATTTCTCTTGTTTTGTGATGATTCTGATCTTAATAGTTATTCTTGTCAAGTTGATTTTTGATTAACTAAAGCATGCTTTCACTTGCAGTTTCCCCATTGGCCATGAGTAATAATTTATATTCCGGGATTCATTTTCTTTTTTTGCAACTTTTCGATGATGCCAAAAGGGGGAGGATATTGTGTTTAATTCTATTCTCTAAACAGTGATGTTTATGACAATAAACCTAATTAAATCTGGCCCTTGATGATGAGTTAAAAATTATTAGTGTTGATAATTTAGCTGAGTTTCAAGTAAAAGCACAGAGTTTGTCATCATCAAAAAGCGGGAATTTGTTAGCCCAAATTCAGTTGATGTTTTGAAGAATGACAAATGAACTCAGTGATGGACCTGGTCCATCTAGTGAGACACGGTGTTTATCAACCATTGCATATGAGATGCACGTGAGGAAGATATGCATTAGAGATCAAGCAGCAATATCTTCTGAATTGATTGAAAAGATTGCATATGGACAAGGATAACAGTTTCATTATGAGAAGAGAACACAATCCTGATCAAGGATAAGGGGTTGGAGTTTGTATTGTTCAAGGACTCAAATTGTCTAAGGATCAGCAATTGAGTCTCAATCAAACTCTATTATTAACTCAATAAATAACTGAGTTTGTTCTCTTATACAGGCATTGCACATACACAGAAGTTAAATTAAATTGAGATCAAAAGAGCAAGGTAATTTTGCAAGCAATTTATGTGAGATTTAAGTGTACACTCTTGAATCTACTTGAACAAGATAGAAGAAAAAGTTCTATTGTATTTATTCTAATTTTAGTTCAATTTTAATAGGTTTTGAATTTGTACCTTTCAGCTTTCATAGAAGCATTTGTATTTGGTACTTTGTGTAATCAAGTTAGAGTTAACTTGAACGTGTCGCAGCAGTTGAGGTTGTGTGCCACACTGAGATTAGATTTAATCCTTAGGTTTATAAAGAGGTTTTGTAAATGCTATTTTGGCTCATTGATTTTAGTTAAAGTTTGGGAAAATCCTACTGAGTAGTAGGTCGTGGTTTTTTCACCTTTTGAGCCAGGTGTTTTCCACGTAAAAATATTTGTTTTCTTTAATTTTTGTTATTTTAATTCTGCAAAAAGTAGATGTAAGAACACCTAGAAGAACTAGGTTCTTGTAGATCGAAAATTGGGTACAACACAAATCACCCCCTCAAGGTAGGGAATATTCTTCTCATAAAACGGCACATGGGACTCGTACACTCTTGGTCTAACGAGAGGTGAAAGAGCATGCTCCCTTGTCAGCTCAGATTCAACATTCACTTATTCCTCATCATCACCCTCATCAGGGAAGGGTGTTTCATCTCCATACTAATCGGCATTTTTGTCATAATTACTATCATCTTTCTGACTCTGCGCATCTTCCAAATTACGAGTCAATACGTCATCTATTGGCAACTGTGTGAGGTCAGGAACATCAAGTTGCTTGTTTTCACTGCACAAAAAGAACAAATGATAAGCTACTCAACCAGATAAATACTTTACATATAGTTATTTCACTTTACTTACAAGTCGTACTGTGTTGAAGTTCTATGATGGACCTATTCTTGTTGGTAATGACTCCCGGATGGACCATCGTGGTCCAACACGCCAGAACTATGCATATTCCAACTAGGGAGCGGGGTCATAACTTGTAAAAATCATATCCGAACGGTACCCCCTATGAAAAATATGAGTATTAATACAAATCCAATTCAAACATAAAATAAACATCGCTAAAGCATAGAAAAATAAAAGTTTACCAGCCGTCTTGTGGATTATATAAAGTCAAAAAATTAGTTTTTCGATGCTCATTCGCCGGTGATGACATGTTTAAATCAAGGCAAGCTCTTTCATTAGGAATCTGTCCGGCAAAAACTACTCCAGAATAACCACCTGATGACTGTGGGTTATCCCTACTATGCACACCCTCATTATTGGGAAACGTCTTCAACTTTGACGTATATTTTTAATAATTTTATTACAATAAATTTTTTGTAATCATCCGGAATCTGCAAAAAATCTCTAAGAGTTTCACCATCTTCGATGTTAAACTCAGAATAATAAGCAAACCCCTGAGGAATCATAGAATACATAAATCTACCGACTACTTTAAGGTTCATCGAACGTTTCCTCACACTCATTTTTTTACGTAACAACGATACCAATTTATCATACACCATTATAAGCGTCAGTTTAACATGACACTGTGGAGGTAAACTATACCTTACAGAGTTATTCTCCATTACACCCCCCCCCCCATATGAACGAAAGTTTGAAGGAAAGTTCTGAATGGATTTTTATAAAATCCTAACGCCTTTAAATAAGGCAAGTTCTAGCTTGGGGTGCAGAATTTTTTGATGTAAAATGCAATATAATACCATGTTTTATGTCATTGAATTATTGTTATGTCAGTTATCTCCAGAACACTTATTGGTGGGCCCAAAAAGGAAGTAAAACGTAGTATAATACTATGTTTTACTAAAACGTAGTATAATACTATGTTTTACTAAAACGTAGTATAATACTATGTTTTACTAAAACGTAGTATTATACTGCGTTTTATATTAAAAATGAATATATGTAGTTATCCGCAGAGCACTTATTTGTGGGCTCAAAATTAAAGTAAAAAGCAGCATAATACTGCATTTTAGGAAAATGTAGTATTATACTATGTTTCACATTTAAAAAAACGATCTATTTTCCTAAACGCAATATTATACTACATTTTCCTTTAATGGCTAACTTTTCGTTAAACTAAAACGCAGTATAATACTGTATTTTAGTTAGAAGTATAATTGTTTTTAGCTATATAAAGGTATTTTGAGTCTAAAATACCATTATTTAGGTTTCGGACTCATAAATAAACTCCCTCTATTCTAGCTTATCTAAACCTTTTTTGGATTGAAGACTATATGTATAATAAAATATATACTCGTAACAGATTGGTGCATATGTGAAAGTAAAATTTTATACAAATACAAATGTTTAGACATATTTAAAATCATATTTTTCAAAAGTCTAATATGTTGGAATTTGGACTTATGTTAATTGGTTATAGCCTGAAAGGATAGTGACGTGGCCCAAGTGGTGGATAAATAAAAGGCCTAATATTAAATATTATGTGTGTGGATAAGTGAAACCCAATAACTATTGGCCTGTGATGGGTAGGCAGTCTTTATTAATAGAGGTCAATCCCCCTTTCCCTAGCTATTAGAAAACCCTAGCATATTCTGCCTCTTGAATACGTGGTAACGGTAGACGTCTCATCAGTCAAGTTCTCCGGAGTGTGAGAACGCGTAGCTAGTGGATTGTGGAAGTTGGTATAGGCTTAATCCTCGTTTGTTGTCCCTGCTGAATCCATGGAGTTTAACGGTACGCTTCCTTAGAATCTAACCCAAAACTACAATTTTATATCTGTATGATGTGTCTTAATCTCTGCTATGACTGCGAATTAATTTATCTTACAATTGGTATCAGAGCCACCATAGTTAGAGATTAAGATCAAAAAATTAGTCTTGAGTTTCAATAAAAAAAGGAATTGGAATGGTCGTCGATCCTTTCCCTTATGGACGACGACAGAGAAAATTTTTTGAACTTGGTCGATTGTTCTGATTATTAGATTGAAAGTGTTATTGCTTACTTGTTTGAGATTGAAACAAGTAAATAAAAGAGAAATGAATGATGTCGCTGAAATTTTGTGGTATCTGTAAAACGATGAAATCCTAATCTGAATAGGGTTCGATACAGGTTGACGGCCGCAATATAATAGTCTCACATAATAAGGAATTACTTAAATTAAAATATATACTAGACCTTGAGAATATGGTGGCTGCTGCAAAGTGGAATTAAATCCATATATTGTATTAACAAGAGCAATCACTTTCGTTTAATGAAAGTGAGATCTTTCATTAACGTCCCACAGAATTGCAGCCTCCATATCTGACATGTTGTATGTGAATTAATTTTCTATGTTCTGTTATGTCCTTGCCCAGCATGACCATTAAATTAAACTTCCTATGAATGCTTCTGGTTTCCTTTTAAAGTCAGAGAGAGGAATTTAAACTAAATAGAAGGGTTTTAAATATATGAGTACTATTTTATCACATGTATTAATATATATAATTAAGAACTTGTGATTAATAAATAGTATCACCAAAGTGATCTATTTATTTGGAGTCACTGAAAATTCTTAATACATTGTACATGTAAAAAATATTATACATGGAATGAGATTTATGATTAATAGATAGTTTCCACCAAAGTGGTTTATTTATTTGTGTCATTGCAATATTCTCAATACACCATGTCTATATTATCCTTTATTAGTGTATACTAGTGTTGGAGGTTTTTTTCCTTTTGATACTAGTGACCCTAAATTAATTTATGAGATAAGATAATATATTTCAACCCAAATGGTGAAGCTTAATATCTTGGATTCTCATGTATATATATAAATTAAATAAATAAGGATAATTTGATATAAGAAGATGTTTTGTATCTCTTACCTAAAAGAAGGACATAGTGTACGCCTTGTACTCTTAGATAATAGGGGGAGGCTTTGTATCTCTTTCCCAAAGGTGAGGATGCAATGAATGCCTTGGACTCCTTATTTTTTTTAAAGGGGAGACAGTTGCATCTTCTACTCAAATGAGGAGTCTGATGGATGTCTTTGACTCTTTTGATCTATATATTCTAGCCCATAACTTTATATAATTTTGTGTTGTTTGCTTATACAACTGTTAACAACATGATTACTCAATTGAATTCAATTGAAACTCTAACTAGTAGCAACTACAAGAAGTGAAAACAGGATATTGAAATAGTGTTAGGCCTGATGGACCTTGATTTTGCATTAACTGAACAGAAATATGTTGAACTTACAACTACTAGCACTGCTGATGAAAAGGCTAAGTTTGAAAATGGACGAAGGCTAAAAAATTGAGTCTTATAATCATGAAGATATCCATTTCTGATCACATAAAGGGTGCAATTAAGGATAATGGAAATGCAAAAAAATTTCTGTGTGTCGTTGGACAGAAATTCCTAGAATCTGATAAAGCTGAGATAGGTAGCCTGACTGATTCCCTATCTACCATAAAGTATGACCTTGTGGGTAGTGTACGTGATCATATTATGAAATTGATTAACATTGCTACCAAACTGAACAATTTAGGTGTAACCATTACCGATGATTTTCTTGTTCACCAATCTCTAAGGTCCATTCCTGAGCAGTTTAACCTACTTAAGACAACCTATAATGCCCAAAAATATTAAGTGGAGCGTTGATGAACTTATTATTGTTTGTGTAGTAGAGGAAGGGAGGATCCAAAAGGAGAAAGTTGAGGGTGTAGTGAACTTTGTTAGTTCATCTAGGTCTGCTGATTATCCCCCTTATAAAAGAAAAGGTGGACCCAAATTTCACAAAATGAAACATGGCCAGTATTATCGTCCAGGTGGTAATAGTGGTCATACTAATAAGCTTGCTGTTAACCAAGGTCAGTCTCATAATCCTCTTGGTCCTCAAGCTATAATTAAGAAAGAAATCAAGTGTTGGGACTACAAACAAGTAGGTCATAAGAAATTTGGTTGTCCTCTGAAAAAGAAACCAGGTAATCTTTTGGCTTTTGTCTGCTTTGAAACTAGTCTTGTTCATGTTCCTTTAAATTCTTGGTGGTTAGATAGTGGTGCAACTGTTCATGTAACCAATGACTTACAGGATCTAGTAAGTAGATGGAAGCCAAAAGAGGATGAAGCCAGTGTTGTTGTGGGCAATGGAATCAAAGCAAAAGTAGAGTTTATATGGATATCTATTTTACCTTTTAAGAATAATTCAAGTATTCATAATTCATTTAGAAAATATTATTTTTGTACAGTCTATGAGACGAAAATTAGCTTCGATTTCCCTTTTGGACAAAGCTGGTTATTTATTTCAACAAAATAATGATATTATCAAAAAAAATTATGATTCACATGTTGTTGCTGATGCTTTTTTAAGTGATGGTCTATTATCACTTGAATATGTTGAATGAAACTTTTTCTGCAATGCATGTTAAAAATATTGCCCACAAAAGGTCTGTTATAAGTAAAATATCTTACATATTATGGCATAGACATCTTGGTCAATTTCTAAAAAAAGAATTGAACGATTAATAAAGAAAAATATTTTACTTGTTGTTGATCCAAAAGATTTTGAAATTTGTGTGGATTTTGTTAAAGGTAAAATAACTAGGTTAAGATAAAAGGTTCCACTAGGAGCTTTGAACTCTTAGAAATAATTTATACTAATATTAGCGGACCTTATGTACCTACTTTGACCAATCATAAATATTTTATTACTTTTATTGATGACTTTTCAAGGTATTGTTATATATATCTTTTAAAAGAAAAATCTGAAGCACTTGATAAGTTTAAAATTTACAAGACTGAAGTTGAAAAGCAGCTTGGGAAGTCCATTAAGATAGTGAGGTATGACCGTGGTGGTGAGTAATATGTAAAATATGTTGAGTTTGGTCAATGTATGAGGCCTTTGCTTTATTTTTGTAAGAATGTGGGATAGTAGCACAATATACCATGTCAGGTACTCCTGAGCAGAATGGTGTGGTTGAAAGACAAATTTTACTCTTATGGAAATGGTGAGAAGTATGATGTCAAGGACTAGACTACATGAGTCTCTTTGGGGTGAAGCCTTAAAAACAGCTAGATATATCCTAAATAGAGTTCCTACAAAATCTGCCTTGAAAACTCCCTTTGAACTATCGACAACCCGAAAACCTAGCTTGAATCACTTTCACATTTAGGAATGTCCAGTCGAAGTTCATATTTATTCACCCACAGAAAAAAAATGATCCAAAAACTACCAGTTGTTTCTTTATAGGCTATCATGATCACTCTAAAGGTTTCAGGTTTTTTTGTCCTGGGCGTGGCACTAGAATCGTTGAGTTTATTCAAGGAAATTTCTTGAGCATGATGTTTGTGATTGTGATTGTTCATGTGGTAAGAAAATTATATTGAAAGAGAAAGAAGTCATTGTCCCTATTCCTGTTATACATGAAAAGGTGGTAAACCAACCTATTCATGAGGGGGAGAATCAAGAGAATAACGACGTAGATATCATAGTTCCTAAACAAAATGTACACAATGAACCATTCCGCAGGTCACAAAGAGACAGAAGGTCCGCCATCTCTGATGATTTTATCGTGTATGTGACTGAAAATCTTAGTGATACTGGAGAGCTGACTGATACTTTATTATATGCTCAAGCTATTTCCTCTCCATTTGTTGATAAATGGCGTGAGGCAATGAATGATGAAATGCGCTCCATGGAACACAATGGAGTGTGGGAGTTAGTTGAACTGCCTGAAGGTTTTAGACATATAGGTTGCAAATGGGTGTTTAAAACTAAAAGAGCCTCTAAGGAAAACATAGGCCATTATAAATCAAGGTTGGTTGCTAAGGGTTACACTCAGAAAGAAGGTATTGACTATAAAGAAACATTTTCTCCTATTTCATCCAAGGATGCATTTAGAATTGTGATGGCTCTTGTGGCTCATTTTGATTTAGAATTGCACCAAATGGATGTTAAAACTGCTTTCCTGAATGAGAGTCTACTTGATGAGGTTTACATGGTTCAACTTGAAGGGTTTAAAGAAGCTGGTAAATAACATCTAGTGTGCAAGCTTAAAAAATCCATATATAGGCTTAAACAAGCCTCGAGGCAGTGGCACTTGAAATTTGATGAAATTATTACAAAATTTGAATTTGTGGAGAATAAGCTTGATGAATGTGTTTATCTTAAAATGATAATGATAATTTTATTATCATGGTTCTCTATGTTGATTACATTCTTCTTGCCACAAAAGATTTGAGCTTATTGAATGAGACCAAACAATTTTTGTCTAGATCTTTTGATATGAAAGATCTTGGTGAAGCCTATTTTTTTCTTGTGATAGAAATTAAAAGAGATAGGTCACGTGGTTTATCGGTTTAATCACAACATTCATACATTGAGAGTGTTCTTAAAACTTTCAATATGCAAGACTGTAGCCCTGGTATTGCATATGTTGTAAAAGAGACAAACTTAGCAAGGATCAATGTCCGAAAAATGAAGTTAAAATGAGAACTATGAAAGATGTGTCATATGCAAGTATTAGTTGTTTAATGTACATAAAGGTTTGTACAAGGCTTGATATTGCATTTGATGTTAACATGTTGGGAAGATTTTCTTCTAATCCTGAGTGGGCACATTGGATAGCTGCAAAGAAAGTGATAAGATATCTACAACGCCAAAGATTTCATGCTTGTATACAAAAAGGTTGATGATTTGGATCTTGTAGTATATTCAGATTCAAATTTTGCAGGTTTTTAAGACACTATGAAATCAACTTCTGGGTATATTTTTATGTTGGGTGGAAGTGCCATTTCTTGAAAAAGTGAAAAGCAAAGTATCACTACTACATCTACAATAGAAGCTGAGTTTATTGCTTGTGTTGGGACTGCTTCACATGTTGTCTGAATGAAGAATTTTCTTACTAAATTGCAAATTGTGAATTTTATATCTAAGCCGGTGACTGTTTTCTGTGGCAATAGGGCAGCTGTGTTCTTCTCCAAGAATAACAAGAGAACAAGAGGCTCTAAGCATGTTAGCCTTAAGTTTCTTAAGGTTAGGGACATGGTAAAAGAAGGTGATATATGTATCGAGCATATTAGCACAGATTCTATGTTGGCTGATCCTTTGACTAAAGGTCTTAGGCATGTAGTGTTTAATGAACATGCTAAAAATATGGGTGTTTTAGAGTCTTTTGATGTGCTTTAGTCAGTGGGAGTTACTTTGTAATTGCTGACTTAGATATTGCTTTTGATAAATTCTATTTTTGTGAAAGCTTGTGTTATTTCTTATTTGTTATGCTTATTGACTAACATGATAATTTATTTATTTTTATTTTCAATTGGACATTGCATAAACTCGTGATATCCTTGAGTTTTGCTACTTGTTGCCTTGATTATCCCGGGTAAGGCACAAAGAATCCTCCTGAGGTGATATGATTTTGTGTCACTTGGAGGCTCCTGAGGTAATATAGTTATAATATCACTTGGACGATTATTTCTTTCTAAGAGGTGTGAATCTATTCACCTTGATTAGAAAGATAATATGCTTAGCACA
The DNA here is from genome assembly GCA_034376525.1 of Nicotiana benthamiana. Lineage (NCBI taxonomy): Eukaryota > Viridiplantae > Streptophyta > Magnoliopsida > Solanales > Solanaceae > Nicotiana > Nicotiana benthamiana. Next base: position 11,677,602 of record CM067328.1, read on the forward strand.
CATGTATGATCCATGTTAATGGAAATTCTAGCATATGTGGTCGTAGATAGAATTCACACCTTAGAATGGTGTGATGCCTGCTACTATTCATTGTTAGTCTTTTCTATTGAGACTGAATGGATTGTTATACGGGTCATTCTATCCTTGGTTATGTGAGTAGTGTGGCCGCTGTAGAGTCTAAATCTTTTTTTCAAAATGATTTTCTTAAAACTCAAATATTTTAAAATTGTTTCTTGTCCTCGATTAACGTTGGCGTCCAAGTGGGAGAATGTTGGAATTTGGAGTTACGTTAATTGGTTATAGCCTGAAAGGATAGTGACGTCGCACAATGGTGAATAAATAAAAGGCATAATATTAAATATTATGTGTGTTGATAAGTGAGGCCCAATAACTATTGGCCTGTGATGGGTAGGCACTCTTTATAAATAGAGGCCAACCCCCCTTTCCCTAGCTATTAGAAAACCCTAGTGTATTCTGCCTCTTGAATACGGGGTAACGGTAGACGTCCCATCAGTCAAGTTCTTCGGACTGTGAGAGCGCGTAGCTAGTGAATTGTGGAAGTTGGTCTCAGGCTTAATCGATGTTTGTTGTCCTTGTTGAATCCATGGAGTTTAACGGTACGCTTCCTTAGACTCTAACCCAAGATTATAATTTGATATCTGTATGATTGTGTCTTAATCTCTCCTATGATTGCGAATTAAATTATCTTACATAATAACCATACTAATATTATGATATGCTAAAAACTACTAAAAATTTCATTAAAACTAATATAATACTTTATCAAAGTGACTTTGTTGTATTACGGTTTTATTTTCTTTTCAGGGTGGTGTTTAACATGAGTTAATGACTAAGTTGTATTATGAAAGTAATTCAGCAAATATATAGTGATTTTAGACAAAGATACGTTTCGAGTTAACGCTGATGACTTCTTAAGGATTTTGTTATATTTTTGTCCAATGCGCCTAAAAATCAAGATAAATCAATAACTATTAGCATGTAGCTAGGACATAATACTCTTATTTTATATATAGATTACTTGAGTTCCCTTACCTTAACAACAAGGGGAAACAAGTATTACGGATGATCGGGCAAGAAGAAAAGATAAACAAAATTCATAAATAAGCGCATATGCACGTCGAAACATGTTTCCGGGCAAAATACCTTAAACTATCCCTAAATTTAGTTCAAATTATTAATGTTATTCCTGAACTATGACTGGTCTTAATTACCCTTCTCAATTTAGTCTTCTCAGAGTCATTAACCTCTACACGCTGATGTGGAAAAAATATGGATGCACTCACCTGACACGTGAATTTTTCTGTATATGTGGCATTAATTTGAAAAAAAATTACCTTTTTAAGAATATTACTTTTTAGTTAATATTTTTTGAATATAGATTATAATAAGGCTTGGATAGAACAATATTATTTAGGTAAAATATTTTATTTTACCAAAAATACTAAAATTTTAGTTAATTTTTTTGAATTTAACCTAAAAATAAAGATTTATACAGTTGAGATAAATAGTCAAGTCATCTAAAAAGTTACAAAAATACAGTTTGAAATTAATTATTTTGGCTATAATTTTATATATAGCTTTGAATTACAGTGCTCTAATTTTTTTTCAAAGATTTTATCTAAAAAGTAAAAATACACGATTGATATAAATAGTCTTGCATCAAAAGAAGAAATAAAAAGAATGTACAATTGCAGTATAATGCAAGTGATTCGTTTTATTTCTTGCAATTGTAAACTCTTTCTATTTTTTCTTTTAATGCAATGACTATTTATTTCAACCGTATATTTTTACCTTTTTAGGTAAAATCTGTAAAAAAAAAAATCTTAGAGCATCGTAATTTGGAGATATATAAAAAATTATAGTCAAAATAATTACTTTCAAACTATAAACTTTTTTTATAACATTTCCGATGACTTGACTATTTATTTTAATTGTATAAATTTTTATTTTCAGGTTAAATTTTAAAAAAAGGATTTAACTAAACTTTGTTATTTTTGACAAAATAAATATATTTAGCCTAAATAATGTAGTTCTATCAAGTTTTATTATAAATTATATTCGAAAATAATTATCTAAAAAAGTAATATTCTTAAAAAGGTAAAAATATATTTTATTTTTCAAAAAAAATCAGATATACTCACGTGGCAGGCGACTGCACCCACACTTTTTGCCACATCATCGTCTATGGGCGTAATGACTCTCAAAGAGACAAGTTGAGGGGGTAATTAAGACCGGGTATAATGCGAAAAGGATACTAATAATCTTAGACAAGTTTAAGGGTGATTTAAGGTATTTTGCCTCCTTTTATACTATCAATACAAATAACTTAACCTTATGGCATAAAAAGATTTTACACACTATAATACTTAAACTATCTGCCTGTAAGTCGTAACAACACGAAGGACGTAGTTATGGACCAAGGGGAAAACAAATTAAGAAAAGCAAACTATTTTGGTTTCTTAAAGTGAACAAATAAGTAGGTTTTCCAAATAAAACAGGTATGGATTGGTAGATAAATAATTGACAAAATCATACTAAAAGAATATAATATGTAGGATAGGAAATGTAATTGATTGATAGAGAAGTTTAAGAGCCTTGGAAGAAGTCAGAATAAAGATTGATGTAGCTCGTAAACTCAAATTTGACTCACATTTAAACAAGCCGCTGCAAAAGTCACCTCATTTAGAAGTCTTTACACTGGAGTTCAATATACAAACAAGCTTCAGCTAGAAGCATTCCAAGTCTTCTTGATATTTCACAAATGAAGTGGACAAACCTATGCGATGAAGCAGAAGACTTTTTATACAGAAAACACAGAAACTAAGAACTTCAGCATAAGCTGTAGCAAAGTAAAAAAAACCAGTGTGCCCGATTGTGTAAGAAACACAGCTAAGACAGTCTGATAGCCATTTCTTGAAGAAGTGCTCGCTTCTGTGATGTATTGATTACTTGATTGGATTCAGCATTCTCAAGCATATCTGCAATTATGGCTGCTGCATGACCTAGAGGTTCTTCTGCTGCTCTCTTCAGCATAAAAGCCTGTAAAAGAGAAGTGTCAGATATATGTGCATATGTGTGTGTATAATAGTGTAGTAACCTAAAGAAACTGCACCACCATATCACCAAGCAAGTTAGGTTCGGGTATATAAGCCCAACATTATATCTAAAAGAAAAAGAGGGGAGGGAATGACAACGAACCAAGAGAATGCATGCACCATAACAAGCCTAAACATACATCAATTTCCCTCAGAAAAGACTATTTTCCATGCGGCTAAAGATACATAGAAATGAATTATAAAATTGAAATTTCCCAGTCCCACCACTTCCAAATCGCTAGAACCTTAAATGCATGATGTTAAGATAATTATTAGATAGTAATGCAGGCATGCCAGATATAATGGTCTCAGATCCATGTTTCAGGGAACAAAAATTTAAGCACACTGTTGAATTTTAAGGAAGGAAACCTGTCCATGATGTGTTATCGTCAATGTACAGGGTTGCTGATTCCAAGGTTCTCCATCTACTTGAACAAGAAATGCAGCAAAAAGTTGAATTTTAATCACTTGTCCTTGTGCAAGCCGCCGAGCTTTGGAAAGCCCCACCTGATTGCAAGAACAATGCTCTTATCACACAGGTTCAACATTTAAAAGTAGCTGAAAGATAAAATAAACCCTAATGAAACTTTATTTCAGAAACAACTGCATTCCCTAATCAGATTCAAACAGGAGCAGTTGAACCCAATTCAAAATAACCCCTCAACAAAAACCATCAACTGTTTCTCCTTCTCCATTTACTTGCGCCAATATCTGCAACATCTCTTGCCAAGAACCACTGAACTACCAGATTTCTTTTATTAATCAAGTACTGAACTACCAGATAAAATTATTGGTCAGACTCCAACTAGGGATATGGACACAAAATAACAGCTAAGTGCTTAAACGAAAACACTGAACAATATTGAAATATCTCTCAGGAAACAAAGCTTCGAAATGATGGTTACTTGTACCACATCATCTCAGGAATTCCCCAAAATATACCTGAAGCTTCCCAAGATGCCAGGTACCAGAAATGCTAACGACCTCCAGTATCTTATCGTGCATGGATTGAGGATCAAGATTATCATAGCTTTCATCTTCATTCTGCCACAAGTCTACTCCGCCCATGTAGCTCCCGATATTAGCAACAAGAACACCTTCTGCATCCTAGAAAGAGTAAAGAGCATGATCGTTTCACCACTGATCCATTAACTAGCAATTGTATTTTAAGTAGTCTCCAGACAAGATAATCGACCAAAACATCAACCATAATTACCTCGTGTAGAAGGTTCAAAAATATTAATAACTACGAAACTTGCAAAATGAATATGTTATACGACAAGAAGTCAGTATGTTATACGACAAGTCAGTGTGTTAAACGACTAAAAGTAAAAGTTCAAAAGCATATGAATTTTTCAAAAGGATTTTGTAGCTACGTATTTCACTTACTTCAGGAACCTCAATCTCAACACCATCAACCTCCACACGAACTTGCCATGGAAAATCTGCAAATGTCCTATCCATGATACACCTGGCGCCTTCTCTGGCATAAAGGACTTTGTTCATGAACTGCAACAATGTTGCCAAATATTTTCAGCGCTGACAGAAATACACATCGACAAATATATGAACTTAAATTAATCAATTACACAAAAAACTCCTACAAGAATAAAAATCATGAAAATCATGACCTCAAACTCTGAATACACAAACACAATTTATTTTACATAAATACAGAACAGACAAACAAACAAGATTAAATCTTAAATACTTATTAGCATCCACAAGAACCACCTCAGATGAGAGAGTTCACTAAGTAGGCAACTTACTGCGGGCTAACTTATTGTAAGAGCTTGTCAACTTAACCCACTTTTGGAAAGAGCAGAGGAAAACCTATATAATGAACTCACTGAACTGGATTTATGTTAAACATGAAAAGGCATAAGAGTTCATGGCTAGCAAACACCATGTCATTTATACTCAACTCTCCAAATTTTCAAAAATTCAGATATATCGCTTGCCCCGAAGTAACGAAGTTCTGGAATCTCTAAAAGAGATGAATATCAGAAACACAAGGACAAATCATTATCAATAATGTGCATAAAAGTTAAATGCTAGTGTATATGAGAAGACATGTTTTAACAGGGATGCAGTATAAAGCAACTGTTAAGCAGAGTAGATCAACAGGTGCCACCAATAAACAATGAAGAAAGCTCAAACGAACACATTGAGAACTAATTCAGTGACAATCAGAGATGTCAAAAGCGAAGATTGATATCTGAAAAAGATTAGCCCGAGAAACTGTATGCAAGACAAGATTTTGTCTTTCTTTTATTGATGAACAGAAATGCATGTTAAAACAAGAAAGCATTCAGGTCTGAGATATTAGAGTAGTCATTAGTCAAGTCTAGAACATCTGGGTGAGGTTCTTATTTCATTTAAATATTCTCTCCTCCAGAACTTCTCTTCTCCCCTCTGAGAAGACTGAAGAGCATATTACTAATGGCACCTGACTCTATTTTCAGCAGCCTATAGGAAAATGGTCTGACAACTGTTCTTTTACACAAGCGCCACAAGTGTGGAACCAATATCGAAGAATAAAAAGTAACTATGAAATGAAACGCCTTCAAGACTGAGTGCACTATAATTAGGCCAAAATACACTCAAAAGAAACTAAAAACTCTTTGAAAGTATAGCATCAAATCAATAGCAAAATTATAAGGTTTACATCGAGCAAATTTGTTTGTTTTGGCATCACTCTACCATTTTATAATATTAAATAGTTTTATTTTAAATAGAGATGTATTTTTTGTAGCTTTTTGGTGCAATCTGGTAATTGAACATGATGTAGATGGAATGCTAGATACAATAGAGGGTTTGCACAACCTGTAATTATGCCTGATGCACTGGCTTAGTGCATAAATTTATAATATCTTTAATTCAACAACAATCCAGTATAATCCCACATAGTGAGGTCTGGGGAGGGTAGTATGTACGCAGACCTTATCTCTACCCTGGGGTAGAGAGGCTGTTTCCAAATAGACCCCCGGCATCCTTCCCTCCAAGAACTTCCCACCTTGCTCTTGGGGAGACTCGAACTCACAACCTCTCGGTTGGAAGTGGGGTTGTTTACCATCAGAGCAAACCCTCTTGTCTTATAATATCTCTAATTACTTATCAAAAAATATTAAATAGTTTCAGGTCTTCCATCAAATACATCAATTATCAAAGCAAAACTTTGAAGCTACAGACCTAGTTGGTATCATATCAATCCCATTAACCCATTTTGCATGCTTCACATCCTCCAAAAACAAAAAGATATCTGCATTACCTGATTGTAGAACTTTTCCGGGTTTTCCTCCCTCATATTATGGATTTCTAATGCAACCTTTGCATCGCAACCAACACCTGGAATATCAGTTCCCAACAATCATCAAATTTAATATCTAAGAAAGTGAGAAACTCATCATAATATTTCCAAGCAAAATATTCTACATTTTTTCAGGTCACAGAGAGATAATTTACATTTTAGATATCAGTATTATCTATGACATGAAGAGGATATCAACATACCAAGGTAGTTGTTCAAGAACTTTGGAGGTTGAAGCAGCTCTCCTTGTTGGTTCAAGATTGAAACTTTCCAACGATCAAGGATGGTTACCGCTGCTTGTTCTATATCATGCAAAAGTGTGCAAAGACCTCCTTGCCTCTCAACTGAACCCAAGCCACCTCCCCAGGAAAGAACTCTAGCCAAATCATTTCCCGTCCCAGCAGGAAGTATTGCTACTGGTGGGGGTGAAACAAAGTTTTGTTTATCTATAGCATTTAAAACCCATCCAACAGTACCATCTCCTCCACAGATGAGAATCCTGAAGTGAGGGACCCTTCTGAATAGATACAGACCTACTTCTGGTCCTTCATTTGAGCTCAACTCCAAGACCTAATTAGCATATCCACGCAACATCAGATCAAGACACTCGCTCACGGACATCAAATTGTTGAATCTACTGAAAGGTAGACTACACTATGAGTGTTTTTAGTAAAATAACAAATCACCTTCCATGTTATTCATTATGAAAGAGCTATAGTTAAGCTGGCATAATAAGTAGAACTCAAGAAACAGCTATTTTACACAAGAACTCAGTGAAAAGGGAGAACTATAACTTCATTCTATCTAATTCTCTCCCTTCACCTTGATAGATACCTGTGTAAGTCAAATTTTACAATCCTCAATAGTCAATTCAACTGAAAATGAAGATTAACGAGTCTCCTTTGACAAATGCCTTATAATTATGCCATACTAGCATGTTAAAAGATCAGGCTATATGTATGGATGGTGAATATGTAATAATTATCAGTTGAAAGGTGCTCAAACACTTAGAGATATCCTAATAAAGTATATGTTATTATTCAATAAGACAGACAAGTGACTTCAAATAGCTACGAGCTCCCCAGGCCCTTTAAAGGAGAGCAGAAGTAGTTTGTCAACCAATTCATTTTTTCATAACCGAGGGCCTGTGCCACATGCACCTCTCTCTTTTTTTGGGATATGGCAAACCCTAATTGGTCAACTAAGTCATTATCTTATGGTAGTAACAATTCTTAACATGCAAGTAATCCATGCATAGATAGAGGAAGAACACATTTCCATGCAATTGTGCCAAAAGACTAGCTCAGCTTGCTCTAAATGACCTGACCTGCACAGGATTTAATAAAATGTTCAACCGCTGCCTAAGTGAATCTCCTCGCTGAGCTCCACTTTTCTTGTTTAGAAAAACTAGCAGAGGCCTAGCATCTGGAGGCAAATCAGTCAATTCATATTTCTGTTTCATCCGTATTAACTGGGACTCATCCTTCTGATTGATTGATGAACTCCTCTTGAAGCTGGGTATAGATACCAGTTTTTTCAGAACACTTCCTTGTTGCTGATCTACAGCCTCTTTATGTATACCACCATTACAATTTTCCTCTACTTTATAAGTACCATTTACTTGATGAGTATCTGCAGTGCATTCAGTGGTTGTGTCACCAGTATTATCACCATTGCATGTGTCAGCGGATACCTCATTTAAATGATTTTTATTTTTGTATTTGTATTTCTTGCTTTGACTTCTAATACTAGCACGTACTGAAGAAGCAATTTCATTGGCTCCTTGTGTGATAGAACTCAGCAGTCCACCAGAGGACGTCCTAGTAAACTCTTTAACATGAAGAGGCGATAAAATAAGTCTTCTGAAAGGGCCCAGGTCACAAATATCACCAGTTTCATGGAACATATTAGCATGGCAATCAATGTGAACCAAGCGCTGACACCATAAGCAACACCATATAGGGGAACCCCCAAGAAACGAACTGCTGCATGGCTCTTCACAGTAGCTGCAGAAAGAGTCATCTGGTTGATCTGCTACCTCTGTCCACCGAACTGCCCACTGATGTACCACGTGCTTATATCCAAACATTGATCCACATTTGCAATCCTTATGAGCAGTCGATGAGCAACTAAGATGAGCTGCTGCACCACAACTGCAGCAGCAATTAAAAAAACTCTCTGATGCCACCATTGGTCCAAGAGTTTGAGATGGCGACATGGACTCTAAGCAGACACAGCAATTTAAACTTTTCCCTCGAGATACGGATTCCAAAGTCCAACTATGAGAAGCTACAGGGACCTTATACCTGGCTTTCGGGTTTTTCTTTGACCTAGCTATAGCTTTCATCCAACTAATGTTTATGTTCTTTCTCCACTGGAAAGCAGTGTAAATGATAGTGAGAATCCCGACTAAACCAGAAATGAAACAACAGAGAATAAAAAACCACGATTCCGCCATCTCTGAGGGATTTTTGCTGATCCAGCTAACAAGCGGAATATCTAATTCTCGATAGTCTTCCATTTCTTAAATTCTATATTCCCTTAATGCACAAAACATCTCCAAAGCATAACCTAAAGTAACAAAATAACAGCCAGAAAGGGCATTAACCTAATATATATAATTGCATTACGCAACTTCCACTGAACACCTATCTGAAGCCCCACAAGCTGGCTATGAGTTCCTTGAGGTCAGTTATCTTGTTTCTCCAATAATCACATACATTCCTGAAGTACTCAGGTGATGGTGGTTGTACACTCCAAATTTTCAATCCTGCTTATTTTATTCGCCATCTCAAAGGGCTTTAAACCTTTCAATAAAGGTAGCAAAGCCAAAACAATACCCTGCAAGTAAAAAGAATAAAAATTTCATCAAACAGGTTCAAAAATTACAACCTAAGGTCTTGTAACAATAGCCTCTCTTTGGATTGCAACAGAAACAAAAGTAGCTTATTACTCCCTCCCTTCTAGAAAGAATGATGGATTTCAGAATACCAGATAAAAGCATCTAATTTTTCATCTGAATCCGGACATCAGACATCGACTTCTCAATATTTTTGAAATGTACTTTTTACATAGTTAGAAACTACATGTAAAGTACTACAAACCATAAAATTATCATCATCAAAAATATTTAGAAGATGTTAGAAGAAGGGAAGTTGATGGTAAGCAAGAAGGCTGCTCTGATGTTAAGCAACCCCCACTTCCAACCAAGAGGTTGTGAGTTCGAGTCTCCCCAAGAGCAAGATGGGAAGTTCTTGGAGGGAAGGATGCTGGGGTCTATTTGGAAACAGCCTCCACACTACCCTCCTAGTGGGATTATACTGGGTTGTTTTTGACAAGAGGGGTTGCTCTGATGGTAAGCAACCCCCACTTAGGTTGTGAGTTCGAGTCTCCCCGAGAGCAAGGTGGGAAGCTCTTGGAGGGAAGGATACCGAGGGTCTATTTGGAAACAGCCTCTCTACCCCAGGGTAGGGGTAAGGTCTGCGTACATACTACCCTCCTCAGACCCCACTAAGTGGGATTATACTGGGTTGTTGTTGTTGTTGTCCCCAAATAGTAATAGTGTCACATACAACAACAACAACAACTACTCAGTATAGTCCCACAAAGTGGGGTCTGGAGAGGGTAATATGTAGACGAGCCTTACCCCTACCCGAAAGGGCAGAGAGGCTGTTTCCAATCGACCCTCGGCTCAGTGAAGGAAAGGAACAACAAAAACAAAAACAAAAACAAAAACAAAAGAGCATTAGTAACTTCAACAGAAATAGCGTAAATAATTACCTAAACATAAAAACCATAAATAAAATAGCATGCAATAATATCAGACAGTAACTACCATAAATAACTACCATAAGGGGGACACAATCCAATACACAAATCATCTATGGATATCTCTGCCAAGCCTCACCCAACCCCGGGTGAGGAGTACGAAAAACTCTAGGGGTCCTTATGCTACAACCCTGATACTAGACCTCCAGACTTTCCTATCAAGGGTCATGTCCTCAGAAACCCGCATTCTAGCCATGTCATGCCTAATCACCTCTCCCCAATGCCTCTTAGGCCTCCCTCTGCCTCGTCGTACGCCGACCATCGCCAGCCGCTCACAACTCCTCACCGGGGCATCAGAGCTTCTCCTCCGCACATGCCCGAACCACCTCAGCCTCGCTTCTCGCATCTTCTCATCCACCGGGGCCACCCCCACCTTCTCTTATATAACTTCATTCTTAATCTTATCTAACCTAGTGAGCCCGCACATCCACCTGAGCATCCTCATCTCCGCAACCTTCATTCTCTGAACATGAGAGTTCTTCACTGGCCAACACTCCGCCCCATACAACATGACAGGTCTAACCACAGCTCTATAAAATTTTCCCTTAGTTTCTGTGGAACTTTCTTGTCACACAGGACTCCTGATGCAAGCCTCCACTTTGACCACCCCGCTCCTATACGATGAGTGTCGTCCCCGTCAATCTCTTCGTCCCCCTGAATCACCGACCCAAGATATCTGACACTGTCCCTCTTAGCGATGACTCGAGATCCAATCATCACGTCTCCGCCTACTTCGCTCGGTTCGGCGCTAACTTTGCACTCCACTATTCTGTCTTAGATCTGCTTATTTTTAAACCCTTAGACTCGAGAGTCTATCTCCATACCTCTAACCTCTCATTAACACCGACCCTCGTCTCGTCTATCAAAACTATGTCATCAGCAAATAGCATACACCAAGGCACATTCCCTTGAATATGATGGGTCAGAACATCCATCACCAAGGCAAACAAGAGAGGGCTAAGCGTCGATCCTTGATGGAGCCCCATAACCACTGGAAAATGGTCTGAGTCGACACCCACCGTCCTAACCCTAGTCTTAGCTCCATCGTACATGTCCTTGATTACTCTGATGTAGGCAAATGCAATATCTATAATTGGGTGGCAGACGGACATTTATCAATCGCGTCCTTGATAGTATTCCAACCTAGTGTATGTTACTTTACCCCATGCCAGGCTCAATACTAAAGCAGCTAGATAGACTAAGAAGGAGATTCTTAGGGGACGGAAACAGCACAACCCAAAAGTTCTCATTGGTGAAATGGTCTAAAGTAATTCAACCAAAAGCTCAAGGGAGTTTGGGAATCAGAAACCTGAAGTATCACAACAAAAGCATGCTAATGAAGTGGCTTTAGAGATATGGGCAACATGAGGCAGGTTATTGGAAGAGAATCATAGCTGCTAATTTGGTGCCCAAAATAACTGGTGTACCAAGGAAAGCACTTGACCACATGAGGTGGGAGAATGGAAGCACATCAGCAGCAGCCACAACCGAGATTTTTTCCAGAATATATCTTTCAATATTTGAAATGGTTTACACATTAGACTCTGGAAAGACAAATGGCTTGGCAGCACAACCTTAAAGGAGTCCTTCCCAAGAATATATCAAATTGCATGCAATCAGGACGCATCAATTGCTCAGTACAAGGATGGAAATAGCTGGAACCCCATTTTCAGAAGAAACCTCTCTGACATACACTTTACACTTTTCAGAAGAAACCTCTCTGACTAGGGAATCAATGTCCTACTCATACTCTTTACAACTTTGGCAGAATACAACTTTGACATACACCAACCTACAGAATCTTGTTGGAAAGATCAAAAGGTGGGAAGTACACAGACAAGGCTGGCTATGGAACATTTGTGCTCTCAGAATGGTATTTTAGAGGACTGACAATGGAAGCATGTGTAGAAGATTAGGCTACCTCTAAAGATTTCCTGCTTTTCCTGGATAGCACTTAAGGGAGCATGCCAATCACAGGATAACCTCGGAAAGAGAGGTATAATCCTAGTGAACAGATGCTATCTGTGCCACCAAAGTTCATAGAGAATGTCAGCCACCTATTTCTGCATTGCCCTTTCACAGCTGATTTCTGGAACTTCTTCTGCTCTATTTTTGGTTTATACTGGGTCATGACTCAAACAGTCAAGAAAGCATTTATTAGTTGGCATTTTTAGAGAGTGGGATAAACCATCAAAAGGATCTGGAGAATGATCCCAGCAGTAATTTTTTGGTGGGTTTGGACTGAAAGAAATCGCAGATGTTTTAATGGAATGTCAACTCCAACTCACACTCTTTAGGCCAGATGCTTAGCTAGATTGCTCAGTTGGCATTTTCATTCCCCTGTAAACAATGTTGACAATTTTTTGGATTTTGTTAGTTCCCGGAATCTGGCATAGATATTATTCTGGAGCTGACTTTTGTTTTGTTGTTGTTATCTTTTTAACTATGCATCCTCTGGATACCTTTATTAATGATAATTACTTACTTCATCAACATATCAAAAAGATGCCCTTCAATCCACTACTCTCACTATATTCAAGTGTTATACATACTTCTCTAATCAAATCACTTCATAATGGAAAATAAGGCTTCAAAAAAGTATAAATAAGTCTGTCAAGCGGAAAGATAACACTCTCTCTGTCTCAATTTATGTGGCACTCGTTGCTCTATCCCCGAAAAAATAAAAAATGTGTTTCTATATGTAGAAACAAAAATGTTCATGGCTTGTTTAGACCACAAATTTCATATTTTACTTTCTTTCTTAAACTACATGTCCAGTCAAACACGCACGTGCACGTATGAATTGGCACGGATGGAGTACTACCTAAAAAGGTAGTTCCTGATAGCATATGAGGAAACTGGAAAGCAATCAATCAAATAAACAATCAAACTAACCCTCACTATCCACTTTGCTCTGTTTAGACAATATCATTCCAATACTGATAAATAATTTGCCTTTTAAGGGCAAATCAAATGATTCCTCAAAACCAGAGTTTCATTAAATGAATTAATCTCTACATATAAGTATCCAAACAGAAACTAAGAAGCTGATATAGGAGAAAAATAAACATAGAAAATTGAAAAGCACGCCACGATCTTAATCACAAAAAAAGAGGACGGAACAAATGTGATCACAAAATCAAAAGAGGAATATCCGTACCAACAACATCTCAATCCAAACAGCAAAAACGTCACAAACTGATAAGAGATCGAATCATGTCTAGTATCTGCAAAACCCTAGCCGATGAAGAAACAAATGCGCTGGAAATGGACAGAATCAAAAGCAAAAGTGAAACAAAGCAAAGCAAAAAAGCAAAGTTTGAGCAAATGGAGAATTAAAATATATTTACCTTACTGCTTTGGGTTTGCTTTTTTTTTTTTAAATAGTACTAAGATTCTTTGAGATTCTAACTCATGTTATGTGTATTTGAAGATTTGGACGTATATGATACTTTACTAGTGAGGGAGCGAGGTTTTGGAGATTCTAACTCAGTACACGTGGATTGACGTGACACATGTGACCTTCGGTTTGTGAAATTGGGCCTAACATAACCACGCTGCTTCGTCAGTAGTATGGAGCTTCCTTAATATTTGGTGAGGCAACACGCCATGGACACGATATTGGTCATTGTGACGACAGTCGGCAGCGGGCCATTGCCGTTGCTACTATTTCTGTTTTACAACCCCACCCTCCCCCTCCCCCTCAATGGAATTTTTTCGTATTTTAACTATAAAAAAAATAGTTCTAATTTTATTTTCGCATTAAACATAATTAATTCTAATTTATCTATACCTATACTATATTAAAATCACGAAACGTTCGCCTTTTTTATCTTTCGTAAGTGTATTCTATTTTGGATAAAATTGTAATTATGAACTATAATAGATTTTCCCAATAGACTAAAATAAAAAATTTGTTAAGAATAGAATTCTAATTAGAGTGAATGTCTATCTTGTAGAGAGTTTTACTTTGAGGCTAAGTCATTTTTCCTCCTATAAATAGAGGGGTCTTACCCCATTGTAAATCACCCCCAAAATTCAATAAGAATTTATCTCTCTTTCTCTGCAATATTGCTCTTGTTCTTTTATTGTTTTATAACACGTTATAAGCACGAAGCTCTACTATCTCAAGAATCTCTTTGAGAAAATTTGATAGAAAACCCTAGCGTATTCTGCCTCTTGAATACGTGGTAACGGTAAACGTCCCATCAGTCAAGTTCTCCGGGCTGTGAGAGCGCGTAGCTAGTGGATCGTGAAAGTTGGTCGCAGGCTTAATTGTTGTTTGTTGTTGCTGCTGAATCGATAGAGTTTAACGGTACGCTTCCTTAAACTCTAACCCAAAATTATAATTTGATATCTGTATGATTGTGTCTTAATCTCTTCTATGGCTGCGAATTAATTATCTTGCAGTTGGTATCAGCGCCACCATAGTTAGATATTAAGATCAGTGAATAATCTTGAGTTTCATAGTATATAGTCTGTTATCAATTTTTGAACGGCAGCGAAAAAGTTTTCGTTGAAGACTGTTTTAGGTAAACTTCTTTGACGTCGGCTACGACAGTGTCGTTTCATATTGCTTTCTGCAGAATGGGTTTAACCATGTAATTGAAATTACAATAACTAATTACTACTTTAAAAAAAAATTAAATTGATGTGGGCTGACGGAGGCTGCGGTGTCTTAACAGAATAGGCAAAGTGTTTGCTGTAAGAACTTCTTTGATTTTGATTATATCACCTCTTTGATTGGCTCTTTACACTATTTTGGTATAAGAATTGTTTGTATCATAAACAAAGTTTTGTATCATAAACAAAGTTTGTATCATAAACAAAGTTTTATCATATGTTATTACATTTTGTAATTTTCAGCCACAGCCTATTAACAGAAATTGTTTGTATCATAAACAAAGTTTGTTTTGAAATTGCATTATAAGTCATTATTGAGTTATTGACTTCACTTTGTTTTTCTTTATCTCTGAAAATACTAATATTTATTCATATTATTTCTTTTGTATGTCAAACAATTAGAAGCAAATATGAATACCTCACAAAACAAACTTGGATCAAAGCTCAATTGTAAAAATATTTGTTTAATTGATTCATGTATCACGCATACGATATTCAAAGAGAAGAAATATTTCTCTCATTTAAGTATGTGTAAGGCAGAGGTTACTACAATTTCTGGTAATAGTAAATTGATTGAAGGCTCCGGAAGAGCAACTATAACTCTGCCTAAAGGAACAATATTTATCATAGAGAATGCAATGTTCTCCTCCAAGTCTAAGAGGAACTTGTTGAGTTTTTAAGATATCATTCAAAATGGATATCATATTGAGACAATAGATGAGAATAATCTTGAATATCTCATCATTACAAAGAATGTCTCTGGCCAAAAGAGGGTTATTGAGAAGTTCCGATCTTTATCTTGTGGCCTGTATTGGACAAAAATTAGTGCAATTGAGGCACAATCCACAGTAAACCAAAAGGTTACTGATTCCAATACTTTTGTACTTTGGCATGATCGATTGGGACATCCTGGATCAATTATGATGAGACGGATTATAGAAAACTCATATGGGCATCCATTAAAGAATTTAAAGATTCTTTTAAATAATGAATTTTCTTACACTTCTTGTTATCAAGGCAAGTTAATTATTAGACCATCACCAACAAAGGTTGGAACTGAGTCATCTACGTTTTTGGAACGTATACAAGGGGATATTTGTGGACCTATTCACCCACCTAGTGGGTCCTTTAGATATTTTATGGTCTTAATATACGCATCCTCTAGATGGTCTCATGTGTGCCTATTGTCATCACGCAACCTTGCGTTTGCAAAATTAATGGCACAAATAATTCGATTACGAGCACAATTTTCTGATAATCCAATTAAGTCTATTAGACTAGATAATGCTGCTGAGTTTTCATCCCAAGCATTTAATGATTATTGCTTATCAATTGGGTAGAAGCTTTGGGATTGAGCATAATGATTGTAAGTTGTTCCATGAACTTCCTTCATGATTAAATTCTGGATTTAAGGTAAGTAATTATCTCTTTCAAATTCTTGAAATTCTACGATTTAATTTTATATACAAACAAAGACAATATAGTTTGATTATAACTCTAATGGAGTTTGTAGGAAATTATAACCACGTGAAGTGGTAAAATTTTTATGCCTTGCCATTAAATTCATGTATGATTGTGGGCAAAGAATTGAAAACCCGTCCAATTGAATTTGCTCCATTCTCATTCCCTTAAGAGAATGTGATCGCAGTATGTGATAAGTCTGAAAGAAGACAAAATTATTACCGTGAAGGTATCAATGGATGTGGACGTGGCAATAGACGAAATTATAATCGTCATCATTGTGATAATGAAGATAATAAGGATTCTCAAAATAATCCTTCACTCTGTGAAAGTAATATTTGTCATAAATTTGACAATATGAGATTTTATAAAGCACATATAGATGATTATGGTCCATTCAAGATGTGAGTGTGATAACATCTAATTTATGAATACATATTCATTCTTGGAAGAATATGAACGTGCTAGTGGTAGTGAATATACCACATCACCTCTAGAAGGAGGTTTGAGATGATATATGAAAATAATGTCACTATTATGGCATGAATGATCATTGGTCACGTACCTATTGTACGCCAAAATATTTTGGAAATATGATTATTAAAGGACAACGATAATACAAGAAACATATCTTGCATATAATTTTGACCATGACCATAATGGTATAACTTTCTCTTTAAAAGAGATATTCACCACATGGATGTTGATGAATTTGTGGTAGTACAAAATTAATTGAGAGCTCTAGAAGAGCCAATTATTACTATGTTGGAGAAACACAATTGATTACCAATAAGGTATTGTGTTGTAGTAAGTCTCAAAGAAACTTATTCAGTTTCCAAAGTATATGCGAAAGCGATTGATTATATTGAGACTATAAATAAAGGAAAGATTTGATATCTTCTATTACTACAACTTGTAGCGGGATAATATATATGTGAAAAGCTACCCGCTTTATTCTCCAGTTTGTACTACACAAACAAAAGAATACCACAATAAAGTGGATGTTTATTGATATAAAAACCCATATCATAATAAACATGGAGTTTATTGAGAAATGCACATGTCATGGTGTAAACATGAACTTATCAATATTGAAAATTTATTCAGTTGGCATGATCAGTTTAGCCATATCAATTAAGCATTGTGCAAAAATAATAGAGAATTCACATCGGTAAATATTAAAGAACTAGAAAGTTCTTTATGAATTCTCTTATATTGCTTGTTCTCATTAATTAATAAACCAACTAAGTTGGGATTAAATCCCATGAATTCTGGAAATTTCAAAGGTGAACATGGGCCCATTCACCTGCCATGTATACCACATAAGATGCATCTATGAGATGGTTACATGCGCGATTATCATTAACCCGCAACATGGTGTTTTGCGAGGTAACTTGCTCAATAATTCAATTTAGAGCACAATTTCCAGATTTTCTATTCAAGATAATTCATCTTGATAAGTTGGTTTACATCATAGTTGGTTTAGCAAGATAATTTATTGAGTGCCTCCACTTAATAGCTAAACTATTGCTTATGAGAACAAAGTTATCTATATCTGTTTGATATATGTTATATACGAACGTATATTACATTCTCCCCTCACAAGTGGTTCAGGGTCAGGAACCAAATAACTCCATCTTATTATTATTGATGTGCGGTGTATATTTTCATTAACACCATAATGCACAAAGATGGATTCTCAAAGTTGAGGAAACAAGTTAGTTTTTCTAACATGAGGGGGAGACATGATAAACAGTTGAGAAAACGTTATGTAGAATGAATTATCATTTGTATATCTAGATCCTCGAATAGGATAATATGAACTTGAAGTTCATAAAAAGATAATTCAGTTGCAACATATTGCAAAGTATGCCATACGCATTTGCTGACCCAAAGAAAGTAACTATATTCTCACTGCAAATGCTCATATTAAGTCCTAGAAGGACAAAATCTTTGATACGCTTAAAGCGTATAAATAAATCGGTTTCAAAAAGAACTTCTTAATAAAGAAGATGAGCAAATGATCAAAGTGATCATAATAAGGAGGCAAGTGATCTAGAAGATCACATGACATAACACTTCATAAAATCTCATGAGAGATTCAGGTACCTGAACATATGAATGAAGAGATCTCCATGTTATGTCTTTATGAAAATTTACTGAAACCGATATAAAATGTTCGTCGACGACATCTATGATAGCGCTAAATATCGATGAGGATCTTAAGTTTGTCGAATACAAACAAAATATTAGCCAAATGGAAGAGATACAATTCAAGTAGAATTGATTCCATATTAAAGACATGTAGTTTTGGGCATGTAGTTCAAATACTTAAAAGTATAAAGTCAATGGTATGTGCAATCAGTTTTTCATATCTTATTTGTTTAGCATGACATGAAAACTTGATATTCATCTACAGTCTATAATATGGCTTATATGACTTAACTTATATGACAATCCATGAAGTGTTTAAGTTGCTTGAAGCATATACAATTCTTGATCTTGAGGTACCATTTTCTTAATGCAATTTATGCACAAATGTATATTGCTACAACTATAAGCATGATAATGTGATATCGAGGATACCTTATGGAGATATTGAAGAGCTATTCCATGATATTTGTGAAGACACTATATATCTATCACGAGTTATGATTTCAAGGTGCAAATATTTATTATAGTTAATATGACTGATTTATTTATCAAATCTCTACTAACGATCTTTTGAAGATGGTGCACAAGATTGGAATGCAAAGGCTCAAATATGTGAATTGATGCTCTCATTAGGGGTAGTTAATGCGCGTTGCACTCTTTTTCCCTTTCAAGGTTTTGTCCCACTGGATTTTCCTTGTAAGGTTTTTAACGAGGCAACCAATAGGCGCATTTCTAAACATGTGTACTCTTTTTCTTTTCTATAATTTTTTTTCCCATTGGGTTTTATTTTAGTTAAAGTTTTTAATGAGGCACATTACTTATTTAGTAGACATTCAAGGGGGAGTGTTAAGAATAGAATTCTAATTAGAGTGAATGTCTATCTTGTAGAGAGTTTTACTTTGAGGCTAAGTCATTTTTCCTCCTATAAATAGAGGGGTCTTACCCAATTGTAAATCACCCCCAAAATTCAATAAGAATTTATCTCTCTTTCTCTACAATATTGCTCTTATTCTTTTATTGTTTTATAACAAAATTGACGTTAATTTCCATTTTTGTTGCATGCGGCTTTTATTTATTTAGGTTTAAGTTTCACTTTATGTTTAGAATTCTTATACCAATAAATATTTACTATGTCTTTTCTTAGTTTAGATTTAGGATCCTTTGTCAAAAAAATTTTATGCTACGGATTTTTTGCAATAGCTTGGTTTTTATTTTAGTTATTCATGTAGCTCTATTTTGTTAAAAAGTTTTATTTTCGTTTTAATTATTGTAGGCATCTTACAATTGATTATTGAAAAAATCACTTAAAATTTTGTGGATTTAGATACGGCATTAACAACGTCTCTAAACGCAAAAATTGTTTATATTTGAGGTAAACATTTTAATCTTTGGTATATTTTGGAATTTAAGTAATAATTATGATTCATGTATTCTTGACAGATAATACAAATTGAAAAGCTGTTAGTTTTGTATTTTTTATTTACAATTTTTTATATATGATGATCAATTTAATGAATTATTTATAAATTTTGTATACGTTGTTTAGACTTTAGATCATTGCATTATATAACCCAAAAAAATGGTTAAACATTATAACTCATGATATCAATTCAAGATCTTATTAATTCAAGATTATTTTACCTTATATTTTATAATTAAAATTGCTAATTATTATGCCAACTCAAGTTGCTCATATTTTTCAAAAATTTATTTTATTAGCTCTTTTGATTGATATTTATTATAGATATTACGGGATCTAGAAATTGTATTACTTATAAAGAATAAACATTAACAAGTAGCATCTCAAAATTTTAAAGATTCTGTCCGTTCAAGTAAATAATTCTCCTTATCTCTCATAAAAATTAGTCATTATAGAACACTATGGTACTATTTCAGATTTTTCATCATAAAATTTTAAGGAACATTAAGTTTAAGGTGTAATGTATGACTTTTCCTTCTCAATCACAATTTTAAATTTTGCTAAACAGTAAAATTGCTTTGACACGAAAATAAATTTATTATATTTTGAAAGTTATATGTCTTTGTTGAAGTTCAGCTACGAGTTTCTTTTTCTTCCAAGCTTTGATCTTCAGAGATTGAAATTTTCTGAAATAGCAATTTACTTCAATTTACATTAGGATAATTTAATTATTTTACTTTTCTTTAATATTTATACTATTTGTATATTGTTATTAATTGTTTGAAGTTCCCATGATGATTTGAGATATGATATTGATTTGAGATATGATTGTCACTATAAAATTGTGAATCAATTTTTATTTAAATTAAAGGTTTTACCACATAAAAATATTTTTTCCCCTAAGACTTTTACTGTTGTGTATATTTGAAGAGTAGTTAGCGTAATATATAAATATGATAAAGAAACTTAAAAATGCAAATCTTAGATGCTTTGAATTGCATTATGCGTTTATAATTACCTCCAAGATCATCAAACAAATTTAATAACCATTCATATATTATAGAACAATATTATTACATATTTAGCTTAGGGACTTGGTTTACCACAGTTTAAAGCAATTTAGTATAATTTTATTTCTTTGACAAATGCAAATTTTATTTTTCAAAGCAATTTTACTTTTCTTTTATAAATTTTTAAATACTTAGAACTTTAAAATCAGCTAAAAGTTTGGTTATTTACTTTTTACTTATTTGAATCTTGCAAGAACTCCTAATATTTAGAAATATAAATGAAGTGAGAATTTATTGTATTTTGCTTCTTTATTTAAATTGTGTAAAACAACTATGTAAAGTATTATTTTTCCCAAGAGGATCTCATAATGAATAAATTTCTAAAAGGAGGATTCTAAGTTTTTGCTAGTTTATTTTTCTACTCTATTAACTTTTACAATAACTTATAAAGCTTCTTTATGCTTCTTTTGCAAGCATCTCCTTCAATTATGGACATTACAATTTGAAGTATGTTTAGCTCAAACAAGTACGTCGACTTTATAGGTTTTATCCCGATGAATGAACCTGTTTTGATTTCAGTAATTTATTCTTTTATTTTAATATTTATAAGTTTTATCTTCCTTTTATAATTTCATACTTGGATTTACCGCATACTACAATATAAAGTATTATGGTCATTCCTCAGGAATTTTACAAAGTGCAGGCTACATTGATCTCTCCCCAAGTATGAAGGTATTATATCTACAAGTAGTATACTTAGTAAACTCAAAAGTGTTTGTTTGGTATTCCTACGGTTATCAAAAACTTATTTGTTTTATCCTTCGATGCTCTTAATTAAATTACGTCTTTCTATTTGTTAACAAGAGATATAATGTTCTAATGTGACTTAACTTTTTCTTGAATACTTTTGTCTATTCTATTTTTGCTTGCTTATATTTTTTTTGTTTGTTTTTTATGTTGTTTGGTATTTAGTGGCCGGGTCACACTCAAATGAATGAAAATTTTAAAAATTAGAATTAATGCACAAATAGGGAAAAATATTTCTTTCCTATGTATAAGCTTTTGATTTTCATCTACTTTTTCAAGCTTGAAATTTTTGTGAAACACTATTTATAATATAATATGTATGTAATATTTTAAGAAAATATATATTTATTGAGATAGGGTACACGCACAACGTGCGTACCCTAAGACTAGTTAATTATAAACATGGACTAATAGCTTAGCTTCTAAGATTCTGAACCTCTCCATTGAGAGACAGACCGAATCAATATTATCAATAAAAGATCTCGACACATTTCTCCCAAACAAATAACACTTGTCTCTTGTACTTTCCATTTGGTCTCTCGAATATTACGATCTGCTATGATTGGCTCTTAATTTAATTTTATTGTTTTATGCCTGCAAAGTGTATGATAACTTTGAGCTAAATAATTCGGCGCCGTCTGTGGGGATTTCATTGCAGAATCGCGTAGTTCTTCCTTGGACCAAAAGGAAAGAAATGTCAAAGAATAACCCAGCTCAAACAAGCTGAAACGATATATCGAAGGTAACTTGAAGATCTCGAATCGAGATCCAACTCATGTGTCACTCCTCTCTTGGATAGTACAAGCAAGAAGAAGAAGCAGTCCCCCCTCCCCCCGAGGAAGGATCTCTCTAAGGAACCACCACATCCCTGATGCGAGACCCATCCAGAAATCAGCATGGAGATATCTCGAACCGAGAGTCACCTCAAGCCAGCCTACGTGCCCCGATTGGGAGGATAGTACGTGAGCTGCTCGAGATCTCGAATCGAAACCAAGCTTTAACCCTCGAACACCGACACAACAAGATTTGGGCTACGTGCCTTCACCAAAAAGTTCAACTGCAAGTTGAACTGGGACTCATGCTACATGCCTTCACCAAAATGTTTAACTACAAGTTGAACTGGGACCCATGCTATGCGCCTTCGCCAACCAAAATTACAAGGTTCAAGTACGGTTGAACAACGACTCATGCTACGTGCATTCACCAAAAAGTTCACCTATAAGTTGAACTGGGACTTAGGCTATGCGCCTTCGCCAACAAAAAATTACAAGGTTCAACTACGGTTGAACAGCGACTCAGACTACGTGCCTTCACCAAAAAGTTTAACTACAAGTTGAACTGGGACTTAGGCTATGTGCATTCGCCAACAAAAATTACAAGGTTCAATTACGGTTGAACAGCGACTCAGGATACGTGCCTTCACCAAAAAGTTCAACTACAAGTTGAACTGGGACTCAGGCAATGCGCATTCGCCAACAAAAAATTACAAGGTTGAGCTACGGTTGAACAGCAACTCAGGCTACGTGCCTTCACGAAAACGTTCAACTACAAGTTGAACCGGGACTCAGGCTACATGCCTTCACCAAAAAGTTCAACTACAAGTTGAACTGATACTCAGGCTATGCGCCTTCGCCAACAAAAAATTACAAGGTTCATCTACGGTTGAACAGCATCTCAGGCTACGTGTCTTCACCAAAACGTTCAACTACAAGTTGAACTGGGACTCCGGCTAAGCACCTTCACCAAAAAGTTCAACTACAAGTTGAACTGGGACTCAGGCTATACGCCTTCGCCAACAAAAAATTACAAGGTTCAACTACGTTTGAACAGTGACTCAGGCTACGTGCCTTCACCAAAAAGTTCAACTACAAGTTGAACTGGGACTCAGGCTACGTCCATTCACCAGAAAGTTTAACTACAAGTTGAACTGGGACTCAGGCTATGTGCATTCGCCAACAAAAAATTACAAGGTTCAACTACAGTTGAACATCAAATCAGGCTATGTGCCTTCTCCAAAAAGTTCAACAACAAGTTGAACTGGGACTCAGGCTATGTGCCTTCACCAAAAAATTCAACTACAAGTTGAACTGCGACTCAGGCTATGCGCCTTCGCCAACAAAAAATTACAAAATTCAACTACGGTTGAACAGAGATTCGGGCTACGTGCCTTCGCCGAAAAGTTCAACCACAAGTCGAACTGAGACTTAGGCCATATGCCTTCACCATCGCAAACCCAATCTCGCTCTAACAACAAAGCTGAACGCTTTCGTCATCAAAACTAAAGAGCAACAGACGGAGAAACGAGCTAATCTCCCTCGCCATTTAAGTAAGTACGCCCAACTCGAGCTAAAATTTGGGCCACATAAAGTTCGGCCCCGGTCGAAGTACAAGGCCGCGTTTCTTACCATCACACGGCCAGTAATTCGACCACGCCCGAACTGGGATTGAGGCTAGATGACACTATTTCCAAACAATGGCCACAACTTGTTTACACCAAGTAAAACAAAGCGATTACCAAAAAGCGCTTAATCATGGCCAAGGTCATCACCGCTAACGGCCAACCTAGTTTCCGACTAAGGCAAGCAAGCGATTCGACGACGGTCGAAATCACCTACCTAGCCAAGTCCACCATTATTATCATGGTCCAGGCTGCCGGCACCATTACGACCAAAAGACACAAGGGACTTAACACGCCTACCAGAGTCTCACTCTAAGGCAGATCACCCTATGAACACATCCATAGAAAGTATAAATGACAAGGGAAAACTCAGAATAAACACAACACAATAGTGGGAAAAATAAGCCTATATATATATATTTACAATCTTGTTCGGGCAACGCCCGCTTACATTCGGCCAAGGCCGGGCAGTACAAAAAAATCTCTACAAAAGAAGAGGAAGAATCTAAAAATATCCAAACGCCCGATGGCGAAAAAAATAAAATACTTCAAGACTTTCACTCGGCGCCGCCTACGCCACCATCAGCGCCACCGGTACCATCAGCGCCATCATCGACCCGTGGCGAAGCCGGATCAAAGCCGCAGTCGGTACGGGCCTCTTCATAAGAAGCTTCAGGCACAATGCGGCCTCCCACAACCTCTTGTACGCATCAAGCTGAGCCTCAGAAAATATCCAAAAGTCATGAGTCGGGCCGAAATAGGCAGGCTGATCCCTTAAGCGCTTATTCTCGCTTCTAAGGCCGTAATACGATCCGTCGCAATTTGGGCATAGCGTTCGTAGACACCAATGCGGTCCTCCAGCGCTCCTTCCCAAAAGGCTGCAGCGTCCCTCTCTAGCTCCCGTTCCCGTTCATGAACGCGGTCCGTCGTCTCCAATGTTCCACCCTCGATATGGCGTCCCTCGCTTGCAGCCTCAAGGCAGCAGCCTTGGTCTCCAGAGCGACCATATGTTTGGTCAAAGCCTCAGAGGCCTCTGCCGCCCTGGCCTGATCCTAGTGTTCTCTCTCATCAGCAGCCCTCCTCTCATATTCCATCCCCTCGTATTTACGACGAAGCTGCTCCTCAAGAGTATTAACCCTGCCAAAGGTCTGCTGATTGAAGTTCTCGCCTCGCCAGATCCTCGACGAGGTCCCGGTTTCGGGGGTCGTTCCTCATGCGCTCACGTATCTTGCGGCACCGATACCGGTAGTGGTGGTACTTCTCCATCTCCCCCGAGAAAATCCCAGAATGGACGTTAGCTCGGCGGATGCTTTCCACCTCCAACAAAAATAGCTACACTAGAACAAAAATCAACTAAGTGAAACAAAGAGAAAAACTAAAAGTCACTACACGTACCTTCAGGCCCTGCGCAGCCGCCTCTCCCATCAGCCCGACGTATGAGATGCCCATCAGCGACATGCTTTCCGCCTCCGAGCACAAAACCTCGAAAAACAGCGCCAGATTCTCCTCTTGAAGCAGCAAGTTCTGCTCCATAGAAATCTCAACATAACAGAACTGCCCTTCCGCATGCACCGTTGTGCGGGAGTGGCCGTCTTGAAGCATGCGAACGTCGTCAGGGTCCAGGTCAGACTCAAAGTCAGACCCTTCGCCTACGACACCCCTCCCTTCGTCTGCCAATCGAAAAGTCGAGGCTCCCGCCCCCGCCAACACAATGGCGCCTGATTCTCCAACCAAAGCAGTTGTTGAGGAACTACCTTCCCTCTCAGCAACGGGAACTGATGTTTGAGTCGCCAAAGCGATAATGTCACCTTGGCCTAAGCCAACGGGGGAAACCCCTGTTGAGTGCCCTCCCTCAAGGGCAGGCGCCGCCGCCGTATTCTCCTTCAAATCTGATGGTGGCGAATCTAAGTTTATCACCATCGGAGCTAGCGTAAATACGACCCTACGCCTAACCAGTGGCCTTTCCTCTCCCTCCTCGTCCTCGCTCAAAGGTAACTCCGCCCTGAGGCGTACGGTCCCTGAAGGCTCTTCAACCCGAGGTGCAGAACGTGATGGGGAATGAGCGGCCGATGATTCAACCGAAGTTTTCCTCGAAACTGGACGTGGTGTCAGCATTGTCACGAGTTGTGAAGTCGCGCTCGGTCTGCGAAAGGCCAGTTGAAGATCCCTCACGCGGCGTGCCCTCCTTGATCAAAGAAAGAACCAAGTTAAGAAGAGGCGAAAAGGAATAAAATAAGGACAACAAAAAGCTAAATCTCTCACCAGAGGCAGGTCTACGACCATGCCTTTCCCAAAAAGATGGCCACGTACGAATACCGGCTGTGTGAGGGAGCACGGCCTCGACCCATTCGCGAATGCCGGACAGTGGGGCCAGCGGTGGCCGTTCAGCTACAAACAAGAGATAAAGTTCACTTATTAGAATAGGATAAAAAAAGACGGAATGGAGAATCTGACAAATAAAAGGACTTATGTGCATGGTTCCACGCCTTTGGGAACGCAGTGGCACACGTCACCAGGTGTTCAGTTCTGATGTAAAAGAAGTTTTCATAAGTGTGAGGCTCAACCGCATTATCTAACTCTACACTCAAGCCCCTCACTCCACGAGGAACGACCTGAATCATCGTACCGCGGACCCTTTAGGGAGGCGTAGAGGGTCAGCACGTGCTGTAACGTGATCTCCCTTCGCGCCAGCTTGGCATATTTAAGGAGCATGGAAAAAAGCTTGTAAAGGGGGGGAACGAGCTGGATAGGACACACTCCGTAATGAAGATAGAAATCCACCACCAATATCGGAAGGGGGATCCTAAATCTCAATCTAAAGGGATAAACATAGATAACGCAATACCCCCTACAGTTGATGTGGACACTCTCCTCACGCCTAGCGAGGGAGATATCAGCAAAACGGGGAATACCCCACTGCTCCCGTAGTTGACCAATCCCCACTTCTCCCATCAGTGGGGCTTCGTTCACCTGATCTTCACCCTCATCGGCGGTGAAGTCTATCGCCGGACCTCCGGGCAGGGACATAATATCAGCAACCGACGTAACCCCATTGGCCCCCACAGGTTCTGCACCTCTACCGATGAAGGCTCTTCCGCCAACCGTGGGGTTCGCCGGAAAACTTGCCTAAGCAACATTTCTGGAGGAACTGCTTGCCATGTTTTTATCAAAGAGATCAGAAAGAAGTAAGAATCAACGATGGAAGATGAAGAGTACAACAACCGAAAAGCAAGAACAACGATGAACTGACTAAGCGAGGAGAGTTCTTTAGAGATTTCTCTTGAGCAAATTACGAAAAGTGAGAAACAAATGCCTCAGCCCCTTATTCATAAGCGACACAAGTGGCTCTCACGAATTCCAATGGTCATCATTAATTGCTTGACCAACCGCAAAACGGTTCGACTCTACAGAAATGTGCGTTATAATGACAAAACTCCATGAAGCGGCTTTTTCAGTCGCCAACCGGCGCTTCGCCTTTGAAAACGGTTATAATGATCTGAGAACGTTCCAGGTTACGTCCTACGTACCTCCAAAACTTTGTACGCCGCCAAAACACGTGGTAAGTATGTTTATACTCCCCCTGGCCTCGACGTTTAAATAGCATCGACACCGTACAAAGACAATGGTCATCGACAAAATAATCACGACTATCTCCAAAGAACAAAAGGCTACGGCCACCCCTACGGTATAAACAGTTACGACCATCCTCTCATGTGTACAGGCAGTTACGGCCATCCTAACGTATACGCGGCTACGACCCTCTCCTAAGAATGAACATTTAAGATCGATGACAACATGCAACCACGATCACCAACTCCAGTCCATTACGGCTAAGGCCGTTCACCATTGTATGGCTATGGCCATCTCCGGTATATAAACGGCTAAAGTCGTCTATAGTACTAAGGCTATGGCCACCTCCAGTATATAAACGTCTAAGGCCGGCTACGACCATCTCCAATGAATAAATGGCTACGGTCACCCCCAACATGTATGTAAGTGATTCGACCACGGTTAAAGCCCCCTGCACAGTCGAGGCCATCGACACAAAATGGCCAAGGCCATTGATTTCAACGGCATAGTCTCCCGCATAAAAATGACTACGGTTGTTATTGACCTCGACCAGAACCGCATCCGGAGAAGCCCGCTCATCAAGCCCGGTCAAGGCACGACCTCGATAAGCGGAGGGATTCACTTTATGGGTCAGAATATGACCCCGGGATAATTAACAAGATTGATTATGTCCTAACTTAATTCGTAATTAATAAATGGTATGACCACTTATTAACCGCAAAACCCGATCATCGCCTGACTCAATTGTTTAGGCTACGCCCTATCCGCCATCATAGGGACGGAGCCTCCGCGTAGTCACGGCCATCATTGCCAGCTCATAGATCTTACATCTATAAATACTAAGAGAAGGAACCCTAGAAAGGGGGCTTCTTCTTCTTCATCATCACTATTCCCTATAAAAGAGAGAACATGATTGTAAGGTTCTGAATCTCTCCATGGAGAGGTAGACCGAATCAATATTATCAATTAAAGATCTCTACACATTTCTTCCTAACAAATAACACTTGTCTATTGTATTTTTCATTTGGTCTCTCGATTATTACAATCTACTATGATTGGCCCTCAATTTAATCTATGATTGGCCCTCAATTTAATTTTATTATTTTATGCATGCAAAGTGTGTGATAGCTTTGAGCTAAATATTTGACGCCGTCTGTGGGAATTTCATAGCACAATAATAAAAAGAGCCAAAATTGTTCATCCTGTCAAAGTTTACGGTAATGTCAATTAAACATTTGGCTAAATTGAGCTTGTTAAAGTAAGATGGCTGGTTTAAACAATTCGCCACTTCTATGATCTTTTATTAGAAGCCAAGAAGGTGATCAATTTATCTTTCAAATTAGATCAAAGATCGAAGGCTGACACCTCGTCTAAAGTTCAAAGCTAAAAATAAATTAACTCGTCTAATTTTAAAAAAAGTAACCAGCTTCTAAATTTGTTTCGGTCCGAAATTGTACTATTCCTTTCGGTACAAAATAAGTAATTTTTTGGATGTTTTCACACAAATTAAGAAATTCATATTTTAGCATTAATTAGCAATGAAATTGACCATATTAACATTTACTATCTCACATAAACGCTCCGAACATATATTCCAACACTATTTACTCCAATAACAATAAAAAAAATAATTAATTCATTCTTGAAATTTAATAAAACTACTTATTTTGGACCACGATAAAAAGGCTAAAGAATTACTTATTTTGGAGGACCGAAGGGAGTAAGGCAGATAGTCCAACTCATAATTTTGTTTAACATTAAAATCTCAACCTTTACGATGGAGTTGCAAAAAACGAAATATAATTACGATTTACGACAACCTGTTGAAAGATTGTATGTTTGACGTAAACACTTGAAACAAGAATCCTAATATTAGGATGACTCATCCTTTAATTCCAGTGTCTAACAGACACCTCCTGCAATCACATTGACTTAGACAAAAAATTGAGTTTGTTCCTTTATATTTGACTTCATACTTCTTACTGCTCAATACAAAAGAAGATACGTGGCACTTATCCATAAGAGAAAAGCATTGACCGGCAATTTCTTCATGTAAACAAGGAAATATAATTCCAACAAGGCTTTTTAATTTTATCAATTAGGAAACAGCTGCTAATTCGAAGAGACCAACTCAATGTAAAATATGGACTAGGTGATGCATTGAATGGAAGATATGCCACAATACATCTCTAGGTACCGAAAGGGCAAAACTGACATATTGGGAGAGACGCGAAAAGTTCAGGAAGGCAAAACAAAACATCCACAAAATTGATTGAAAAGTACCCTGAATTTATATAGGTCCAAACTGAAACAATAAGTTTGAGCTAACTCATGTATTCATAAAATTGCCTGAATTCATCTCTTAAAGAGCTGCAGCAATTCTTCCAGCAACTTGGTCAAGATCACGCTGGCCATTGGATGTAATTCTCCTTCCACTAGATAAAGAACGAAAATATAATCAGACAGACAATAATAAGCAGCAGCATCGGGAAAAAAAATCAGCTCAAACGAGTGAAGAATTTGTATTTTTAATGCAGTTGATAAGTTGAGTGGTGAGCAAATATCAGAAAATGGGAGAAAGATAGCTCTTCTCGCGAACTATATTTATTTTTACTACCTAAAATAACTTGCCAAAGTTAAGATACCAAACAGGTTTCTAACTGATCAATGGATATAATTCCTACAACCACCATAATATAAGGAAACACATAAAATTCAACTGTAGTTAGATTTTACAAAAGGGCTACTTACCCCTTAGGATCAAAGTCAACGATGTTCATGTTCTGCAATTGCTGAAGTATGTTGCGTGCAACTGAACCACTGCTCTTACAGAAATGACGAGGGCGGCTGCCATTCCTCTGGTTACCACCATAGATTCTTCGGAATCCACCAACACCGATACCGCCCCTCAAATAAATCTTCCTTGCCATAGAAGCTGTCATACATCAAAATAATAAAGAAGAAATGTTAGAAAAAACAGTAATTAATATAGAGAAGTTCCTTCTTCTGAGAGTGGAGATGAAACATACCAGCTCTAATGTAGTACCAATCAGGGTCATATGGAGCAAGCTCTTTGAGTTTACCAGTCTTGACGAGATCAGTCCACTCAGGAAGCTCCATCTGCATAAAGCAAAGGTAATAAGCAAAAACAGACGAGCACAATAACCATAATATTCAACTGACGCTTCAAAGAAATTGCAGCAGTAACATTGCCTGGAATCCCAGAATCTAACTATAAAGAGTAGGATATACCCTTTATGCTAGGTCTATAAAGCCAGTTAAAGCACAATGTCCACTTCACAAAAGAAATAACTTGCAGTAAAATAGTTCAGAATTTGCTCTTAAATATAGCAAACAATGAACTCATTCAAGATGAACAATTAGAATATACAAACCTAAAACAAAAATTATCCTTAGGTATCCCTTCTCTGCAGACTTAAGCATATAGACGACGCAGACTCACTCAATCTATGTAATATCAGATTAAGCAAGCAGTCTAGGATTCAATCTCACAGACACCAATACAACAACTACTAGACTTCAAACAAGTTTCATCAACACCAACAAATAGAATATTTCCATGTACTTGATTCAAGAAAAAGAATCAAGCCACTGCTGCAAACCTAAAGAAGTAAACAAAAGTGTCCCATCTCTAACAATTTTAGTTGTTATAGACATCCGAATAGCACTCAACAAGTTTCATTGCTGTATCTACTTATACTCTCCAAGAACTAGTTTTTTCTACCTTAATCTTTCAGTAAATATCTAAACAAGACAGACTAAATTAAGCACCAGTGTGCTACAAACAGCACTAAACCAAATGCAAGTTTAAATCAGAAACATCTTTATTTAACTAAAAATGCCTTTTGCTAATACCAACAAATAGTTACAGAAAACTTTTCCATAAGTCTGCATATCACATGAAGAAGATTATCAAAAGTAAGTTGGTTCTTTCGTATTAGTTAGTTAATTACTGACTATCAAATGCTCAATGACGAACTAATATGAAACCTATCGCAGTAAGGAATTTCTATAGAAAATTTTATACACCAAAATCGAAGCTAATAAGTAGAAACAAATAAGGAGCATAGAAAACTCATGATTATACACAAATTCTACATATTCATGAGGGTACTAAGCGAGCATTGCACATCACAAGAGCCATTATCAATCATTGAACACATAAATGAATGAATCTATATACGCAAATACATATATACATTCAAAGCATATACCTTGCCGGAGCGCTTAAGGTGAGTTGCATAAGCCTTCACAAATTCGTGAGGGGAAACATCTTTCACAGTTCTCGCTGCCTCCATCTTCACTTCTGCTGCTGTTGCGGCGCTGATGCAGATCTCTCTTCACGTTGCTCCCGCGAGGGTTTTTTTGTAAGAGAAAAGAAGTAAGATGGGATGCTAGGGCTTATAGCTGTTGTAATTTGTTGAATCCCGGCCTGTGAATGGGCCTATAAAAGCCCATGGAGTTTGGGCTTCATTCAACAAAAGACCAGTGTGTCATCTTTGAAAATTATTGTACGCAGCAAAAAATAATAGTTTCTCGTGGTTA
This sequence comes from Nicotiana benthamiana, assembly GCA_034376525.1. Classification (NCBI taxonomy): domain Eukaryota; kingdom Viridiplantae; phylum Streptophyta; class Magnoliopsida; order Solanales; family Solanaceae; genus Nicotiana; species Nicotiana benthamiana. Next base: position 11,709,865 of record CM067328.1, read on the forward strand.
TAAAATATATATATATATTTAGTCGCTCCGAAGAATAATAATTTATAAATTATATACATAAATATTATATATATACATATATAAGGTATATATTTTATGTATCTTTTGGCTTGTGAATGTACTAGTTAAGTTTGTATCATGCCCTAAATAAATTGACTTAAAAATAAATCATTTCTACGGGTAGTAGCTAACTCCTACCAGCACAACATAAGAATAAATCATTTCTTATATTTTGCATACAAGTCATTTCGTATTTTTTGCATACACTAAAATTTGTTCTTAAGAATTCATAATTCTAAATCAATTGACTATTAATTCACACCCTTAAGTGATATCTTTAAATAACTTATCCATCGGTGAAATGTTAGGTTATTATTTCTTTGTTTCTTTCTTTCATCCTAGTTTATATGATACTCTGTTTATTTATAAAAATTCTAAGAATTTAACAGAATTTCATTTCCATACAATTTCATAACTTTCAAGAATTAAAATTCATTAAACTACTTAAATTTTAAAATTTGCTGCAGTGCCCTTTATCAAACTAACTTTTTAACTATTAGTTCAATATTGTCTTGCTTTCATTAATATAAGTTAGAAGTCAAACAACATAAAATGAAACAAATAGAATACATATATATATATATATCGGTTCACTTGAAATTGTCAAAGACTGGGGAAGTTATTGATACAAGGACATTGAATTTAGCATTTAAAGAATTGAAGTATAAAAATTTTAAAGAAATGAGAGAACTGCATAATAAATAAAACATAGATGCTACTTATCAAAAAAAATTGTTTTGGGGGTCAAAGAGACAATATATTTACTAGTTAAATAAGGGGGTTATACATCATTGGAAGTTACTCTGGGTACCTTATGTTCCACATAAATGCAAAGTTTTGTATAATTGTACTTATATTACAACCCACAAAAGATCTAGGTAGTTCAGCTCATAGGGTGTCTGTCCAAAATACAACATTGACAAACACCGGAGGAACTGCTAGAGATAGTGATTTGTTCAAAAAAAAAATCCGTAGTTGCTTCATTCGCCAGCGCATCATCTACCATGTTTTGCTCCATGTATGTGTGTCTCACTACCACGCTGCCTATCCTATGAATCAGTAATCTGCATTCACAAATTAGGGGGTCAAATATTAGATTTTCATTTAACAATATACTGATTATTTCTGCAGAATTTGTGTCTACTTGTACCGGAACTAAGTTGTTTAGTTCGGCTAGTTGTAGACCTCTGATAAGGTCTCTAAATTCAGCGCCTGTATTAGTTTCTTAGGGTATGTTTTCCATGAAGCCCAAAATTTAACTACCGTTACGATTTCTAAAAATCCCTCAGCTCCACCCATCCCTGGGTTGCCCTTTGTAGTTTCAACAGTATTTAACTTATATGAGCCTATTGGTGGTAAAGTCCATTTAAGCATGATTTGGTGGGTGCATTGTTGTGAATTGTTTTTACTAAGCACAAGAAACTCTGTAGCCTTAGTAATTGTGTTATTAGCATGGATGGGTTCTTTTTTATTATTGAACACATTATTATTCCTTGTCATCCATATTGTCAGAGGCAGTAGTGAATGAGATTCTCCCAGTTAAGGTAGTCATTATACTTCACACCTTTAAGGGTTGTTAAAACTGATTGCCAAAGATGATTATAAGTGAGAGGATTGGAGGGTGATAGAGTAGAAGAATTTGACTGGATGACACTCCAGAAATGGGCAGCATTGGGGCATAGGAAGAAGATGTAGTCAATATCTTCTTGTTCAAAACCACGGTCAGTAGCATTGAGGGGGCAGTTTATTCCAATAGAGTGTAGAAAGCTCCTGGTGGATAGTCTTTTGTGGGTTATGAGCCAGATAAAGTACTTTATTTTGTTTGGGATTTGGAGTTTCCAGATCCACTTGAAGTGGTCATCTTCTGCAGGAGAATAAGCTTGTGTACTTTTGCTTATGAAGGAGTATGCAAAGCTGTTGGAGAATTTCCCTTTGGTTATAAGGCCCCATATTAAATTTGCCTCCTTAGTGGCTACCCTAGGAATAAAAACAGACTTAAGGAGGTTTAGGATATATGTAGGGGGGCAATTTGAACCCAAACTCTTCTAACTCGCCCAACTAACCCAGAGGTTAATGGGTTGTGCTACAAATATTTTAGCTCAAGGGTCAATTTGGGTTGAGCCCAAGTTAACCCATTATTTTTTAGGAAAACTTACAGTAATGTCACATATAAGTTTCAACTTACTAACCTTTAGCCAATATTCCAAAAAATTAAAATAAACAATGAATTTTTTTAACGGGTATAGCCAAAATTCATTGAAAACATATAGATTAGTCAATATACAAAATTTGAGAAAGATTAGAGGTGATTTGGACGGGTTTTGTATCAAAATTCATAATTAAATCGATGTCAAAAAATTCTTCTGTGACATATGTATCAAACATGTATAACGCATGTATCTCACACACAGATATACATGGATATACATGCAATTGATACAAATATGATACATATGTGATACACAGTGTGATACACGTATTATTATTTTTCATATTCAGTTTTTACTTCGAATTTTCAATTCAAACTACCTCAAAACTTCACCAAATCATCCCAGAACTGAGAATCAAGCTCCTTAAGATATACCCAATCTATTCTAATAGCACCCACTCAAAAGAAAGTAAAAATTTGATATTTTTTTGCTACAAATAGCTAATTGGATATTTTGGTTAATATTAGTAATATTTTATCAATTGACCAATTTTTGTAATGAGCTACTTCTAAATGGACATAGCTGGTAATTTTCCTATTTTTTACAACCCCTTCTGACCCATTTAACAGCCCAAATACAGTTCATGAAACTCACACAAAACAAAGGATCTCAGCCCAACTTATCCAAAAATTTACTTAATTGCTCCAATTTTTGTATATATTTTTAATTTTCTGTTCTTTTGTTTTTCTACACCACCTACCTTACCCATACCCCATCCCCCTCCCCTCCCCCGCGCAAAAACCTCCAAAAAAATAGTTCCTTTTTTTTTGTATTTTCAATTTTTTGTTTTTCTGTTTTTCTGCGCCACCCATCCCACACAACGCGCACAATACCCCTAAAAACATTTTTTTTTGTATTTTTAATTTTTTGCACTACCTTACCCCCTACACTCCCCCCATCCCCCCTCGATGCAAATCCCTTAAAAAATTTACTTTTTGTATTTTTATTTTAATTTTGTTTTTATTTTTCCGCACCACCCACCCCACAACCTCCCGTGCACGCAAATCCCCTAATTTTTTCTTATAATTTCAATTTCCTATTTTCTGTTTTATATTTTTCGTTTTTCTGCACCATCTACCCAACCCCAACCCCCCAACCCCACCCCAACCCACCCATAAAATATTTGTCAACTTACATATTTTAAGTAAAAAGTTTTTTAATGCAACATGAGCATGATTCTAACACATGGGTCAAGTTGCGCGGGTTGAATTATGACCCATTGTTTAGCCCGTCTTAACCCAAATACACTTTGGGTTGGGTTGGGCTATGACCTATTTATTGACCTAACCCATCTTGACCCGCCCAAATTCAGCCCAACCAGCCCATTTGTCACCCCTAGATATGGGGAGGGAGGTCAAATGACAGAGTTGATGTGTCTCAAGTGCCCATATTATGGATTATTTCCACTTTAATTTGAAGGTCATTCTGGGTTAGGGGTCCTTCTATCAATTGCCCGAGTGCAGCCTGTATTAACTACCCATATACTGGCTTTGCTACAGGTTTTTCAGCCTTTTAGTAAGCTCTTCCAAGTAGGTGATTTATTGTTCCCATGGTGTCTCACAACCTGAGCAGGTATGAACATGTTGCAGTTTTTGTGGATAAGGACTCTAGTCCAAAGGTTGTTGGTATTCTTGTAAGTTCTCCATGCTAGGTCTGCTAAAGCAGCTTTGTTTCTAAAGCTAGTTTTTTGCAGCCCTACCCCCCCCCCCCCTCAAGTTTGGTTACAATGACTACATCCCACTTAATCAAATGAAGCTTTTTCTTTTCAGGGGTAGTACCACAGAGGAAGTTCCTCTAAATTCTATCGATTTGATTAGTTATTTTGGTCGGCAGTGTAGTGTATTGCATTATTTGACTTGGGATGATGCTCAGGTTGGTTTTTAAATTCAAGAAGTAAGCTTATATTGTCAATGAAATTTTATAAAAGAAATTATTATTAGAATCAAGATGCGAATCTTTACCAATTAGAATTTCTCTAAATCATGATCTATTTATGACTTTTGCGAAGAGTTAAGTTTCATGAAACTACTTATGTAATATTGTCTATTTCGCAACTAAATGAAAAACATATTGTAGGAAAATTCAAGGGTATGACTTAGTAGTTAATAAAACGGGTAGGTTTCAAGTTTAAATTTGAGCAGAGATAAAGAAATAGGAAAAATACCAGCTATGTCCATTTATATGTAGTTTATTAAAAAAAATGGCCAATTCATGAAATATTACTAATATTCGCCAATTAGCTATTTTTAGCCAAAGGCCAAACTTTTGATTTCTTCTGAGTGAGTGTTATTAGAATAGATTTGGTACATCTTAATGAGCTTGAATTTCAAAGTTGAGATGATTCGATGGATTTTTGGGCCGATTTAAATTGAAAATTCGAATTAGAAGATGAACATAAAAATAATAATAGGTGTATCACACTATGTATGACTTGTGCATTACACATGCATCATATTTGTATCAAATGTGTATTAGATGTATATCCATATATACATGCGTGTGAGATACATACGTGATACATGTTTGATGTATGCGTTGTAAAAAAAAATTTTAAACTCGATTTAACTACGAATTTTGTTACCAAATCGCTTCAAATCTTCCTCGAATTTTGTATATTGACTCATCTATATGTTTTAAGTGAATCTCAACCATAACCATTTAAAAAGTCCATTTTTCCTTGGATTTTTGAAATCTTTTGTGTGTGTGTGTATTTGTATATTTGTATTTCATCACCTTATCTGCTATCTCATCCATAAAATTCTTTCCATCTGGCATCTAATGTTACTATTCACTCTTAAAATATAAAGGAGATCTTTGCGTGTCTCATGACCCGAATTTCCCACTGTCGGGATCGTGATGGCGCCTAACTTCTCAGAATGCTAGGTAGCCAATCGGTAAATAATTAATACTCTAACCACTATCCAAATCAGTAAATAACAATAATTAAACCAAAATAGAGTAAAAAAGTGCGGAAGTTCATAATAACCCAAGTACTAATACACGACTATTCAAAATCTGGTATCACAATTCACGAAGTTCTAAGAGTCACTACAAATATTGGCTGGAATAAAATACAATTATTCTCAAATTAAAAGAAAATAAAAAAAACTAGGATAACTGGAAGGGAACTTCATGGTCTGCAAACGCCGGCAGATCTACCTTAGATCTCCTGTTGGACTGAAGGCAGCAACCCAACTCTGATCAACAAGGTCCAGTACCGAAAATCTACACAGAAAGTGCAGAGTGCAGTATTAATACACCCAACCCCATGAACTGATAAGTGCCGAGCCTAACCTCGGTGAAGTAACAACAAGGCTATGACATGACACATATATAAACTTGTGCAATTAAGCAATATATGAGCATAATAACAGATAATAGAAATTATACACAATACTAATGGGAGGGGAATAATATGCTAAGGGGAATACGAGATCATGAGAATAGGATAGTAAAGAAACATAGCAAAACAAGTGCACGACACCACCCTTCGTATTTTTACTCTTGTACTCACCATAACAAATGAAATGAATAATGATAGTGAGTATAAAATGGCATGGCATCACCCTTCGTGTTTTACACTATTCCTCACATGATAATAAATATGCGATGGCACGATATCACCCATCATGCTTTACATCCACACATAATAATAAATATGCAATGACACAGCATCACCCTTCATGCTTTATACTCTTTCTCACCCCAAACAAAAAAAAAATAACAACTGGACAATAGAATTATTAATAACAAGCCCCATGTCAATATTTAGTTTCCTAACGTCAACCTCAACTTCGAGTCAATACTCAAGAAATATCCAATTCCAGTAAAACATGATAATAATTGTTCAACATGAAGAATTACTAGTTTAAGCATGAACAATACGAATAAGGAATACAACAATCATAAGAATAAGACTCACTCGCATGTTATGACCCGACAACAACGCATGGGTACTCGTCACCTTATCTATACATCGTACTCAAACAAACAAACACATAGCAAATAGATAACAATGTCTATTCCCTCAAGCTAAGGTTAGCCACAACACTTACCTCGCTACCGCGGCCAAACTCAAAGCTCAAACACCATTTTTTCTCAAGATTCTATCCCTAATACACTCGTATCTAGTCATAATTAACTTATAACATCAATTGTCACTCAAAAATCAATTACAATGCATAATTATAAGTTTCCCAATATTTTGCCCAAAAAAACAAAAATCGAACCCGGACCCGCTTGGTCAAAACTCAAGGTTCGAACCAAAACCCATTCACCCCGAGCCCAAATATGTAATCAATTTAGGAATCTGACCCCAAATCGAGGTCTAAATTTCAATTATACAAAAATACCTAGTTCTACCCAAACCCCAAATTTTCACCATGAAAACCCTAGATTTTAGGTTTAAAATTAATGAAATACAATGGGTAATTGGAAGAAAGTAGTTTAGAATCATTTACCAACACTCTGGGGAAGAAGTTGTCTCTTGAAAATCCCCTTTAAGTCTTCTAGTTTTTGAAAATATGAGAGAATAGCCTAATCCCGTTTTTGGTTATGTTTTTAAAACATTGGACATGCCTTACCTATTGCGTTCGCGAAGCTCTAGCCCTATTGGCCCAGTGGTGTACATTCGAATCGGTTTATCGATAAATCGAATCGATTATTTGTTATCGAAATTGAAAAAATCAAAATCGAAAAAATCGAAACCCTATTGAAACGATAACGATAAGCATATGTACAAATCGATAATCGATAAGTAATTATCGATAAGGGTTAAAATCAAAACGATGAATTGAATGCACATCCCTAGACGGTAGACACTTGTAAAATGAGTAATTACCTATTTGTGTAGATTAATATAACATACAGAATGTATATATATTCCGCCACTACTTTGAAAGCGACTATACAATATCATTTTCCCTAATCTATACCCTTTCCTTTACCCTAAATCTCTTACCCTATTATTTCCTCTACCACATTTAAGGAATGATCATATTTAAAGATCAAAGAAATGAAGTTCAAATTAATGGAAAACAAAATTATCCGTGATGATGTATTTTTTTTATACCGTTGGAATGTTGGTGACATACATTTGATCCCTTATGTTAGTTTTGTTGCATGTACTTGTTGATACAATTTTTATTTTATAAATAGTGTTCGTTTTATTTTTGCTTCTTTTTGTCCATATAAGTTAGGCACGTTTATAGTGATATACTTTTCGTGGAATCCCGTAAAATTTCTTATTGGTGTAATCGATAACCGAATCGATAAGCCCCCAAAATCGATAAATCGAAATCGAAAAAATTGAAACCTTATTGAAACGATAACGATAAGAATATGTACAAATCGATAGTCGATAAGCAATTATCGATAAGGGTCAAAATCAAATCGATAAATCGAATACATACCCCTATATTGGCCTACGCGTTTGCGAAGGCATATCCCCCAGCCTCCATATTCGCGAGCCAAGTACCGCATTAGCAATGAGTTAATTTCCCCTCCCTTAGGTCCCATGCTTTGCGTTCGCGATAGGCAGGTCGCGTTCGCGAAGGGTAAAGCCTGCTGCAGCAAAATACCAGATTTTTCTAAGTCTAAAACATCTCGTAGCCTATCTCAAACTCACCCTATCCCTCGGGGCTCTAACCCAAATATGCACATAAGTCTTAAAACATCCTATAAAGTAGCTCACGCGATCAAATTGCCAAAATAACACCTAAAACTACGAATTTAATATTAAATATAAACTTATATATTCTCAACCAAAGGTCCGAATCACATCAAATCAATCTCGTTTCTCATCAAATTTTATAAATAAGATACAAATATCATAACGTACCTGTACCAAACTCCGGAGTAACAATACGAACCCGGTATCAACAAGATCAATTATTAATCAAATTCTTAAAACCTTTAAAATTCCAGTTTAACATTTTTCATAGAAAATTCATTTCTCACGCTAGGACCTTAGAATTTGATTCTGGGCATACGCCCAAGTCCCATATTTTACTACGGATCCACCTGGATCGTCAGAATACGGGTCCGGGTCCGTTTACAAAAAACATTGACCGAAGTCAAGAAAAATTAATTTTTTAGGCCAAAAATTATTTTTTTCATTAATTTTTACATAAAAGCTTTTCAATATACGTTCGGACTGTGTACGCAAATCTAGAAGAGATAAAATGAGGTCTCCAAGGCCTTGGAACAAGGATCAGGTTCTAAAATAGAAGATGACCTTTAAGGTCATCACAATGTGGGATTCCTGGAGAGAAAGAAGCTTATTTCTTTGGGTTTATTTTTATTTTTATATGTGTTTGGATAGTTTTAGTAATTCTATGATTGATGGTTAGAGATTAGCAAGTTGGAACTTTTTTGGGACATTTCTGTAAGATTCCTAAATAAATAGTTGGTGACGTTTTTTATCTGTTCAAACTTTGGTGGATAGAATTATTTGATACCTCTAAATAGTGGGAGGTAGCATATATCCCATAAAGTTAATCTGAGATACGTGCAAGTTGATCCAAACACCATGTTAATTAAGACAAATATTGGATGAAACATAATTTTTAGAAAAGAATAAGTAATTCTATTGGAATTTGGTCATTGGCATCCAAGTTTCAAAATTGATCATGGAAAAGTGCCAAAAAGCATTCTTGATCCTATGTAGGCACTATTCCAATTTCACGATTGAAGGTGTTCTTAGTATCCCATGTACTAAAGAGAAGGAGAAGCATATTGTATGATTCATAATTAGATTCATGATAGTTAGCCCGTCTAACTAGCCCCTGAGTTCGTTCGGGCTAATAAAAGGTCTAACCACTTGCTAACATAAGCACCCCAAGGTTACCCAACATAATTAGCGATACCACGCCCTACACAATGTCCATGGACATCCCTTCGACGCGATCACGGCCGTCCCTCGCCAGCTAGCAAGATCCACAGTTATAAATATGAAGAGAAAAGACCCTAAAAGGGGTTCTTCTTCTTCTTCTTCACATCCACTTCGAAGAGAAGATAATACACATCATTGTAAGGCTATGAACCTCTCCATGGGGAGGCAGACCAAATCGATATCATTAATAAAAGATCCTTACCCTCTTTCCTTTAACCAATAATGGCTGTCTCTTACATTTTATTCATTTGGTATTTTGGTTTATTACGATCTGCTATGATTGGCCCTCCGTTGATTTTAGTTGATTTATGCTTATAAAATGTATGAGAACTTTGAGCTAAACAATGTTTGTGGGGATTTCATAGCAGAATCACGTAGTTTATCCTTAGACCAAAAAAGGAAAGAAAACAACACAGCTCGAACAAGCCAAAGCGGCATGTCGGATCAAAGGAAGTCAAAAGCCTCGAGACGAGCTTGCTTCCACATCCCGCGTCTCCGAGCAAGGGGAAGAAGAGGAAGAAGAAGCAGATCCCCCATCCCTATGGGAAAAATGCTCATAAGGTACCTCGCCCCTTTTCACACGGGATCCCTCCAAAAAGGAAGAAAGCACAAAAGCATCTCGAACCGAGATCTGTAACAGATTAACCTAAAGAACCAGTAAAGAAGACTACAAGCACGAGTTGTGCAAGATCCTAAACCAGAATCAAATCCCAACGCCCAACACAAAGCGAGTTATGTGGGAGAATAAAGGTTCAACTACGGTTGAACAACAATTCAGGCTACGTGCCCTCACCCAAAAAGTTCAACTACGGTTGAACTGGGACTCAGGCTATGTGCCTTCGACATTAAAAAATTACAAAGTTTCAACTACGGTTGAACGACAACTCAGGCTATGTGCCCTCACCCAAAAAGTTCAACTACGGTTGAACTGGCACTCATGCTATGTGCCTTCGACATCAAAAAATTACAAAGGTTCAACTACGGTTGAACGACAACTCAGCTCAGGCTACGTGCCCTCACCAGAAAGTTCAACTATGGTTGAACTGGACTCAGGCCATGTTCCTTCGACATCAAAAAATTACAAAGGTTCAACTATGGTTAACCGACAACTCAGGCTACGCGCCCTCGTCCAAATAGTTCAACTACGGTTGAACTAGGAGTGAGGCCATGTGCCTTCGACATCAAAAAATTACAAAGGTTCAACTACGGTTGAATGACAACTCAGGCTACATGCCCTCGCCCATAAAAGTTCAACTACGAGTTGAACTGGGACTCAGGCCATGTGCCTTCGACATCAAAAAATTACGAAGGTTCAACTTCGGTTGAACGGCAACTCAGGCTACGTGCCCTCACACAAAAAGTTCAACTACGGTTGAACTGGGACTTAGGCCATGTGCCTTCGACATCAAAAAATTACAAAGGTTCAACTACGATTGAACGACAACTCAGGCTACGTGCCCTCGCCCAAAAAGTTCAACTATGAGTTGAATTGGGACTCCAACCATGTGCCTTCGACATCAAAAATAAAAAAAAAATTACAAAGGTTCAACTACGGTTGAACGACAAATCAGGCTACGTGCCTCCGCCCAAAAGGTTCGACTACGGTCGAACAACGACTCAGGCTATGTGCCTTCGACATCAAAAAAATTACAAAGGTTCAACTACGGTTGGACGACAATTCAGGCTAAGCGGCTTCGCCTTTTAAAAAAATATACAAAAGGTTCAACTACGGATGAACAACAGCTCAAGCTACGCACCATCTCCCGAAAGATCTACTACGAGTAGAACTGAGACTCAGGCTACATGCCTCCATCGCAAGAGTCACAAACTCACAGATTTTAAAAGAAAAGATCACAGCTATGAGCCGGGCCGCGATCACGCGAGGTCGAGCGCCCTAAAATGTTCAACCACGGTCAAACCCCAGCTCGGACCAAGCGTCCCTGCCATTCAAGTAAGTATGACTAACTTAAAACAAATGTTTTGGCCCACGTAAATTTCGGCCCAAGTCAAACCACAGGGCTGTGTTTTTCATCACCACGACCAATAGTCCAACTAAGCCCGTACTGGGACTAAGGCTATGTGTCGCCACTGCCCAAACACGGCTACAACCCACTCCCACCAAGTGGAGGAAGGTGATGACCAAAAGCGTCCGTCTATGGCTAAAGCCATTAACATCAATTTTCCTTCAAGGCATGGAACCAATTCGACAATGGTCGAAATAACCTAACCGGTCGAGACTATTAGAATTCTCACTTGAAAGGTCCTGAGGCAAGGCCCCCTTAAACGAGCACAAAAAAAAGAAACGCACAAAATTGATACAAAACAAACATAAAGGAAGAAAACTGCATATATTTACAATATCTACAAGGGGTTACCCCCAATTACATTGGCCTAGGAATGGCAAAAAGAAAAAGACAGTCAAATGGAAACACAAAATAAAAGAGTAAAAGAGAACGAAAACTAAACAAATATTACAAACGTTTTCTTTGTTCACTCGGCGCCACCAGCGCCGTCTTCAACATTGTCAGCGCCCTCGATGCCATCATCAGCCCCGGGCGTAGATGGGTTGAAACCGTAGTCAAGGAGAGCATTAAGAGCCTTTTGGCGTGCTTCCTCATTAGTGGCCTCACACACAACACCGGCTTCCCACAACCTCCTATACACATCTATCTGGGCCTCGACGTACGTCCAAAGCTCACGAGCAATACTAAAAGAAACGTCCTGATTCATCAGACACTGGTTCTCGGCCTCTAAGGACGCAATATGATCCGCCACAGTACGTGCATCCTGCTCACACACAACAATGCGCCCCTCCAACGCCCTCTCTCGGAAAGTGGCTGCGCTCTCTCCAACCCGCGTTCTCTCTCTTGGGCACAGTTAGTCGCCTGTAACATTTCGACCCTCGCCAGGGCGTCCTCTGCCTGCTTCATCAATGCAGTAGTCTCTGTCTCTAAGGCAGCCACCTGCCTAGTCAAAGCCTCAGCGGCCTCTGCTGCGGCAACCCGATTTTGGCGCTCTCTCTCAATAGCCACCCTCCTCTCGGCGTCCATCTCCTCGTTACTTCGACGGAGTTGCTCTTCAAGAGAATTTACCCTGTTCAAGGTTTGCTGCATGTGAAGTTCCCTCCTCGCCAGCTCCTCTACCAGCTCCCGATTTTGCGGGTCATTCCTCAAGCATTCACGTAAGTTACGACACCGGTCCCGGTAGCGACGGTACTTCTCCAACAACCGCACAAAGACCGTCGAGCGGACGTTATCCCGGCGGATGCTCTCCACCTCCAATAAAAATGATTACAGCAAACATAACAACAGTTAAAACAAGAAGACATACTAAGAAAAGAAACAAACCAAGGTTCCACACGTACCTTTATACCCAGAGCGGCCACCTCTCCCATCAACCCAACATCCGAGATGCCCCTCAAGGACATGCTCTCCGCCTCCGAACACGGCCACTAAATTTGACTTCAATATATATCTTTTTCTATTATCACTCTCTGTTTATATTTTCATTGAATTAATCCGCGCATCGAGCGAGTATGTATACTAGTACTAAAAATAGAAAAAGAATTTAATTTTTCCACCCTCATAAAAATCATAGGTGAAATAATTTGGTGGGTGCTAGTTAAACTACCATGGAGGGAAAAGTGGATGGAAATAAACCAATTTTCACACCTCTAACACAAAAACCTTTGTTTTTTGGTCGATTACACAAAACTCCTCGTCCCTTTCCCTCGTGTGTATCGTCTCTCGCTAGATGTTTTTTGATTTCCTTGTTAAATCTCATCAATTTCGCCGCCCATTTTTACCTACAAAACCCTCTCAAATCCACTCTCCAAATTCATATAAATCACGATTTTTTTTTTGATTTGATTCATTTGTTGATTGGCGATGGCTTCTTTCACTGTTCAATGTCCCAAAATTTCTGCTATATTGAATGCTTCATCACTGCCCAACACCACTCATAATCAGCCACAAGCTTCTGTTTCCTTTCGATCTGATTTGATATCCACCTCTACATTGTTCCCTAGACTCCAGGTTTTTTTCTTAATCATTTTTACAGCTCAAAGATTGAATTTTTAAATGATTTTGATTTTGAATGTGGGTTTTGTTTCAGGGGTCTACTCGACTCCAATCTGAGGTGTTTAAGGTGTGTGCCCAGCTGAATGAGGTAATCTACTTCTCTCTTCTTTTAAATGCAGTGTAGGGGGAGAATGGCCTATACCTTACTCTACCGTGTAATTCACACAATTTTGATTTTATTGCACCAAAAGTCACTAATCTATTTTGTTTTAAACAATAAATTACTCCTTTGTAAGTATCACAGAAAGTCAGTAACGTAGTTTTGTAGCAAAAAATTCACTCAATTTTGCTAAAGTATCGCGGAAAGTCATTAAACAATATTTTTGTAACAAAAAAATTATCCAACTTTATCGAAGTATCATATAAAATGTTATTTCCTCCTAATCAAAATATTGAGCGGCTTTTCGGTTATAAAAAATAGTTGGTGACTTTTGTGATACATTGGTAAAGTTTAGTTATTTTCTTGTTACAAAAAACTAATTTAATGACTTAAGTGCAATAAAGCGAAAGTTGAGTTACAACTCATGAAATTAACCCCTTGCTCTACTATTGCTTTGCTCCAAGGCTTCACGTTTGCCTGTTGAAGCCTGGAACTTAAACAAAGAGGAAATGTTGGTTTAAATATGTTTATTTTGATTATGTAATTTTAAGGTTGTTATCCTCGAGAAGTATACCAATTCAAAACTAGTTTCTGAGAAAAATGAAGAGGAAGTTCCAAAACCTGAGCACACAACTGCAGATGCTTCATCCATTCAAGAATTCATGTCTCAAGCTGCCCATCTCGTTAAGTGCGTTGAACTCTTGTCATGAATATTGTTCATTTGTTTTTTGTGTATGTGGTAGAATTCATTTTTTTCCCATGTATTTGTATTCTTGTGTTTAGGCTTGTGGATTCGAGGGACATCGTGGAACTGCAGCTAAAGCAGAATGACTGTGAAATCGTCATAAGGAAGAAGGAAGCAATGCCCCAACCACCCATTGCAGCGGCTGGCTCCCTATGTTATGGCGCCCCCTTCTTTTTCACAGGCACCACAATTGCCTCCTGTGAGTGCCCCTGCCTCTGCCGCTGCATCTCCAGCATCTTCCGCACCTGCACCTTCAAAGCCTAAGTCATCAGATCCTCCACTCAAATGTCCCATGGCTGGGACATTTTATCGTTCTCCAGCCCCAAGGGCCCCACCTTTTGTAAAGGTAAATACACACAATACTTTCACCTATCTCTATTGGTCACGTTGAAGTATGCTATATGTATCTTCCAGGCATGTTTAATTTAGCAACTAGATAAAAGACTAACAACTCCAAAGCTAGTAAAATTGCGATATCTTCTTAAAGTTTGGGTCATAGTAGATTTGTCAAATCAGGATCCTTGTACCTTCTTTGTGTGGATAGATGTTGCACATTTTGGCGCTCAGAAACTGGGAGAAAATTGAAACTTAAATGGATCCTACTGATTGACGGGGGGTTGTTGGTTCCTGGTACACGTGTAGTGTTCCATTATTGATAGGCAATAGAACCTCCTTGAAATTGTCAGGAAAGACAAATGAAATGAGGAAATTAGAAGAAAAGTTTATTTGTTTTATCTGAATTACAATCTTACTTGTTTGAAAATGTCACAAAACCTGGAAACCAACCAATTAAGGGGAAATTCATGCTAATATCTGTCATACTTTTTGTGGTAGCCTGCTCATTTACCTTTTTACTTTCTATGTTCTTGCTTTCTTGGTCATACAGTTGTCTCATAAACCTGACTAAACTGATAATTCCCCAGGTAGGAGACAAGGTCCAGAAGGGACAAGTAATTTGTATCATTGAGGCCATGAAATTGATGAATGAGATCGAGGTTAGTTCAGGCTCAATATTCAATGTTAATACTTTCCATGTAATATTGTTTTCTAAAGGTGCCCTTAAAATATATCAATATTTTACATTTTCACGTTTACCTGCTATAGACCCATAATTATAAGTTGTTGAATTTTAATGTCTGGAATTGAAAATAATATTGAATTGTCTTGTGAAATTCTTGAGACTATCACAATACATACGAGATTTTTAAATTCCTTTTCCATGCCTTCCTCTCATCACATCTTCTGAATTCCTTTATTAGGCTGATCAATCTGGAACTGTAGTAGAGGTAGTAGCAGAGGACGGTAAGCCTGTTAGTGTGGACACGGTATGTATAGCTACCTCTCTCTGTTCGTATACATATAATAAGCTTAGAACTTGGCATAACCATAGATATTGTATCTGATATCCTATCTTTTCTTGCAGCCGTTGTTCATCATTGAACCATGAGGAAGAGGGTGCAGCAGATCTTGATATCTGCTGTTAACATAGGTGGAGTCAAATATTAAGTGTAGTTCAGCTGTACCATGATATTTATAGATTGTATTTGGAGTTCAACTTGTTCTGCTTATCTTTATAAAGTTGTGGTTTCTTTTCTCCAGTATATCGTCACCTTGCTCTCTCTTTTTGAGTGGGCATACGTGCTTCACTGGAAGTTGTTTAAAGCATCTATTTCCCACTCAAACTTTTCACATTTACCGCATTTGCTTAAAACTTTAAATGGGAACATATATCCTGATATAACTCTGTTTCTGCTTAAGATTTTAGATGATCATGTCTTTCATTTATAAGTTGATGCAACTGAAAGCAATTCTCTTGTTCGGTGTAAACGTGTTATGATCATTGTTTCCGTTTGTTGGTTTGAGATCCCCTAATGCTTAAGAGATGATAGTAAAATGAGGTATTGCAGGTGTGAAAGCTACTCCTGCTTGCTGCTCTCAGTCTCACGGGGAAGATATGGTTGTTGACACACGTTTTTATCATGCCCATTAATTTTTTCTTTAAGGGTGAAAATATATGTTATAACGAAAGTTATTTTTCATAAAAAAATATTTATCATTTCCGTGAAAATATTTTTTGATGTTTGGTTGGTGAGTGAAAATATTTTGTACGTAATATATTTCCTTCGGTTCATAATAAGTGACTTTGGCCTTTGACACATCCTTTAAGAAAATACTAACTCCTTGACAAAGAAAGGTATTCTGATTAAATTACCTTTAATTAAAATATGCATATTGTTAGCTTGATACATTGAGATATGTACATAAGGGTAAATTTTGGATAAATAAAGTTAATTTCTTCTTTATTATATAGAAGGACATTTATTTTTGGACCAAAATAAAAAGACTAAAAAGTCACTTATTATGGACAGGAGATAGTATATACTCCTATTAAAGAGTAATAATATAAGTAAATTGGCATTGTTTTCATGAAACTCTTGATTATTAAAGAGTAATAATTATGTCTGTGTTAGTTGAAGCAAGTAATATGAGTTAAACTAGTCGCAATGCAAATGACTCCACCCAAAAATAAGACCATGATACAAGTAAACTCCCAATACGGCTAAGTTTTTACCAAAAATATAAACCAAAAAAAAAAAAAAATTCTCCTCATAGTGTTTTCCTTTCATCCAAGATAAGCACACATTCTGTAAATAGAATTTGAAAAGGTCAATTCATGTTTTTATTATCAGTGAATGACGTTGATAGAACTCAAGTAGTCATAGAACTCCAAAAGCTCCTTCCCTTTGTTTTTGTTAACTATAAAAGTTGGACAATTCTTCAACGCAGACAAGAACAAAATAAATTTTCATTTTGTAATGGCAACTGAAAATGATGATTTCATCACAGAATTTCCCCCTGGCTACAGATTTGTGCCCACTGATGAGGAATTGCTTAAATATTACCTTGAAAATAAGGTCCATTATCAACCTTTTCCAGCTCTATTCATTGAAGACATCCATGCTAAGGAATTTTACAGCAAATCTCCTGAAGCTCTTGGTAATTATATTCATTTTTAGAAAAAAAATTAATTTTTTTCTTGAAACAATGTATTATTGAAAATGTCCAATTGTCTTGTTATCAAGGCATATATATGGTAAGCTAGTTTTTGGACTGGTCATTCAAAAATAGCCCTTGTTTGTGAAGCTATTGAAAAATAGTCACTATTTGCTGCAACACGAAAAGTTCCAGCATAAATATTGGAGATCGGTTCACCTATGTATGAACTTCAAGCATATTATGCTGGAACTCCAACATGTGGAAAGTTCGAGCGTAATATACTAGAGATTGAAGCACCTGTGTATAAACTTCCAGCATATTATGCTGGACCTGTATACTACTGAAAGTATTTTCCAGATTTTGAACAATGCTTTCATTCAGATTTATCTTTACATGAAAAGTAGCAAAATTTTAATTACTTTTGAAACTATGACTATTTTTGAATATATACTTGTAAATCTAGCTATTTTTGAATTTCCTCACTTCTATATAGCAAACAAAAAATATCGGATAAAATTGAAGTTGTTATATTTTAACTTTAATCAAATCAAACAATTATTAAATTTTGTTATATTTAATATAACAATAAAACAAAATGTCAAGGAAAGAATAAGTTACGTCACGAAAGAAAAGTATTTCAGATCAAAATAAAAAGGTTCACAAACTACAAACAAATAATGTGATTAAAATAGGACAATATAATAAATTGAGCTTACTATTTAGTTTTCAATACGAATTTGTGCACGGAAAATTAAATTTTGTCGTTGACATTTTTTTTATTTTTATTTTTTTACAGTGGAAAATATGTGCAGTGCAGGAGAATGGTACTTCTTCATACATCAAGATGAGTATTTTCGAGGAAAAATTGGAAATTTTCAGACTGTTGGAAATGAAATAGGTTTTTGGCAATGTTTTGGAAAAGAATTTCCAATTTATAATTCAGAAGGAGATGTGGTTGGGTTCAAAATTAATTTGAAGTATTGTTCTAGATCGGCTAAGAAAAATACTTGGATAATGGAAAAATATCGGCTATGTTTTGAATGTGCCATTGATGATAAAGAGGTAACTAGTACATCAATTTCTTTGCATTTTCTTATTTTTTAGCTCTATCAGATTTCATTCTTCTTTAAACAAAAATTTAAGATTGTTTTCATTTTTTAGGATAAATCGAATGATAGTTTTTTTTTTTTTGGGTTTTCCATACGGTGTCCGGTACCAGCATTAGAGCCCGACTATATCTAGATTTACGTCGCGTAGGGCTTCATTCGGGAGGGGGGGGGGGAAGCGCTCCATACCAAGGATTTTTGAATACATAGGGCTCGAATATGAGATCTCTGGTTAAAAAAGGAGTAGTCTCATCCACTACACCACATCCTTTGGGAGTGAATGATAAATATTTTGAACCTTAGCGTTTCCACATTGGGGAATTCTTCATATTTCATAAATGATTTTTACCTTTTCCAAATAGAGTCCATATTGTAATTTATCATTTATGGGAAAGTAGTTGAAATGGATGTGCGGATCCACTACGTTGGATAAGATTAGGAGTGAATATAATCGGGAGAAGGTGGGTGTGGCTCCCGTAGGCGACAAGATGCGGAAATCAAGACTTAGATGGTTCAGGCACGTGTGAAGTAGAAACTTAAATGCCCCGGTTAGGAGGTGTGAGCTGTTGCCGTTGATAGGTACGAGAAGAGGCATATGGCAGCCTAAGAAGTATTGAGGTGGGATGATCAGTCAAGACATGACGCGACTTCAGATTTACAAGGACATAGCTCTTGATAGGAAGATATGGAGGCCGGACATTAGGGTTGTAGGTTATGAGGGAGGCGAGCGTTTTAGTGGGCTAGGCTGATAATGTTTCGCCTTGGGTTGTTAGTGGTTTATGTAGGGTTATGGCATTATCACTGGTTATGTTATTGCTTTTCCATCAATTTTGATATTATTTTTCTAGCTTTTGTTAATGTTATTGATCTGTTGTTTCGTTTCTTCTTCTTGAGATTTTTATTCTATCCTCATCAGATTCCACTTATGAAATTTTATTGAGTTGTTGTTGCTGTTGTTGTTATTGGTTGAAATGCTATCAATTATATTGTTGAAAATTAGTAATTAGTTTTGCATATAGGTACATTCACAATTAATAAACATTATTGGGAAGCTTATTAGAATAATTAGGTGGATTTGTATTTGGTTTCTTTGTTAAATTTGAGACAAAGTGACTGTAATATTGCCAAACTAGAATGAAGATATCTTGCATTTATCTCTTTATTATATTACCAAATTATTTATTTTCTGAAATAACCTTTTTATTTATTTTATTTTGATACAGATAGAAGAATGCGTTCTTGGAAGAATCATAAGAGGACAAAAGAAAGATTATGCCAATTATTACTAGCACTTTTGGTTGTGGAAGTCGACATTCTTTATTTTACATCATTCTTTATTGACTCTTCATAATAATAATGTAACTAAGCCAAGTTCTTGTTTGTTTTTCTTGTATCAATAACTTGGCTAGAATAGAGCTGATACTAAATGATTGTTTTCAATTTTTCCACGAAATGATGTTACCAATAAAATTCATGATTTATTGCAATTACATCTCTACATACTTGTTTCTATTTTTATTGTATTTTTCCTTTTCTTTCTCCTTTTAGTTTTTTCTTTATGGGTTTTAACCACATTACATTACAGCCATATGCTAATAACTTGAGTCAATGTTAAATTGTTATTTTACAAGAAAACATTACAATTTAATTTTTCACCTGTGAGTAAGTTTTTATCATTTAGTAACAATACTCCATAAATAACGTAACCTAATATGTTATTGAGAAACTTTCAGAAACCACTATATTTTAGTGGTTATTAGCTAGTTATAGTTATTATTTACTATATTACTTTCTATATTTATGTTTTCAGGGTTTCTAGCGTTTATTCAATATATTTAAGCTACTGTATTCATGAATACAGTGGCATTTCTAGGCGTGAAACAGATGATTACAACTAGACAAATTTTTGTATTCGACAGTTTTCAAAGCATGAAACAGGGATTACAGTTGTTTTTAAATAGAAAAGTGAATCAACTAATATAATAGACTCCTAATATAACTCAACAAACTCAATTATAACATACAAAATTTGTATTAAAAAAGATTCTTGACCGAAAAACACCCAAAAAATATAGCAATCTTCAGAGAAAATATGATGAATATTTTTTTCAGCTGATAAATACAACAAAAACAGAGCAATTTGAATACATATATACATTTGAATACATAAATTATATTAATTAAAAAAATATATGAATACATTCATGGAGTATAACTAGACACTTGAATACAATAAAATACATGGATATACAACGAGATAAATTAAAATATATTAATAGAAAATTCAAGTTGCTCTGCCCCAAACTCCGTCGTCTTTGTTTAAGAACAACCCTAATGTCGTCTCGTAAAGAGAGCCGCGATTCTGACTCGCAACGCCACTGTTCCTGTTGCCATAATACCCTTCACGTGCGCTTCAAATAACACTTTTGGATTAGGATGGAAAACCCCAGATTGGCAGAACCCTAGAACGACGAAGAAAAGAGGAAGACAAAGATTTATATAGAGTTTTGTTTCTAAAATCCAGATTGGTAATACAGAACCCTAGAACCCTCATGTTTTGATCCGAGCAACAAACAATTTTCTAGCATTACAATTCTTTCATCAATTTTTCTCTCTCATTCCTATTTCGAACTGTATTTGGAAGAATCGTGGTTGTATTCATGGAGAAATACTAGAGTTAAGCGAGAGAGGGTGGAGAAAAATCTAAAAGAATGAGAGAAAAGTAATACAATGCATATTTATAGCTTAAGAGTAGGAGGTGACCATAAATAGGTATTGGCTATAAGAATCAAAAGGTAGATATGGAATATATTTTTAAAAGGGTATTTATTTAAAATAAATAAAATATCAACCTTTGTTATAGGAGATAAAACTTTCTATGTTATGCATGCTAACTGCCAATTTAATTAGAAATTTGAAGGGCATAACATCAATTGATATATGCAAAGATGACTCTTCTTGAATGTAGTTTCTTAAATAGTTCCTATGGTCCACAATAAGTGATCAATTTTTTTTTTGTCCAAAATAAGTATCCATTTATATAATCAAGAAAATAGTTCAATTTATTTTTCCAAAATAACCTTATGTATGTATCCCTAAAAAGTCATTTTCTTCTCATTTGAGAAGAGAAGTACTAATATAACTATGGTGCAATATTTAATAAAGGGTAGTTTAGTCACACTAACTCTTTTTGTTTACAATTTAGTATTTCGTTAATGGATGTACCAAAAGCAAATTGGTCACTTATTGTGGACTGAAGGGAGCATCTTTTCTTGTAGTTTCTTCCTAGAATTGCTCATACATTTACTTTCCTACATGGTGAGGTTTCATTATACCATAAAATTTATAAGTTTTATGTTGGCTGTCATCCCTTCCGTAACCCTCATTCTTTCATACAGATGAAGTTTGTTTGACTCAAAAGATATTTTATCTCTTTTTAAGCAAATAAATCAAAGATTAAGGGGTAAATTGTAGTAAAATATAAAAAATCTAGAATGATTATAATCGAGTGATAACAATAATGGAGATAGGGAGATGATAATAGAGAGATAATAAAAGTAGAGAGAGATAGATGATAATAATCTTGTATATTCCGAACCCCCTCTATTACAAGGCTTAAATCTCTCTTATATTCTGAGAGATTTCCCTTAATTGTGGGGATGACGAATTAAGGGGTATCTACTATGCCGAATCCAATGATAATGCGATGGCGTCACTCTTTTCGCCTATGGGTCGTACCCCTATGTCGACTCGTGGGTTTTCAATTACTTGTCGTACTCGCTATAAGTCATGATTGATAAAATTCGGACCGATACAATTAGTCCCTCTGCTCGTCAAGGTCGCAATGGGATGTGTCCTTGGTGAGCGAACTTGATGCCTCCTTCAAGAAGAATTTGACTCGTCAAGATACTACGACGTGACCAGTAAGAGGTGGTAGTCATGTTTAGCGGGATATTTAAGAGTGCACGCCACCCTAGGTAACATCAGCTTTAACATGCATCATCATTATGCAGATTTTTGAGGTAAAAGACTGACATTTGGCGCTTGGTTTCCTACGTTGATCTGAAATATGCCGCCTTAATTCTGACGCCACCCAACCCTATAAATAGGTGAGGGGTTCGATTCCTTTGAAAATTTTTTAGCCATTCTTGAGAATTCTCCATTCTTCTTCTTCTTCTTCCGTTTTTAGATTTTCTCTTTTTCATTCCTAACTGGAAGCTCTCTTCTTTTTCACTCCATTTGTGTCGCTTCCTTCATTTAAACAAAATCATGCCGAGGTCTCGTCGCACTAATGAAGAGGTTCTTGAGGCCGCTCCATCTAGCGTAGCACCTCTTTCCGACAACAGAGAGGTAGAGATGGAAGAGGGTGACAGTCCTCTTACAGTGGAGGCGTTACTACTGAGGCATCCTATGTCTCCGAGTGATTTCGTCAAGACCCACCCCTACTCCAAACCATGTGATTTCTAATATGAATCAGACTCACCTCGATGCTCTCTGCATAAACTACAGTATTTCTGCCCATGTAGAGATGACAATGGCGGAGGGAGATTATGTTGACATTCATAGGCCTGGGTACTGTGCCGTTTATGAATACCCTTTTGTGATCGACTACACCCTTCCTCTCTTTCCTCTGGTGGATGATTTCTGCAAATTCTATCATATTTTCCCGGCTCAGCTTACGTCGTACACACTCAAGGTGCTTCTGTTGTTGGCTAAGTACACGAAATTGGCAGAGTGTGACGTCTCCATTCATCATCTCCTGCACTTATTTTCGCCCGGTTTCCTTAGGGGAACCATGGTGCACATGAGACTTTGTGGTATAAAGGGGTTGGTGGTCGGGATGGACGACCGTGTGAGCTGTAAATTTTGGCATAAGTACTTCTTCATCAAGACCGAGCATGTTTTCTTTAACACCGCCGGGTTTCCAGAGATGTGGAATAAAACTCATAAGTACCGTAGTTCATTAGATTCCCCGTCTTCCACAATTATTGTAACTTTTGGTCTCTTGTATTGCAGCTATGACTCATCCACGCCAGCCCGTTATCGGTCTCAAGAACTGGGTCGCTGGCCTGCTGCCCCATGCGGATGAGACTCGAACTTGGTTTGCCTTCGTACAACGTTATGGCCCTAGAGTTTCCTCAGGTAAACGTTTGATTTACTTCCTCGTTGGTCGTGCAACACTGCTTAACTGTGTAATTCTCTGTGACAATAGGTCGGGGAACTTCTAGGTAGAGGGTGCCAGTCCCCGCTTTTAGGCGACCCGGTGCTACCACAGACACTCGATACATTTTGTGCGAGTCTATCTGAGAGGGTCATCCTCTACTTCTTCAATAGAGGACACATTTGTAACTGCGACCATGAGAGAAACGACCTTGTTGGTACCGGCCCCACATCTTGTCGGTGAATCTTCTAATGGTGATGATCTGCTAGAGAGAAAAAGGAGAAGGTTGGAGCTGGGAAAGGTTGTGGCCACTGGAGCTGATAGAAGTGGAGCGTCTCGGACGGCCCCGGTGCCCGTGTTTATGGTTGATGCCATTTTGTTAGGGAAATCAACCCGTGAGGAGAGAGTCGACTCAGGAGTAAGTTCAGCACATTTCGTTGAAGGGGGTGCATCGTCCAATATCAGAGGACCTTGTGTGGAGGAGGAAGGGTCATGTTCTGATATCGCTCCAGAAGACGTTAATGAGTTTTTGGGTTGCCATACCCATGTGGAAGTGAGGACGGATGGGTCTGACCGTCACGTCACAATTCCGGGAGGTTACAACTTGCTACTGAATCACAAGCAGGTTGCGTTGGCCTTGCTCCTTTATGTTCCGCTGGTGAGAACAAGAAGATTAGGATGATGAGTGATGCGGAATTGTCTCGGAAGGTTGCTGATATGGCTTAACAGGTAGGTTCTTTTTTCTTTTCTTTGCGTCGTGGGATTGGTGTGGAAATGACGTATATTTTTTTATTTTAACTCTGCTTTTTCTTTTTTCAGACCCTCATCCTGGAGGCTGAGAGATATCGTTGTGAACGAAAGAGGACGAGCCTCTTCAAGAAGATTTCATCAAAATACCATCAGTACCGTGCTAAGCATCGGGCGATGTTTGACATCTACCATCAGAATCCTGAGTTCTAGGTGTTCCGCAAAGGACATATGCAGTGGGAGGCCCAATTGGATCATATGGTTGAGGAGCTGAATGAGTGGGACGAGGAGCTTGTGAGGGCTATCGCCTGTAACATCGAATTAGAGGCCCTTCTCAAGGTGAAGAAGGATGAGCTTGAGCTGAGTAAGGGGGTAACGGCGAAGAATGCCAACTTACACCAGAAGGTAGCCGACCTTAATACAGAGCTTGGTGCTAAGGAAGTGGAGGTCAATGGGCGAGTTAAATTCCTATGCCGACAAGTTAGCCGCTGCTATTTATGAGACGGTGTCTTTAGAGGATTCCCTCTGCATATCCAGGTCAAAAAATTTCGGGGAAAGGGAAGCCTCCGATCGTCGAGTTGCAGAGTTTGAAAAGCATATTGGGGAGTTAGAGGTGGAGTTGTCCGCATTGCAAGGGCAAATGGCTCCGCTGAGGGCAGAGGAAACAAATCGTTGTTCTTGATCCTCCATATCTCATCCTAGAGCCGGTCAGGGCTTGCCTCATCACTTGTATGAGTTATGGTTCTATGCCGAAGGCCGGGTGACGGAGGCGGAGGTTCAGGCGGTGCATGCTGAAGCACGTACAACTCGTGAGTCATGTGGGTACGATCCTAACACTCCTGATGGGGAGGGTGTCACCTCTGATGACGTGAATCATCTTGACCCAGATTCGTGGTATGAAGATGCCTACCCTGCTGGAGACGATGTGTGGTTCTAGTTTGTACATTTTTTTGGTTTGGAATTTTTGGACGTGGTTCGTACTAGGGCATGTCCGTAGGGACGATTGTAAATATTATTTTTGTTGTAATATAAACTTTACTTTTGTCACTTCGTCTATTCACCATTTTTACCTTTTGGTTTATTGTGTGACACTTAGTCTACATTGTGACATTGTTTCCATTACTGTTAAAAGATATCTAAACGTGGTTCGAACGAGGTCGAACTAGTGTCGGTGGATTTGGCCATTAGGATATTGCTTCGACTATCGTCGAAGTAGTATCTCGTCGTGGTTCGAATGAGGTTGAACTAATGTCGATGTTGTATTGGGAAAAAACTGAATCTAAATTAAAGAAGATGTGACATGACACGTGGAATGGTCAAATAGTCAAAGTGTAATAAACGAGTAAAAGACGGAAGACAACAGATACGGGAAGAGAAAATAAAACAGGTACAAGAGGGAGTCTCAGATACGAGTCTTGTACCAATTCAAGCCATTTCATGCCAACGGGTCTAAAGGGGACTGAAGATAAAAAGTAGTCTAAATTCATTATTAAATACCTGATATGTTAGTAAATCAGTATTTAATAGCAATAATTGTGTAACGCCTCACTAATTGTTCTTTATTGTTTAGATTAAGACGTTACTCCTTATAAGCTATAGAAGAAGGAGGTTTCATCATTTGTAAGGACACGAAAATTCATCTACATTATAGTGCAATATAATTTCTTTATTGCTTATTATTCTCAGAAAGCCTATTATTCTTTTATCTCTCTTGATTATCAGTAACCCGATTTCTTTTCTAAAAATTCTAGCTTTGACCAAATTATATTTTTTGGTTAAACAAGTTGGTTCCGTCACCGGGAATATGATAATCCATTCTTTCTAAAATAACATTCTACCCATTGTTAACTTGTCAAACAACAATGAAAACAACAATCAGGAAAATCAGATCCATCAAGTGGATGGCGATGAACTCAATAATATTATCCCTCAAGCTTCTCCACGTGGATCTCGAGAAGGAACTCCTAATGATATGTCTGAACATGCTGACGGAGGAGTTGAAACAAGAGATGAACTTTTACAAAAAATAATTGATGCATGAATCGACAAAGCTTTGGAAGCTTTAGCTAATCGATTGCCTGCTGCGCCAACAACGCCTAATAAAAACACGTTGGAAAACCCCCGCTCTGGTCTAATTAATTCTGGTAATAGAGCAACCCCCAATGACTCACAAGAAGGAGAACAAGGTAATTCAGGTAATTCTCATCTTTAAAATTTAGTACTAACCTTGCAGAAACAACTCAAGGATTAAAATGAGCGTATCGAGCAGATCCCTTGAGTTCCACATGTGATGAAGAGAGTGGACGTGTATAAATACCCGCAACAACCTTGGAAACCAAGTGTCGCTCCCCTACGAATTCCAAAAAAATTCAAAATGCCTGACATCCCAAAATAATATACTTTAACGGACCCACATGACCACGTATCTACATTTACAACAGGAGTGAAATGCAATGATTTGACCAAAAAAGAAATTGAATCAGTAATGGTCAAAAAAATTGGGGAGACACTCACCAAGGGTGCATTAACCTTGTATTCTTTTTTACCTAAAAATTCTATAAATTCTTTTGCTGAGCTTGCAGATTCTTTTGTTAAAACACACTCGGGAGCTCAGAAGGTTGAAAAAAGGATGGAGGATATCTTCAAAGTCAAGAGGGAACTCTGAATTGCTCAGAGATTTTTGGACGTGGTTCGTAGGGCATGTCCGTAGGGACGATAGTAAATATTATTTTTGTTGTAATATAAACTTTACTTTTGTCACTTCGTCTATTCACCATTTTTACCTTTTGGTTTATTGTGTGGCACTTAGTCTCCATTGTGACATTGTTTCACTTACTGTTAAAAGATATCTCGTCGTGGTTCGAACGAGGTCGAACTAGTGTCGGTGGATTTGGCCATTAGGATATTGCTTCGACTGTCGTCGAAGTAGTATCTCGTCGTGGTTCGAATGAGGTTGAACTAGTGTCGATGTTGTATTGGGAAAGAACTGAATCTAAATTAAAGAAGATGTGACATGACACGTGGACTGGTCAAATAGTCAAAGTGTAATAAACGAGTAAAAGACGGAAGACAACAGATACGGGAAGAGAAAATAAAACAGGCACAAGAGGGAGTCTCAGATACGAGTCTTGTACCTATTCAAGCCATTTCATGCCAACGGGTCTAAAGGGGACTGAAGATAAAAAGTAGTCTAAATTCATTATTAAATACCTGATACGTTAGTAAATCAGTATTTAATAGCAATAATTGTGTAACGCCTCACTAAATCTTCTTTATTGTTTAGATTAAGACGTTACTCCTTATAAGCTATAGAAGGAGGAGGTTTCATCATTTGTAAGGACACGAAAATTCATCTACATTATAGTGCAATATTAATTTCTTTATTGCTTATTATTCTTCTCAGAAAGCCTATTATTCTTTTATCTCTCTTGATTATCAGTAACCCGATTTCTTTTCTAAAAATTCTAGCTTTGACCAAATTATATTTTTTGGTTAAACAAGTTGGTTCCGTAACCGGAAATATGATAATCCATTCTTTCTAAATAACATTCTACCCATTGTTAACATGTCAAACAACAATGAAAACAACAATCAGGAAAATCAGATCCATCAAGTGGATGTCGATGAACTCAATAATATTATCCCTCAAGCTTCTCCACGTGGATCTCGAGAAGGAACTCCTAATGATATGTCTGAACATGCTGACGGAGGAGTTGAAACAAGAGATGAACTTTTACAAAAAATAATTGATGCATGAATCGACAAAGCTTTGGAAGCTTTAGCTAATCGATTTCCTGCTGCGCCAACAACGCCTAATAAAAACACGTCGGAAAACCCCCCCTCTGGTATAATTAGTTCTGGTAATGGAGCAATCCGCAATGACTCACAAGAAGGAGAACAAGGTAATTCAGGTAATTCTCATCTTTAAAATTTAGTACTAACCTTGCAGAAACAACTCAAGGATTAAAATGAGCGTATCGAGCAGATCCCTTGAGTTCCACATGTGATGAAGAGAGTGGACGTGTATAAATACCCGCAACAACCTTGGAAACCAAGTGTCGCTCCCCTACGAATTCCAAAAAAATTCAAAATGCCTGACATCCCAAAATAATATACTTTAACGGACCCACAGGACCACGTAACTACATTTACAACAGGAGTGAAATGCAATGATTTGACCAAAAAAGAAATTGAATCAGTAATGGTCAAAAAAATTGGGGAGACACTCACCAAGGGTGCATTAACCTTGTATTCTCTTTTACCTGAAAATTCTATAAATTCTTTTGCTGAGCTTGCAGATTCTTTTGTTAAAACACACTCGGGAGCTCAGAAGGTTGAAAAAAGGATGGAGGATATCTTCAAAGTCAAGAGGGAACTCTGAATTGCTCAGAGATTTTTGGACGTGGTTCGTAGGGCATGTCCGTAGGGACGATTGAAAATATTATTTTTGTTGTAATATAAACTTTACTTTTGTCACTTCGTCTATTCACCATTTTTACCTTTTGGTTTATTGAGTGACACTTAGTCTCCATTGTGACATTGTTTCGATTACTGTTAAAAGATATCTCGTCGTGGTTCGAACGAGGTCGAATTAGTGTCGGTGGATTTGGCCATTAGGATAGTGCTTCGACTATCGTCGAAGTAGTATCTCGTCGTGGTTCGAATGAGGTTGAACTAATGTCGATGTTGTATTGGGAAAGAACTGAATCTAAATTAAAGAAGATGTGACATGACACGTGGAATGGTCAAATAGTCAAAGTGTAATAAACGAGTAAAAGACGGAAGACAACAGATACGGGAAGAGAAAATAAAACAGGCACAAGAGGGAGTCTCAGATACGAGTCTTGTACCAATTCAAGCCATTTCATGCCAACGGGTCTAAAGGGGACTGAAGATAAAAAGTAGTCTAAATTCATTATTAAATACCTGATACGTTAGTAAATCAGTATTTAATAGCAATAATTGTGTAACGCCTCACTAAATGTTCTTTATTGTTTAGATTAAGACGTTACTCCTTATAAGCTATAGAAGGAGGAGGTTTCATCATTTGTAAGGACACGAAAATTCATCTACATTATAGTGCAATATTAATTTCTTTATTGCTTATTATTCTTCTCAGAAAGCCTATTATTCTTTTATCTCTCTTGATTATCAGTAACCCGATTTCTTTTCTAAAAATTCTAGCTTTGACCAAATTATATTTTTTGGTTAAACAAGTTAGTTCCGTCACCGGGAATATGATAATCCATTCTTTCTAAAATAACATTCTACCCATTGTTAACATGTCAAACAACAATGAAAACAACAATCAGGAAAATCAGATCCATCAAGTGGATGGCGATGAACTCAATAATATTATCCCTCAAGCTTCTCCACGTGGATCTCGAGAAGGAACTCCTAATGATATGTCTGAACATGCTGACGGAGGAGTTGAAACAAGAGATGAACTTTTACAAAAAATAATTGATGCATGAATCGACAAAGCTTTGGAAGCTTTAGCTAATCGATTGCCTGCTGCGCTAACAACGCCTAATAAAAACACGTTGGAAAACCCCCGCTCTGGTCTAATTAATTCTGGTAATGGAGCAACCCCCAATGACTCACAAGAAGGAGAACAAGGTAATTCAGGTAATTCTCATCTTTAAAATTTAGTACTAACCTTGCAGAAACAACTCAAGGATTAAAATGAGCGTATCGAGCAGATCCCTTGAGTTCCACATGTGATGAAGAGAGTGGACGTGTATAAATACCCGCAACAACCTTGGAAACCAAGTGTCGCTCCCCTACGAATTCTAAAAAAATTCAAAATGCCTGACATCCCAAAATAATATACTTTAACGGACCCACATGACCACGTAACTACATTTACAACAGGAGTGAAATGCAATGATTTGACCAAAAAAGAAATTGAATCAGTAGTGGTCAAAAAAATTGGGGAGACACTCACCAAGGGTGCATTAACCTTGTATTCTCTTTTACCTGAAAATTCTATAAATTCTTTTGCTGAGCTTGCAGATTCTTTTGTTAAAACACACTCGGGAGCTCAGAAGGTTGAAAAAGGATGGAGGATATCTTCAAAGTCAAGAGGGAACTCTGAATTGCTCAGAGATTTTTGGACGATAGATTCCAACGTGAAAGAATGATGCTACCTCGTGTTCCGGATAATTGGGCAGCAATAGCTTTCACAAGAAATTTGAATGACAAAAGTTCAGAAGCCAAGAGAATTCTTAAAGAAAGCCTTCGTGAATTTCGTGCAACTACTTGGAACGATGTTTATAACAAGTACAGTACAAACCTTAGAATTGAGGAGGATACCGTACCTCAACATCATCGGGAAGAAAGGAGCGGATCCAGGAGATCAGAAGCCGAAAAAGGTTAGGTAAGAACATGTACGATCCATATATGTGACCTGCAGGAAAAGATTAACGATCTAGATAGAACAACCAACACTATGACCAAAGGTCAAGAGACAAGGGAACCGGGTCTTCATCCAGGTTTAGAGATGATCGAAGTAACCACGAGCCACGAGATGATGATAGAAATTTAAAGGCACGAATAAGTGGTTATAATTTCAACGTAACTAATTATGAGCTCGTAGCTGTTTTAAGGAGTATGGGAGACAAGGTACGGTGGCCAAAAGTGATGCGGTAAAATCCAAACAGACGTAACCCGGACCATTGGTGCTAGTTTCACAATGACCACGGGCGTAAACCATAGAATGCAGATTCCTACAAAGTGAAGTAGATCATCTACTGAAGCAAGGATATCTCAAAGGGTTGTTTAGTGAGAAGGGAAAGCAAGCTTACATGAATAATATGCAGGAACCACCAAAACCACCCTCACCTAAGAGAACAGTAAATGTCATCAGTGGATGGGAGGATATTTACGGAGTAACATACACAACTTCAAATAAGATTTCCAAAATGATGATTACACACGGGAAGCGAGTACGGCAAACCTTAGAACATGAGAGCATAAACTTCGATGATGCAGATACGGAAGGAGTGATTACTCCTCACAATGATGCACTGGTAATATCCTTACTTATACATGACACTGATGTAAAATAAGTTTTGATTGATCCATGCAGTTCTGTGAATATCATTCTATTAAGAGTATTTCAGGAAATGCAAGCTGAAGATAAAATGATACCCAAGGCGCATACTTTGTCAGGTTTCGACAGTTCAAGCATGGTAACAAAAGGTGAGGTAATTC
This sequence comes from Nicotiana benthamiana, assembly GCA_034376525.1. Taxonomy (NCBI): domain Eukaryota; kingdom Viridiplantae; phylum Streptophyta; class Magnoliopsida; order Solanales; family Solanaceae; genus Nicotiana; species Nicotiana benthamiana. Next base: position 11,741,177 of record CM067328.1, read on the forward strand.
TTACAACTTGTGCTGCAGGTGTTATTAAAGAAACTAAATTTCAGGTAGTTGATATGGAAATGGCCTACAACATGATTATGGGAAGACCATGGATTCATGATATGGATGTTGTTCCATCAACTTTATATCAAGTTATCAAGTTTCCATCGCCCTAGGGAATATGTCAAATTCAGGGGGATCAACAAACAACTAGGAGTATTAACGCAATACAAGATACGAGTACCGTGAGTAAAGAGAAATAGCAATTACAGGAAATAGTTGGGGGCGTTAGCAATCAAACTTCAACTGAAAAAATGGATTTAGATTCAAGACCTGACGTAATTCAAGAACCTTAAGAAAATGAGAACATTCAAAACAACATAGAGGAACTCGAGGCTGTGGTGCTATTTGAACAATGGCCTGAAAGAAAAGTTTACGTAGGAGCCAATCTAAATCCCGACATGCAAGGTATGTTAATTGAATTTTTAAAAGCTAACATGGACTGTTTTTCCTGGTCCCATGCTGATATGACAGGTATACCACCAGATGTGATGACTCATAAACTCAACGAAGACCCATCCTTGATTCCAATCAAACAAAACAAAAGAAAGCAAGGGGCTTTCAAAAATCAAGTCATCCAAGATGAGGTTCAAAAGTTAATAAAAATTGGATCAATACGCGAGGTAAAATACCCTGATTGGTTAGCTAACACGGTGGTCGTACCTAAGAAGAACGGTAAGTGGAAAGTTTGTGTAGACTATACTGATTTAAATAAAGCTTGCCCAAAAGATTCTTTTCCTTTACCCCATATAGATCAATCGATTGATGCGACAGCATGTCATGAACTTTTGCATTTTTTAGATGCATATTCGGGGTACAACCAAATTAAAATGGACCCCAGTGATGAGGAAAATACTTCTTTCATCACAGACCAAGGGACTAACTGTTACAAAGTAATGCCCTTTGGTCTAAAAAATGCTGGAGCAACCTATAAAAGGTTAGTCACCAAAATGTTGTAAGAACATTTAGGAAAAACTATGGAGGTATATATAGACGATATGCTCGTCAAAACCCAGCATTATCATGGTCATATCTCTCATTTAATTGTTACCATTGAAATTTTGCGAAAATTCAATATGAAACTCAACCCTAGAAAATGTGCATTTGGAGTTGCTTCAGGTGAAATTTTAGGTTTTCTTGTTTCGAACCGTGACATTGAGGTAAATCCTTCTCAGATTAAAATAATTGAAGAAATACATGATGTCCTTACCAATAAAAAGGAGGTTCAAAGACTAACAGGAAGAATTGCGGCCCTAGGGAGATTTATTTCCAAATCTTCAGAAAAGTGCTTCAATTTTTTTTTCGCACTTGAAAAGCAAGATCATTTCGAGTGGAATGAAGATTGCCAACAAGCACTTAAAAATTTGAAAGCTTACTTTTCAAATCCTCCTCTATTGGCAAAACCAAAGAAAGGTCAAAAGCTACTCATTTATTTGGCAGTTTCAGAAGTAGCGGTAAGTGTTGTTTTAGTCCGTGAGGACAAAGGTAAGCAATCTCTTATTTATTATGTAAGTAAAACTTTACTAGATGCTGAGACCAGGTATCCCCAACTAAAAAAGTTAGCATTATCTCTCATCATGGCATCTAGAAAATTAAGGCCTTATTTTCAGTGTCATCCTATTATTGTTGTTACTGCTTCTACATTACGAAATATTTCGCATAAAAATCAACAATCAGGAAGATTAACAAATGGGCTATAAAATTAAGTGAATATGAAATCATTTATCAGCCTAGAACTGCCATTAAATCCCAAGTACTCGCCGATTTCGTAGCTGATTTTAGTCAAGGAATGCATTTAGAAGCAGAAAAAGAGTTACAAGTTTTTAATAGTGCTAATCCGGGGACTTGGACGTTATTTACTAATGGTTCATCTAATGTAAAGGGGCATTCTTAGGAATTGTTCTTATACCACATATGGGTGAAACAATTAGACAAGCTATAAAATGTCACCCTGTAACTAACAATGAAGCAGAGTATGAAGCTGCGATTTCAGGTTTAGAGCTGGCACTGGAAGTTGGTATCATGCAAATCATAATCAAAAGTGACTCACAGCTCGTAGTAAATCAAATTCTAAGGACTTACGTGGCCAAGGAAACTCGAATGCAAGAGTATCTTGAAAAGGTACGAGACCTGATAAGACAGTTCCAAACTTGGAAGGTAGTACGAATCCAAAGAGAAGAGAATGTGGAAGCAGATGCTTTAGCTAATCTTGCATCTGCAGCAGATATAGCGAAAGATGCAAATGCATCAATCATACACTTATTCCATTCTGTTCTTGAGTCTGATAAAATTGAGGTAAACTTTAATCACTTAACTTGGGATTGGAGAAACGAAATCGTAGCTTTTTTGCAGCATGGAACCGTACCTGAGGATAAAATAAAGGCTCATGCACTTTGAAAGAAAGCTGCACGTTATTGCCTATATCAAGGGAACCTTTATCGAAAAATATTTGGTGGACCATTAGCCAGGTGTTTCGGACCTTCTCAAACAGAATATGCGATGAGAGAAATACATGAGGGACATTGTGGAAATCAAGTAGGAGGCATATTTTTCGTAAAGACATTGATTCGAGCAGGATATTATTGGCCTAAAATGGAAGAAGAAGCAAATGACTTTGTATCTAAGTATGATAAATGTTAGAGGTATGGAAATAATATGCATAGACCATCTGAACTATTACATCCTGTCATAGCTCTGTGGACCTTCATGAAAATGGGGAATGGATATCATAGGTCCATTACCACAAGCAAAAGGTCAGGTAAAGTTTCTACTCGTGCTTACTATTTATTTCACTAAATGGGTAGAAGCAGGGGAGTTTAAACAAGTGCGAGAGAAAGAAGTTAAAGACTTCATCTGGAGAAATATAATATGCCGCTTTGGGGTACCAAAGGAGATCTTGTGTGATAATGACCCACAATTTATAGGAGCACAAATCACAGAATTCTTTCAAAGTTGGCAAATTAAAAGAATTACATCAATACCATATCATCCTGTGGGTAATGGACAAGCAGAATCTACAAACAAGATAATCATCAACGACTTAAAGAAATGATTACAAGACTCAAAAGGTAATTGACCTGAAGTATTACCAGCGGTATTATAGGCATATCGAACAACGATAAAACAAGTACGGGAGAAACACCATTTTTAATGGTTTATAGTGCCAAAGCTTTAATACCGGTTGAGATAGGCGAACCTAGTACACGTCATGTTCAAGCAGAGGAAGACTCAAACAATGAAGAGTTACGAGTAAATCTTGATCTACTTGAAGGAAGAAGAGAATCTGCGTTAATAAGCATGGCACCTCAAAAGCAAGTAATTGAGCGATATTACAACAGGAAGGCACATATCAGGTTCTTTAAAATTGGGACTTCATGCTAAGAGAAGTGTTCCAATCAACAAAGACATCTAATTCAGGAAAGCTAAGTCCAACGTGGGAAGGAGCTTATAGAGTTCGTGAAATTGCGGGGAAATGAGCATACAAATTGGAAACAATGGATGGCAAGGTTTTACCTTCACATTGGAATGCTATTCATTGAAAGAGATATTACTTCTAAGGAAGTACCCACGGTCAAGTATCGCAATGTTAGATTCTTTTTCTTTGAATTGTTAAAATTTTACTGACGATTTTAGATGCTAGGCAAAAACCCTAACTCGTGCCAAATGATGAGTCACGACATGCACGCCAAAATGGAATACTATTAAATTTCCAGCCCAGGGTTACATTAATCAGATGAAAATACACACGAGTTAGGCAGTCTTCATCTATAATCGCACCTCCGAGCCTCGTATATTTTTCTGTTTCAGGAAAAGGACCAAATTGGGAGAAAACACACAAGTGCTCGAGGCTTCGTACTTCACCGCTAAAACACTTGGGGGACTAATATTATATACACACGAGTATGTGCAGAAGAATACATACGAGTGAGCAAAATTTAAAAAGAAAACTCATGCTACAAGAAGTCAAGTGTCAAGCAAAAATCATGAAGTCAAAAAGTCAAAAAGCACTCATCATAGTGTTCTTTCCTATGAGAACAACGGAGTCACCTCTCAAACCCTTTCTAATATGTAAAGATAGGGTCATGACTATGTATATAAATCTAATAAAAGAAAACAGTTACGAGAAAATTATAGATGTACTTCAATACATGTAATACTCAAAAAAACTTGTCAAAGGTTATTTCATACAAAACATGTATGTTCCTATTTCTTTCATCGTATTATAACTGTCACACCTCCTTTTTCGCGCCCCGTGTGGGGCGAAGAGAGTTTTTTCCAATTAAAGGGCAATTGAAACAAGATTTATTATTAAGATTTAGAGTCTTCACTTGAGAGATTTATGGTGTCCCAAGTCGCCGATTTTAATCCCGAATCGATAAAAAGAATGACTCTGTTTAACAGTCTGCGCACCAGAAATCCGGATAAGGAATTTTGTTAACCCGGGAGAAGGTGTTAGGCATTCCTGAGTTTCGTGGTTCTAGCACGATCGCTCAACTGTCATATTCGGCTTAATTATCTGATTTTAACAATTATGAACTTATATTCAAATTTTAAATTCTAACCGTCTATTATTGTTATTATTATTTTGAAAGACCTGCAACGTCGTGACAATACATCTCGAACCACGTTACAATCAATGTACCCGTGGTTGTTGACACATCTCGACTCAGTTGAGATTTGGATTTGGGTCACATAAATGTACACCCGAGTTTAGGGAGGTAATGTTATTTAAAGTACGCGCCTAATAGAGTGTAACACGTTGTAGTCTTTTGGGAAGGCCGTAAAATTCACTAAACGGTCCGTCCCAATTTTCTAAATATTTTTGAACATCTATCAAGGGCCCCGCAGTTTGTGCATTTTATTTGGCGAGGCACGCCTCATTTATTTTAAAGGGTAATCCTAGAGTAACTACATTTTTCTATTTAAGTTCGTCTCTAAAAATAAAAGAGAAAATTCCTAATTAATTACATGCTTAAAAGGCTACTCTATATTAGTACAAAAGGTGTTTCCTCACAAGCCGAATAAATGACGAATTTATTCTACAAATTATATAACTAACTGCAATTTGACAAAAACTAATAAAACAGAAAATAACAACAAATATAAATCAACAACTTGCTTTTCTATTTCATTTCAAACTCCAACTTCCAATTCGAGTTTACATCAACACATTGTTTTTAGAATATGTACCTGGTATTAAAAAAAGAGGAAGATTGAAATCAACAGGGCGGTAAAAGTACAACAACAACAACAGTAACAACCAGTAGTAGCTTCAACACCTCAATCCAGAAAATTCCAGCAATACAGAGAAAAGCTAGTAAAAATAGAGAAGAAAAATATTCCAAAAATCTCTCTTTGTTTTCTCTTTATAACTTTGAACTCTCTTCAACTCTCAAAAGAAACTCTCAAAATTAAATTCTGTCCGTGTATACTTCTGTGTCCAGAGTGTATATCAAGTGTATACTATTGAAACTCCAAAGACTAAATTTTGTCCTTGTATACTGCTGTATCCAGAGTGTATATTGCGTGTATACTGCTTTCTTTTCTCTCTTATTTTTCTTCTCCTACTATTGTTTCCTATCTTCCCCCCCCCCCCCCTAAATTTTCTCTTCTATTTATAGCAAAATTTGCGAAATTTTAAGATTTTCTTTAATATTTTATTATTATTTTAATTTAAACAATCCACTTGCAAATTGCTTTTTAGTTTTTATAAAAATAAATCCCATCTTTCTTTACTTTTATTTTTAAAATTCTAACTTTAATTCTTTATATTATTTAACATCCCACTTTTTTTATTTTTTTCTAAAAGAGAATCTCACTTTTTTTACTTTTCTTTAAAAAACAATCCACTTTCTTATAAAAATACTACTTTCAATTACTTTAAATTTTTTAAATTTTCAGATCTACTTTTCAATTCCAACTCTCTTTTACTTTTTATTTTTTTTAAATTTCCACAAACTTTATTTTTTTCATTCTTTTACTTTAAAGAAATTCCACCTACTATTACTTTTACATATTTTATTCAATAATTCTCTTTTTCTTATTTTTTTAAATCACTCCCTAAAATTAAAATAAAAATAATATTAATATTTTTCGGTTTTTTATTATTTCAAAAATAAAAAATAAAAATAAATAAATAAATAACAATATATGTGTGTGTGTGTGTGTGTATATATATATATATATATATATATATATATATATATATATATATATATATATATATATATATATATAAAACATAATAATTCACCCCTTTATTTATTTATTTTTGTATTTTTTCTTCATTTAAAAAAAATAACACTCACAGACATATACAAATAATTAACAATCATGCTACCCCTCTTTGACCTGAAACACGAAGAGTTTTCGTTCAAAGATAAAGTGAGCGGATACGAGCGATTTTTGCCCGTTCGAGTACTCCGTGTGAAGCATTTGTTTTTTGAAAGATTTGACCGAACCTTTGCTTTGATGGTTTTCTACATATCCCGGGCTATACTGGAATCAGGTCAATGTAGTTCGGGAAATATTGGTAGCTGGGACTACCGGGGAACTATGGTTCTGCTGTTACTGTTGTTGTATGTTGTTACTACTGCCTTACTGATCTTCTTATTACACCGTGTCAAAGATAAAACAAGAAGCTAGGCTAGACTATGGATCACAAGATCTTATCTATCTTCAGCTTGTTTTGCTGCCATGCTTTCTTATTGGCTTGTGTTTCCTCTTCCGCTTTTCCCTTCCGTAAACTTGCCGGGGATGACATTGGCCTTCTGCTTTTCTGAGCACCAGCTTTCACCGTCTTGTTCGGTCCGCTGGGGATATGAATTCCTTCATTAAGCTTTTTGGCGGTTTCTCTATGGATACAACTTTCTTCATCAGATTTATTATGCTGGGAATGACTAAGGATCAAAGGCTGCTTCTCTCGAGATTTGCCTTATCTTCCTTTTGACTCATGCGCTTGAAATTTTGCTGGAGCCTCTTGTTGTAGCCTTCTGCCTTCCGTTGGGTTACTGGTTTCAAGACCTGAAATGTAAAGACTTGAAAAATATTCCCCTCGTTATACAGGTGGATGCCTATTTATCTATAGCATGAAAAATATTCCTATTATTATACAGGTGGGCACCTATTATCTAAAGATATGAAAAATATTTCTCTTGTTATATAGGTGGGCACTATTTATCTAAAACATGAAAAGTATTCCTCTTATTATACAGGTGGGTGCCTATTATCTAAAAACATGAAAAAATATTCCTCTTGTTATACATGTGGGCGCCTATTTATCTAAAGACATGAAAAGTATTCCTCTTATTATATAGGTGGGTCCTAACTTCATTAACAACTATAAAAATAAAATGCATTTGGCAATGATATAAGAAATATATATTTTGGCAATGTTTATACAAGAAGGACCATTCGGGTCGAAATAAATTAAATGTCCTTTTGAGGAAGGATTCACTTCAATATCCTATTCGAGGGCGGATAGACCCATCGTATCCTATGCGAGGGTGGATAGACCCATCGTATCCTATTTGAGAGCGTTTAGAACCAAGTATATCCTATTCGAAGGCGGATGAACCCAAATTATCCTATTCGAAGGCTGATGAACCTAAATTATCCTATTCGAAGGCGAACGAACCTAAAATATCCTATTCGAAGGTGGATGAACCTAAAATATCCTATTCGAAGGCGGATTAACCTAAAATTATCCTATTCAAAGGCAGATGAACCTAAAATATCCTATTCGAAGGCGGATGAACCTAAAATTATCCTATTCGAGAGAAGATGAACCTAAAATATACTCTTCGAAGGTGGATGAACCTAAAATTATCCTATTCGAGGGCGGATGAACCCAAATTATCCTATTCTAAGGCGGATGAACCTAAAATATCCTATTCGAGGGCGGATGAACCCAAATTATCCTATTCAAAGGCGGATGAACCTAAAATATCAAAGGCGGATAAACCTAAAATATCCTATTCGAAGGAGGATGAACCCAAAATATCCTATTCGAAGGCGGATGAACCTAAAATATCCTATTCGAAGGCGGATGAACCTAAAATATCCTATTCGAAGGTGGATGAACCTAAAATTATCCTATTCGAAGGCGGATGAACCTAAATTATCCTATTCGAAGGTGGAAAAACCTAAAGTATCCTATTCGAGGGCGGATGAACCTAAATATCCTACTCGAAGGCGGATGAACCTAAAATTATCCTATTCGTGGGCGGATGAACCCAAAACATCCTATTCAAAGGCAGATGAACCTAAAATATCATATTCGTAGGCGGATGAACCTAAAATTATCCTATTCGAGGTCGGATGAACCCAAATTATCCTATTCGAAGGCGGATGAACCTAAAATATCCTATTCGAGGTCGGATGAACCTTAAATATCCTATTCGAAGGCGGATGAACCTAAAATATCCTATTCGAAGGCGGATGAGCCTAAAATATCCTATTCGAAGGTGAATGAACCTAAAATATCCTATTCGAAGGCGGATGAACCTAAAAGTATCCTATTCGAAGGCGGATGAACCTAAATTATCCTATTCGAAGGTGGACAAACCTAAAGTATCCTATTCGAGGGCGGATGCAGCCAAAATATCCTATTCGAAGATGGACAAACCTATAATATCCTATTTGAGGGCGGATGAACCCAAAATATCTTATTCGAAGGTGGACAAACCTATAATTATCCTATTTGAGGGCGGATGAACCCAAATTATATTATTCGTAGGCGGATGAACCTAAATTATCCTATTCGAAGGAGGATGAACCTATAATTATCCTATTCGAGGGCGGATGAACCCAAATTATCCTATTCGAAGGCGGATGAACCTATAATATCCTATTCGAAGGTGGACAAACCTAAAGTATCCTATTCAAGGGCGGATGACCTCAAATTATCCTATTCGAAGGCGGATAAACCTAAAATATCCTATTCGAAGGCGGATGAACCTAAAATATCCTATTCGAAGGTGGATGAACCTAAAATATCCTATTCGAAGGTGGATGAACCTAAAATATCCAATTTGAAGGCGGATAAACCTAAAATTATCCTATTCGAGGGCGGATGAACCCAAATTATCCTATTCGAAGGCGGATGAACCTAAAATATCCAAATATCCTATTCGAAGGTGGACAAACCTATAATATCCTATTCGAGGGCGGATAGACCCGTTTTCAAAATTTGAAATTATCTTACTTCCGATTGTATCTCTTAAAATTTTGCTGTCGTGCTATCCCTTAAAGCTTGAATTGATTTCCTCGTTCCTCCGAGAAAATTTTCGAAAATGGCAGAAAATTTTCTGCCCCAGTTTTGGTGCTCTTCCTTGTGGCATGTTTTTTCGCCATTAATAATATTTCCTTTTCCTGCTTCAAATCAAAGAAAATTTGTTAGTGTTAAAACTTGGTGAGTGGTCGTGCCACTCCTGCTGGGGATGGTTTTTCCCTTACTCCCTTCCCCGCTTTGTGTTTCATTATGCTATCAAAGCTTGCAGGGGATGAATTTTCCTTTTCTTCCTTCCCCGCTCTGTGTTGTCCGACCCTCTTGGAAATTGGTCGCAAAATCTATTGGGTATGCTCCTACATCTCGATTATCTGCTTGGGACCCTCTTGGAATATGGTCCACAATTTTCTCAACTGTTGTTTTCCTGTTTTTCTCCATATTTCCTTGACATTTTAGATCAATACATTATTTGACCTTGCAACAAACCTCTTTTTGCCTTGTCTCTGGCCTGTCCTCTTCCCATTTTTCTTTGTACCATTTTGGCAACTGGTAGTAAGCTCTGAAAGATCTTTCTCAAAAATAAATTTCTGAAAAAAGTCTTTTAAACAAAGAAATGAAAAGGTAGAAAAAGAGAAAATCTTTCTGAACAAATGCTGGGGAAAAGAAAATAAAGGAACTTATCTGGGTGGTATAACCGATCCAAACGACCAGGTCGTGCATTCCGGATTAATCAACACAGTTTATTTGTATCAATCAATCTTTCTGATGTCTTGATGGGGATAAACAGGTTCCCAAATCCTCGAAAATGCGGATCCCTTCCGCCAATCTTATCTCGTCGCCTCATAGTGCCCTTCGAGGGATTTTCACTAATAAGACTCTCTCATTTTGCTTCTGTCATCTTACGTCGCCTTATGGTACCTGTGAAGGTTTGCACCGACAAGACTCTCTCATTTTGTTTCTCTCGGCTTTCATCACCTAATGGTGCCTATGAAGGTTTTCACCGATAAGACTCTCTCATTTTATTTTCTCAGTTGGGGATTGGAGTGTTACCGATAAGATTCTCTCTGCTGGGAATTCTTTTGGCTATCCATTCTTTTCAGCTCATGATCCTCATTTAGTCGGGGACCAGCGTGTTATTCTCAGCTTTTATTTGTCTGTCTTGGCACCTATCGTATACTGATCGGGATGTCTTTTTTGGACATCAATATGGGTTTTATGTGGGGATTAAAAGAAAAGGAGATAAAAATTCAAAATAACTTTTGTGGGTAAAACATTACAACTCTTGGAATTAAAACTCTTTTCAAAATTTAAAAACCTAACTTCTGCCCCAGTTTTCTTGCTTGGGGGGGGGGGAGATTTTTTATTTTTGTGACACTTTGTCACACTATGACCGAGTCGTGAGGCGCCTACGTATCCTTTTTGAGCAGTCAGGTCAAACGTAGTTCGCTTGATTCCTTTCTATTTCTTGTGACTTTCCCTTTTGTTTTTTATTACTTTTTTTTCTTTTTTTTTTCTTTTTTTTCTTTTCTCTTTTTTTAAGTACTTTCATTAGTGATTCCAATAGAGGGGTATGAAATAATAAATAAAGCTCAAAGGGGGAAGCAAAGGTTAAAGGTTTTGGATAGTAGAAAAAATTGCCTTCGTCGTTTCATTCTCCGATAAATGCCAAGCACCAACAAACAAACAACCAACAATTATAATTAAAGAAATTACATATGATATTTCTTAAGTGCGTCAGAATTGATAACCATGTCGATGCATCTTCCCTCGACATCTGTCCGACATAAAGCACCATTGGATAACACCCTGGTCATAATAAACGGCCCTTGCCAATTCAGGGCGAATATGCCCTTTGCTTCGGCTTGATGTGGCAAGATTCGCTTCAACATTTGCTGCCCCAATTCAAACTTTCTGGGACACACTTTCTTATTATATGCTCTTGTCATCCTCTTTTGATACAATTGGTCATGACATAGTGTTGTCAATATCTTTTCATCAATCAAGCTCAACTGCTCTAATCGGGCTCTGACCCAACCGGGAAGACAATCTGGAGGGATAGAATTTTAACTTCTGCTGGTATCACTGCTTCAGTTCCGTATACCAACGAATAAGGAGTTGCACCTCCTGAAGTACGAATAGTAGTGCGATAACCCAACAATGAAAATGACAACTTTTCATTCCATTGCCTGGACCATTCTTCCTCAATATCTTCTCTATGTTCTTGTTGGCTGCCTCAACCGCTCCATTCGGGTTTTGACCCACTCATTATCATTAATATGCCTCTTGTATTATTAGCTCATAATTAGATTGATTTTTTAGACTAAGTTGAAGATCCATCGTGCATGCCATGTCATTAGAATCAGTATCAAGAGGACTGTTCAGAAAGAGAAAAAGAAGAAAACAAAATTAAAACAAAATAAAAAGATAAAACTTTCACTTTATTAAACTGTGGGATAAACAGAGTTTCAAACTTTTCCTGAATATAAAATAAAAGAAAAAATGGATTACAACCTTGAAATAATCCAGACAAAAATAAAGAAAAATCAGAGCCCACTACTAAGACACCCTCCGGGCAGGAAGAGGAGTAGCCTTCCAATTGTATTGGCCCTAATCACCACAAACTGTGCATATTCCCCACTGGACCCTTTTCCCAATACCATAACTTGCTTATCATCTACCTTTTCAAACTATACCACCACTTTTCCACTGGTCGAGTTTTCTTTTGAACCAGCACGGATCATCATCACTGTTTGTGAGGGTTTCTTTAGCTCCCCTCCTTCATGCACTAGATAGATTATGTGGGCTTCATGGTGTGCCGGCAATGTGTTCTGATTGATGTTGGGTGCCTCTGGTGTCTGAACCTCAATCTTGTTGGTGTCAATAAGATTTTGCACTGCATGTTTCAACTTCCAACACTTCTTGGTATCGTGTCCGGGTGCCCTCGAACAATACTCACAGCTCATCGAGTGGTCCGTATATTTGGGAAGGGGATTTGGCAATTTGGGCTCAATAGGACTCAACAAGCCTAACTACCTTAATTTGTGGAACAAGGCATCATAGGTTTCTCCCAACTCAGTGAATGTTCTATGTACCCTTTCATTTGTGAAAGCCTGATTCCCACGGAAACCAGGCCCTAAAGGGTTCCTGTAGGCCCTTGGTGCTGGATATGTATTCTGTGGAGGTAGATATGTGTTTTGGGGAGCCGGCGTGCGCCATTGCGGGCGTGCCGAAGGCTGAGTGTATGTTTGGGCTTGATGGACGAAGAAGTGTGTTTCTTGTGGTGGGTAGTAAGGTTGTGGATGGTAATTTGGAGTGCGTAGGTAATTTGGGTGATGGGGTCTGGATTGGTAAATGAGGGGAATGACCTCTAGATTTGGACCAGTTGCCTGCCTCTATTGTCGCAACCTCTTCTCTATTTTTCTTTCCAAGCGCACCTCTAATGCCGCTCTGAATGGCTTGAGTGGTTGCTTTAATCTCCGAATAGCTTAGGATCTTGTTGGACTTAAGTCCCTGTTCAATCATACCACCCATTTTCACTACCTCGTTGAAGGATTTGCCAACCGATTTCACCAAGTGACCAAAGTAAGTTTCTAGAGTTTGCAGAAAGTAGTCCACCATTTTCCCCTCTCTCATCGGAGGATCAACTCTGGCTGCGTGTTCTCTCCATCGGAACCCAAATTCTCGAAAGCTCTCCCCGGGCTTCTTCTCAAGCTTTAGCAATGTGAGACGGTCCGGGACTATGTCAAGGTTGTACTGGAAGTGACCTGCGAAAGCCTATGCTAGATCGTCCCAGGTGTACCACCTACTCGGATCTTGTCTTACATACCACTCCTGTGCCGACCCACTCAAACTCTGGCCTAAGTAAGCTATCAGCAACTCGTCTTTGCCTCCTGCTCCCCTCATCTTGCTACCAAAACCCCGCAGATGTGCCATAGGATCACCTTGCCCTTCGTATAAATCGAACTTGGGCATCTTGAACCCTGCCAGTAATAGGACGTCAGGGAAAGGGCATAGATCCTTGTAGGCCACACTGACCTGGTTTCCTAACTCGTGCACGTTCCTGAAGGATTGATCCAGACTTTTAAATTTCCGCATCACCTCGTCCTGCTTTGGGCTCTTAGCCGGCTTTTCAATCTCCGTCGGGACCTCAAAGTGGGGATTATAGGTATGTGGATCGGATGCTTTGAATGTGAGTTCAGGAGGGTAATATTGTGTATCGTGAGTCTGAAACAACAACTCACTCGACGATCTGTGCAATGGGGCGGGGGAAGGCGCCACAAATACGGGAACATTTGGTGGAGGAGGATTTCTATTGGGTGGTGGAGCTTGGGGATCATAGGCATCTCTTCCCTGATAGTAGTGATGGCCTTGGAAGCTTGTTGAGGGGCCGGGGGAAAGGTATTCCAGCGTGTGTCCTGGTTGGAGAGTAGGATTAACGGGCAGTTCAGACCCCTTTTGTGCTCTAGCCAAGGCTAGTTGCATTTCATTCATTTCCAACCTCATTTTTTCCATTTTTTCCATGGCTTCCTTCAACGTCTGATTTGTCGTTTTTTCCGATTCAACACTGTTGTCTGAGCCAGTCATGCTTTCTGGAATGGGCCCTTTTGATCTTGTTTGATAATGGTACGGTGCCATTACTCTCTAACAAACTACCTGGTACTAGAATGAAAAAACAACAAACTTGTTAGCATTAAAGTTTCAACAGATATTGCAATTGCACGTTGGGGGATGCAATGTTCTTAGGCAATAAACCATTTCTAGCATATTTTTGCTTCGACCGCATGCATTGTCCCGGCTTATTTTATTTTCCTCTTTCAAGTGTTTCAGAAAACCTCTCTTTTTCTTCTTCTCTCTTTCTTTCAGGTTTCTCACACTTCTTTTCTCTTATTCACTTTCTCTTTTTATTTTTTAACGGTGATTGAATCTTAGGTGGATTGCCTAGGTATCATGTCCCCGATGAATCAGACCAGGCGTAGTTCGTGTAAGTGCAAGGTAAAAAAACAATAAAACATATTTTGAAATTTTTAATTTTTCACAGTAAAACACAATTTGATTACAATGATTAAAAAAATTGGCAAACTTAGACCGAACTAATAGACTTTGGTGAAAGAACTAACAGACTTGAACATAAAAGAACCAACATACTCTAACCAAAAAAATACAAATTTAAGAATAGACTAACAAATTCCTTCCCCTATATGCCAAGTTTAACCAAATGACTATTTTTTGCAAACATGGCGCCTTCTCAATTTCACATGAATTTTGAGGCCGGGAAGGATTTTTTTACAAACTTGTCCGTTCTTTTACGAAAATAGCCTTTCGACAACTGAAAGATACTCTAAGGCTATTTTGGCAAGAATGGCTTAAGACATTGCCAAAGCCGGCTTGGCTTATTTTGACCAAAAATTCAAACGACATTCACTTGCCAACTGATTTTTTTTTTCAAATTAAAATAAAAGGCCAGATTTTGCAAAGACGGTCTTTCAGCACTTCGGGGACGAAGATTTTAAGGATGTGTGGGTCAACTGGCCAAAATCTAAAAAATGACCCCAAGATGGATGTTTATGCAAAGTTAGCTTTCCGGCGTCCCTTTTGGGAACATTCGGCTATGTTTGGCAAAAGATAGCGTCACCCGACTTCATTATGATGAAAATAAAATTTTGACAATTTTTGCTATTTTTTGCAAATGGGAGGTTGGACCCGATGAGGGTTGACCACGTATCTCACATCCGATGAGAATCAAATTAGCGTTGTTCGGGCAAATTACACGAACTATTTTTAAAACAAGACTCATTTTCATTTTCATTTTTGGCATTTCATAAGCAAATAACAAAACCACCTTCAAAGCATGACTCTTTTCATTTTAATTTTGGACATTTCATAAATAAATAAAATAAATAAACTATTTTTAAAAAAACAAGACTCTTTTTTTTCGTATTCATTTTTCTGGCAAGATAAACTATTTTTTTTTAAAACAAGATAGAATAATGACTCTTTTTTTTCTTTTCAAAAACCAATTTTCCAAAAATAAAAATAAATTTTTTTTTCTATTTTTCCTTTGCTTTTAATAAAAAAACTATTAAAAATAAGGTATTTTTTTCTCAAAATTTCGGTAGAGTTCCGACTGTACTTGTACATTGGTTTTTTTTATCTAAATTAATCATCTAACTCTCTAACTGTTATTTTTCTCTTTTTCTCTTTTTCTAAATTTTCCAAAATTTTCTAACATTCCCGTGATTCAGAAGCCGGTCAACATGCGGGCCCGAGACAAATAAATGCACGGAAAATAAATAAGATGCATCAGGATGGTCTTTTCATTTCAGGTTGCTAGTCCTACACGGACCCAACCCCTGTGTTGAGTCCCCTAAGTCAAATGCAACCTGATGCAAATAAGTGTTCCTATTAGGGATCCGACATGAAATTTTGTTATACTAGGTTTTAAACTTGGGTTTTTGTTCTAGACCTCGCTTACCCAAGCGGACAACTCGAGTCGAAGAGGGGGAAACTTTTCGGGAACCAAAAGGCCATCCGGCTTAGTAACTTGTCCGAGCCTCTTTTTATTTCAGGGTATGACACTAACAGAAAAGGGAGTCTCAACCAGTAAGCACATCCCCGAAGGTGAAAAGAGAAGGGTTCGGCATAGTTTATATATACAGTCAATAATATCAAAGCGGTAACAAAATATCATTTGCACATTAAGCACATATCACATGAATATATCAGATAATAAAGAAAAAATATAATAGTTTATCATATGCTCGAATTTCTACCCCTGATCCAGTGGTCCTGGGTTGTTGTACCCAGCAGAGTTGCCAGAGCTGTCACACCTCCTTTTTCGCGCCGCGCAAGGGAGTTTTTTCCAATTAAAGGACAATCGAAACGAGATTTATTATTAAGATTCAGAGTCTCCACTTGAGAGATTTGTGGTGTCCCAAGTCACCGGTTTTAATCCCGAATCGAGGAAAAGAAAGACTCTGTTTAACAATCTGTGCACTAGAAATCCAGATAAGGAATTCTGTTAATCCGGGAGAAGGTGTCATGCATTTCCGAGTTCCGTGATTCTAGCACGGTCGCTCAACTGTCATATTCGACTTAATTATCTGATTTCAACAATTATGAACTTATATTCAAATTTTAAATTCTAACCGTCTATTATTGTTATTATTATTTTGAAAGACTTGCAACGTCGTGACAATACATCTCGAACCACGTTACAATCAATGTACCCGTGGTTGTTGATACATATCGACTCCGTTGAAATTTTGATTTAGGTCACATAAATGAACACCCGAGTTTAGGGAGGTAATGTTATTTAAAGTACGCGCCTAATAGAGTGTAACACATTGTAGTCTTTTGGGAAGGCCGTGAAATTTACTAAACAGTCCTTCCCAATTTTCTAAATATTTTTAAAACTCTATCGAGGTCCCCGCAATTTGTGCATTTTTATTTGGCGAGGCACGCTTCATTTATTTTAAAGGGTAATCCTAGAGTGATTACATTTTTCTATTTAACTTCGTCTCTAAAAATAAAAGAGAAAATTCCTAATTAATTACATGCTTAAAAGGCTACTCTATATTAGTACAAAAGGTGTTCCCTCACAAGCCGACTAAACGACAAATTTATTCTACAAATTATAGAACTAACTGCAATTTGACAAAAACTAATAAAACAGAAAATAACAACAAATATTAATCAACAACTTACTTTTCTATTTCATTTCAACTTTCAACTTCCAATTCGAGTTTACGTCAACACATGATTTTTAAAATGTGTACCTGGTATTGAAAAGACGAGGAATATGGAAATCAATAGGGCGGTAAAAGTATAACAACAACAACAGTAACAACAAGCAGTAGCTTCAAGACCTCAATCCAGAAAATCCCACCAATACAGAGAAAAGCTAGAAAAATAGAGAAGAAAAATATTCCGGAAATATCTCTTTGTTTTCTCTTTCTAGCTTTGAACTCTCTTCAACTCTCAAAAGAAACTCTCAAAAATCAAATTCTGTCGTGTATACTGCTGTGTCCAGAATGTATATCGAGTGTATACTGCTGAAACTCCAAAGACTAAATTCTGTCCGTGTATACTGCTGTATCCAGAGTGTATACTGCTCTCTTTTCTCCCTTATTTTTCTTCTCCTCCTATTTTTTCCTCTATTCCCTCCCCTATTCCTAAATTTCCTCTTCTATTTATAGCAAAATTTTCGAAATTTTCAGATATGCTTTTTTTAAATATTTTATTATTTTATTATTTTTTTAATTAAAAAAATCCACTTACAAATTGTTTTTTATTTTTATAAAAAGAAATCCCATCTTTCTTTACTTTTATTTTTAAAATTTTAACTTTAAATACTTTATCTTATTTAAAATCCTACTTTTTACTTTTTTAAAAACAGAATCTCGCTTTTTTTTTTTTTACTTTTCTTTGAAAAACAATCCACTTTCTTTTGCTTTTTCTTTTAAAAATACTACTTTCAATTACTTTAAATTTTTTAAATTTTCAGATCTACTTTTCAATTCCAACTCTCTTTACTTTTTATTTTTTTTAAAATTTCCACAAACTTTAATTTTTTTTCTTTCTTTTACTTTAAAAAAATTCAACCTACTATTACTTTTACATATTTTATTCAATACTTCTCTGTTTCTTATTTTTTTAAATAACTCCCGAAATTAAAAATAAAAATAAAAATAATATTTTCGGATTTTTTATTATTTACAAAATGAAAAAAACTAAAAATAAACAAAATAAATAACAATATATATATATATATATATATATATATATATATATATATATATATATATATATATATATATATATATATATATATATATGTATGTATTTCACCCTTTAATTTATTTATTTTTGTACTTTTTCTTTATTTAAAATAATAGCAACACGCACAGACATTTACAAATAATTAACAAATAGGCATGAATAGAATAAGTAGAAAACTATTCTATAAAGTCTTGAATAAAGTAAATAGAAAAGAATAGAATATAGAAGAAGTGCCAATTAAACTTCTTAACATAAAAGACTTACTCCCAATTAAACTTCTTAACATAAAAGACTTAGGAAAAAAACTTGGTCATTGAAATGCAATTGTCTTTAGTGTCCCATTATGGAAACTGGGGACTTCACCAAAAAGGTCCCTTAAAATTACTAAGGGACTACATCACCAATCATTAAAAAAAAGATAAGGTCTGAAACACTTTTAACTGGTCACTGAAGGGGTTGGAACATCGGAAGTTGTAGCCTCATTTTTAGAAGCAACAATAGGTTCGATAACAACTTCTAAGGGAGCAGCAATAGGAGCAGTTTCAGCTGAGCTTGAAGTATTAACATCATCGAGGAAAGCAGTAGTCACGGGAACTTCAATTCCTATAGACCCCATTATAGATCTTTCACCCTCGGCCGCTGGAATCACAACTTCAGCTGTTTCAGTAACTGCTTCAGAATTCAAAGGCTCTTCTACCTCAGGAGCTTCGAGTGTTGGGGAAGAGATATCAATACTTCCAAGTGCAGGAAAAGGAGTATCAACAGGTTGTTGGCTTTTTTCGATAGTATCCATGACATTGGCCAATTCAGATTGCAAGTCGAAATTTCCTTATGTGGCTTCCATCAAGGCATCACGACGAGAATTTAAGAAAGCCCAACTCACCTCTATGTTGAAATTTTCTTCAAGAGCATTATAATCCTTCTCCAAAGTCTTATATTCTTTTTCCCACATAGCAATATCATTTTTTGCTATTTGGTTCTCAGCTAGATGAGAATCTAATGAAGCTTCAAGAGAGGCATGGGAACTTTCCAAGGTACGAATTTTCTCCGAAGAAGATCTCAAGTCATTTTGAACATGAGTCAGGTTTTGAGATAACTCCCGTGCATACTCTTCCTTCTTCTCCAAAAGTGCCTTAAGCTCTTTAACTTCATCATTGGCTTTAGATAGAGAGCATTCCAAAAGTTCTTTGTCCTTTCTAAGCTGGCCCGAAGAAGCATTACCAATTGCTTGCTCAGAAGACAAGCCACGTTTTTGTTGCTCCAAGTGAGCCTTACTCTCCTGCAACTATTCTATAGTTCCTTGGGCACTCTCAAATTGATCCTTCTAGTTTAATTACCTTTAAAGTTGAATGAACTATGTCATTCATCAAAGTGTAACAACTATGGCTCTGCATCTTGTCCTTCTCGATCTCTCTAATAAGAGGTTCGAGCCAACTATCAGCTCCTCCATACTTTCTTAAGAGGCATTCATTGGCACGGACATTGAGTGTGAAACTCCTCATTGTCGTGCCCTTATTGCTAGATCTAACCTCTATAGGTTGGGCAGATGAAGAAATAACAACAGAAGGGGGAATAGTAGAAGAGGTAAATACAGCAGGAATTGTGGGAGTTGAAGCAGAAACAGAGGGAATAGATGAAGAAACCATCACAGGAACGGGAGCAAGAGTAGTTAAAGTTGATAGAGGAACAAAATCAGCTAAATTTGGTAATGAAACACTTTCGGTTGTCAAATGAACGGAGGAAATAGGCACGAATGAAGAAAGAGGGGCTTCGTCAAAAACAAGTCCGAGCTCGCCAATCCAAAAGCCACTATCAAAGGGACGCTGAGTTAATTCATCCCTATCTTTTGGCACGGTGTCCTCATCGGAAGGAATCAAAACAGGCTTGGTGGTTGAAGGTTGAGCAGGAGTATCTTCAATTTCCTCATCAATGATGACTCGTCTCCTAACCCTTGGCATGGCCACTAGCGAGGTACCTTTCTCTTCTTCGCACTCAGAACCCTCTCTTATAGCCTTCCTTTTTTGAAGCAACACTCGTTCCTTTTCCAAGTCAAGTGCAGCATTACGAGACATGCGAATAGCCATAGAAACGTTAGCTACCATTCCTTTATAACCAAATACTGATTAAAAGAAGGATATACAATCAACATTGAGGAAAAGGTACTCAATATGTGAAAAAGTAAAAATGTGTGAAAAGGGGATACCATGTGTTTCTACTTTCCAGCCATGTAAAGCTGAAATTGAATTTACCCAACCACGGAAGTTGGGAACAGGTTCTACATCTCCCATGGTTGCTACAAGAAAACCAAAAAGAGACGAGATTTGAGAAAATCAAAATCTCTAAAAATAGGTACGGTAAAGTAAATAGAAACTTACGTGCAAAGTTCCACTTCTCAGGGAAGGGAATATTTGATTCACCCAACAAATCCAATGTATGAACAACAATATAATGAAGATACCACCCACGATCTTTGTTATCTTCAGGGTTTACCAAAACTTTCTTACTCCTCGCAATTAAGGTAAAAACTCCATGACGCATTAAGTTGGGATGGTATAAATGAATAAGGTGGGAAAGAGTATAGTTTACTTCGGCTTTGGTAGATAGTTATCTCAAACAAGCCACGACCCTCCATACTAAGGGACCAACTTGAGCCAAGCGGATATTGAAGAAGCGACAGAAATCGAGGATAACTTGATCTATGGCAGGCTTAAATCCCAAAGTAAAGGGATACGTATAAACAAAAGAATACCCACTTCTGTATGAAGAAATTCTTTGATTTAGGGCAGGAATTGACAGACGAAGACTCTGTTTCCAATTACAATCTTTCCTAACGGTAGGGATTGTAAGCTCAGTTATAAGAGAAGGGTAAGAATCAACCTTTTCTTTTGCAACTTGCTTCTGAAGAGATGTTCTGTCACTTCTAAAAGACAAATCACTCGGTACAATCTCTTCGACTAAGGGTTCTTGAGACGGGTCAGAAACCTCTTTACCTTTAGAAGAAGGAGCCTTAGAGGTGGATCCTTTGATGCCTGAACTTGATGAAGGAGGAGTAGATCCAGTCGAACCTCCCCTTGTGGATCCTAAGCTCCAAGGTCTTCCTCCTCTGCCTCTTCTATGCTTAATCGGAGCAGGGGCATCAGTAAATTGGTCAAGAACTGGAACTTTTCTGGGGTTAGGGTTTGGAGATGTCATTATTGGATAAGTTTGAATTAAGGAGAAGTAAAAAAAACAATAAGGAAATACTTGATGAAAATTGATGAAGAAGATGACAAAGGAAGAGAGAATTAAAAGTTTATTTGGAATCAACCGTCAAATTAAGGGGTATAATGATGGAAAGACTTATATTAATGATAAATATCACTTCGTGAAAGAGGAAGTTGAATAAGCCTAGAAAAGTGGGCACAAAACTACAGATCCAATCAGAAGATGACACGTGTGTGAAGCATTAAATGAGAAAGGCAGTTGAGACGCCAACAATGTCATACGTATTAATTCTAATAAAAACTCTCTTTTTTATGAAGATCCACTTCCCAATTATTTAATTGATAAACAAATGGAAAGTGGGGTGACTATCTGTATTGGAAAAAACCTGAATTTAAACTAAAGATGATGTGGCATGACACATGGACTGGTCAAATAGTCAAAGTGTAATAAATGAGTAAAAGGTACGGAAGACAACAGATACGGGAAGACAAAAATAAAACAGGCACGAGAGGGAGTCTCAGATACGAGTCTCGTACCAATTCAAGCCATTTAATCCCAACGGGTCAAAAGGGGACGAAGACAAGAATCTGAAGACAAAACGTAGTCTAAATTCATTATTAAATATTTGATACGTTAGTAAATCGGTATTTAATAGCAATAATTGTGTAACGCCTCATTAAATGTCCTTTATTATTTAGATTAAGCCGGTACTCCTTATTAGCAATAAAAGGATGATGTCTCATCATTTGTAAGGACACGAAAATTCATTTACATTATAGTGCAACATTAATTTCTGTATTGCTTATTATTATTCTCAGAAAACCTATTATTCTTTTCGGTTTCTTGATTATCAGTAACCCGATTTCTTTTCTAAAAATGATAGCTTTGACCAAATTATTCTTTTTGGTTAAACAAATGGCCTTGGCCATTAAGATGTTGCTTCAACTGTCGTCGAAGTAGTATCTCGTCGTGGTTCAAACAAGGTCGATCTAATGTCGATGGCCTTGTCCATTAGGATGTTGCTTCGACTGTAGTCAAAGTAGTATCACGTTGTGGTTCGAACGAGGTCGAACTAATATCGAAGGCCTTGGCCATTAGGATGTTGCTTCGACTGTCATCTAAGTAGTATCCCGTCGTGGTTCGAACGAGGTCGAACTAATGTTGATGGCCTTGGCCATTAGGATGTTGCTTCGACTATTGTCAAAGTAGTATCCCGTTGTGGTTCGAATTCTCCCCGAGAAAACACGATTGGGACAAAACTCGGGTGAGGGAAAAAAGTACGACTTAGGTGACGCCTTTCAGTAGTGGAAGTACTTGAGATGGGTGATGTTCCAGTTGTTTTGTTGCAGTTTTCCTTCCATTGTTTCCAGTTCGAATGCTCTTTTGTTTTCTACTGCTATGATTTTAATCCATCCCGGGTGGTTCCTAATTTTCCATCATTTGGGTCTTTTGATGCCAGTGTTTTGGCCTTGAGGACGTATTCTCCAACTTTGAGTGATCTTACCTTGGATTTTTTATGTTAGTACCTCTCTACTTGCTGCTTCTGGGCTATCATTCTTACGTACGCCATGTCTCTCCGTTCTTCAACTTCATCTAGGTCTTGTAACCTACTTTAGTCGTTGTCTTCCCCGCTTATTTAGGAGTATCTTAGGCTGGGTTACCCGACCTCAACGGGTATGACTGCATCAGTTCTCCCTTGTTGGACTTTGGCGTAGTTCGGTATGCCCATAATACTTCAGGTAGTAGTTTTAGCCATAGCCCTTTAGCTTTCTAGAGAATCTTTTTCAATATGTTCAGTATCACTATTTTGGAGGACTCGGCTTGGCCGTTGGCAGCGGGATGATATGGCATGGAGAGTATCCGCCTTATGTGCCATTTTTTGAAGAACTCAATCATTCTCTTTCTGATGAACTCGGTTCCGTTATTGTAGATGATTTCTTTGGGGATGACGAAACGACATATAACATTTTTCCATGTAAAGGCGATGACATCCTATTCGCGTACCTGAGCGTATGCACATGCTTCACCCCATTGAGAGAAATAGTCAGTTAAAACCAAAAGAAAATGTTTTCCTCGTCCTGCTGGCAGAGGGCCGACTATGTCGATCCCCCACTTTATGAAATGACATGGCAAGGAGACAGAATGGAGGAATTATCCTGCTTGATGTATCATAGGGGCATACTTTTGGCATTGCTCTCATCGCCGGCAATAGTCTGCGGCTTCTTTTTTCATAGTAAGCCAGTAATAGCTGGCGCGAATGAGGCATCGAACAAGGGCGTGATTCCCTGTATGGGTGCCACAGTGACCCTCGTGTACTTCATCTAGTACTTGTCTTTTTTGGTGCGATCCATGACATTTGGCTAGGGGACCGCAAAATGTTCTCTTGTAGAAGTCATGATTTACTAGGCTGTATCGAGCTGCCTGCACCCGGAGTTTCTTGGCTTATTTTTTGTCTTGAAGGAGTGTTCCATCCTGTAATTAGGCTACAAGGCGGTTACGCCAGTCCCAAGGTAGGTTCATAGAAAGTACCTCGGCATGGTCTATGGCTGAGTGAATGAGGGTGACCACGTTTTCCTTGTTATTATTCTTGGTGGCCGGAGCTAGTTTGGTGAGGCCATCTGCTTCAATATTTTGTGCCCTAGGAATTTGATCGAGGTGGCATTCATCGAACTCCGGCACTAACTTGTGAATTTCCGACTAATACCTCTGTAATCTCTGCTCTTTGATTTGGAAAGTCCTGGTGACTTGATTTACGACGAGTTGAGAGTCACAATGGAGGATGAGTCATTGGGTGCCATATTTGAGGGCTAACTTCAAACCTGCAATCACAGCCTCATACTCAGCCTCGTTGTTAGTCATCTCAGGGCATCGTATGGACTGGCAAATTACTTCCCTCGTAGGGAATTTGAGGACGAGTCCCAGTCTCGATGTCGATGCATTCGAAGCGCCATCGGTGTGGAGGGTCCAGAGGTCGATACATGTGGAAGCGCTTATTGTTCCGCTCGGGCAATATTTCTATGCTGAAGTCGGCGATAAAATTGGCGAGCACCTGCAACTTAATGGAAGTTCGCGGTTGGTAAGTTATGTCATGTTCTCTTAGTTATATCACCCATTTGGAGAGTCTGCCTTAGACCTCAGGTTTATGCACGATAACTCATAGGGGTAAAGTTGTTATTACTTTTATGGGGTGACATTGAATATATGGTCAAAGTTTGCGTGAAGCTACGACTAGTGCTAAAGCTAGTTTTTCAAGGTGAGGGTACCTTGTCTTGACATTTATTAAGGCTTTTGTGATATAGTAAATAGGAAATTGCGTACCTTTATTTTTGTAAACCAAGACTACACTGACAGTGACTTCGGATACTGCCAAATATACGAGCATACACTTACCTGGGTCCGCTTTGACGAGTAGTGGTGGTGAGGATAGGTACGCTTTTTGTTTTTTCAGGGCATCGATGCATTCCCCGTTCCATTACAAATTGTGATATTTTCTCAGTATGTTGAAGAATTTGTGACATCTGTCCGAGGACTGTGAAATAAACCTCGACAAAGCGGCTATTTGCCATGTCAGCTTTTGTAACTATTTTTTGCTGGTCAGTACCTTAGGTATTGTATCGATGGCTTTGATTTGATCTGGGTTAACTTCGATCCCTCGTTGTGATACGAGGAAATCTAGGAATTTTCCTGAGGCCACACCGAAGGCGCACTTCTCCGAATTTAACTTCATCCCATACTGCCTCAATATCTCGAAGGTTTATTTCAAATGGCTAATGTGGTCCTCCTTCTTTGCTGACTTTACCAACATATCATCGATATAGACCTCCATTGTCTTGCCGAGTTGTTCTTTGAACATTTTGGTGACTAACCTCTGGTAAGTGGCCCCTGCGTTCTTGAGTCCGAACGGCATCACTTTATAGCAGTAGGTTCCTTGGTGAGTGATGAAAGTCATCTTTTCCTGGTCCTCTTCGGCCATTAGAATTTTGTTGTAACCGGGGTAGGCATCCAAAAAATTCAGCAACTCGTGCCCCGTTGTCGCATAAATTAGCTGGTCGATATGGGGTAACGGGAAGGAGTCATTTGGGAATGCTTTGTTTAGATCGGTGAAGTCCATACACATTCACCATTTCCCATTATTCGTTTTTACCATGACCACATTGGTGACCCACTGGGGGTATTTCGAATCTGCGATAGAACCGTTGGCGAGTAATTTTTCCACTTCCTCGCTGACCGCTTCATTGATTGCGGCATTGAATTTTCTCCTTATTTGTCGTACCGGCGGATAGAGTGGGTCGACATTCAACCTATGAGTGGCGATGTCACTTTGGATCCCTTGCATATATGAGTGGGAAAAGACAAATAGATCGATATTGTTAGTTAACAATTCACGATACTTACCTGGATTTGAGAAGTTATGCCCGATGTAAACCTTTTTTGTGTTGTCGACGTCGTCCAATTGGACATGATTGAGGTCCTGTATAGTTTCTTTTCAGGCTTCTATGAAGTCTGGGTCTCTGATAGCTTCTGTTGGTGGGTCGGGTTTGGTTCCTGACATGGCTGATTTCTATTCTTCCACACTTGCTCCTTTTAGTTGTTTGGTGTGCGTGTAATCTTGAGTGATCCGATAGCATTCTTGGGCGGTGCGCGGTTTGCCTCGGATTTTGAATATTCCCTACGGGTTGGAAAATTTGATCACTTGATAGAAGCTTGAGGGGATGGCTGGCATGGCGTGTATCCATGGGTGCCCTATGATGGCGTTATAGGTTGTTTCCTTGTTCATGACGTGGAAATTGGTTTCCATCGTGACTCCCTTTACTAGGACTGGCAGCGTTATTTCCCCGGATGTCCGCTTTACTGCATTGTTAAAATCTGTTAATGTTATGCAACATGATATTATTTATCCTCGAGCCTCATTTTCATGAGAACTCTCAGGTGAATAATACACGTCCAGCTTCCATCATCTACCATGACTCTTTTTACATCTATATCAACGATGTGTAATGTTATAACCAAAGCATCAGAAGATGATACTGTCTACGAAGTCATCATACCATTCGTGAACTTCACATGGTTGATTCTCGAGTCGTCGCCACCGCCTGTATGGTACGTGCCAGTGATGGTGATTTTGGAGGATCTTGAGATGGGTCACATCCTTTGGAGAAGTTGGCCCTTCCTTTATCGCTGAGCAGTTCTTTCAGGTACCCCAGGTTCAACATCCTGACCACCTCTTGTTGTAGACCTATGCAATCTTCGGTCTTGTGTCCTCTTTCCCGATGGAACTGGAAGAGGACGTTTGACCTTCTCGCGCTTGGGTCCGATTTCATTTTTTGTGACCATTGCACCTTCGTAGTATCGCGCTTGGGTCCGATAATAGTAGAGTCATACCTCTATCATTTCAAAGGGGTACGTTGTATCGTAGCACGGCATCCCCATGCCTTGGAGGAGGCGGTTAGATATTCTGACATAAGGCTGATGCCTTTCCCGATTGAAATGCGGGGGTTGATCCCTTCACCCATTATTGCGTCTGTCTCTCCTTGCCTCGGTCTAAACTGACATTAGTCGCTGAGTTGGGCCGTTTAGATCGTCTTCGCCTTCCCTTACCTCGGCGTAGTAGGTGTTGTGAATAGGAGTGTGCATTTGACTTATCTATTCGATTTTGACCCTTATTGATAATTACTTATCGATTATCGATTTGTACATATGCTTATCGTTATTGTTTCAATAAGGTTTTGATTTTTTAGATTTCGATTCATCGATTTTTGGGGCTTATCGATTCGGTTATTGATTACACAAATAAGAAAATTTACGGGATTCCATGGAAAGTATATCGCTATAAACACGTCTAACTAATATTGACAAAAAGAAGCTAAAATAAGACAAACACCGTTTATAACATAAAAACTATATCAACAAGCACATGCAACGAAACTAAAGTAAGGGATCAAATGTATTCCACCAACACTCCAACGATTTAAAAAAATGCACCATCATGAATAATTCTATTTTCCATTAATTTGAACTTCATTCCCTTGAGTTTTAAATATGATCATTCGTTAAATATGGTAGATGAAATAATAGGGCTAGGGAGTTAGGGTAAAGGAAAGGGTATTATAGAATAAGGTCAAAAATAAAATTAGTATATCTTATCGGTTTATTGATAAACCGATAAACGAAGGGGACAAAATCAAAATCATTATCAAAAGGAATATTTCAAAATCGAAATTGAAATTGATAAATCGATAAACGGATAACAAATAATCGATTAATCGATAAACCGATTCGAATACACACCCCTAGTTGTGAATCTCTTCCAATGTGGTTGAGGGTACTTCATGAGTCTGTTGAGAAATTTTTTGGTTGCTTTTGATCTGTTCCTGTTTAACCTATTTTGGAAGGCTGCTACCGCTATACCTTCCGACACATTCGGCAGACCCATCCTTACTATGTTGAATCGGGCCAGGAAGTCTCGAAGTCCTCGCCCGCCGTTTACCTGATGGCGAAGATGTCATTGAACCTAGCTTCAACCTTCTTTGCCCCTGCATGAGTGGTGGCGAATTTATCCTCCATCTCTTCATATATTGATATTGATCGTGCTGGTAGCTGGGAGTACCATGTTAATGATCCTCCTGTCAAAGTCTCACCAAACATTTTTAGCAGCACAGATGGTACTTGTTCTTTTGGCAAGTCATTGCCCTTTACCACAGTGACATAATGTATTAGATGATCCTCGGGGTCTGTGGTCCCATCGTATATTCTCATGTATGGCAGCATTTTGAAAGTTTTCGGGATGGGGTGAGGAGAAACTCCATTGTTGTATGGTTGTTCGACGAATCAGCCCACATCGCATTTTGGTAATAGTTTAGGGGCACCAGGTATTTTGTCAACCCTTTCCTGGTGCTCCTTCATTTGATCACGGAGTCCTTTTTTCTTATTTTTCATTTCCTCCATTTTCTTTAGGATGGTAATTAGTGCATCGTTACTTGCATCGAATGAGAGTGCGGGGGTTACTCGTTCGTGTAGCGCCTGGATCGCCGATGGTAGCTGCGATTTCTACCGTTGGTAAGTCTTTGACGTTTCCTTGAGGTAGTTTTTCGAGCATACCGTTTATAGCACTTGTCAACCATTCCTCTAGCAGCTTTTTGATTACTGGTGGTGTTTACCTCATCGTGGTGAGATCTCCCTCTCCGGTGTATCTCTTGGGGTTGTATTCTCGGTGTCTTCTCTACTGGCTTCGTTGAGGGATCTTAAGAGGTTGTTTGAGACATATGCTATCATCTTCAGCCTCGCTTCTTTCTCCGCCATTGTTGTTTTTTATGGGATTTAAAGAACAACAATTGTCACTTTCAAGAACCTAGATGAGATAAATCCACATAGACGACACCAAATTATTTGACTCAAAAGATTTTTAACTCTTTTTAAGCAAATCAATTAAAAATGAAGGGTTAAATCATAGTCGAAGATAATAAACTCTAGGATGATTATAATGGAGTGATGAAAATAATGGAGAGAGGGAGATGATAGTAGAGAGATAATAAAAGTAGAGAGAGAGATGATAATAATCCTCTATATTCCGAACCCCCTCTATTACAAGGCTTAAATCTCTCTTATATACTGAGAGATTTTCCTTAATCGTGGGGACGATGAATTAAGGGGTATCTACTATGCCGAATCCAATGATGATGCGATGGATCTCCTTTCGCCTCTGGGTCGTACCCCTGTGTCGACTCGTGGATTTTCAGTTACCTGTCGTACTCTCTATAGATCGTGATCGATCAAATTCGGACCCATACAAAGTTAGTGACTCTAACTTATCCAAGACTGAGGCATTGTAGCAGTAATTGTTGTTTTGCTTAATATATTTTTCTTCCTATTCTCTTAGGCTAATAAAAGTTGTCCTTTCTCAAGTTGTATAGTCCAATAAAAACAAGCAAAGCTAAATTCATTATTCTTATATTTTGAGTATGTATTGTGTATGTTGTCATTTGAGGTAATTGTGTGTGGTTTGAATCACCGTATGAGCCAAGAGACGGACTCTATATCTCAAGAATTAGTTCCTACAATCACTAGTGAAGATCCTAGTTGAATAAAAGTCATTATCTACTTTTGCTGCAAAAGAAAAACGTTAAAGATTTATGTAAAGTAAACGAAATTATAATGCCGTAATTAAAATGAAAAGCGATTAAGGAACTTAAAACGCTAGTAAATTGAATGTGAATGTTGTATCTCTCTACTATCACAATATATATCATTGTTGGATATTAAACTAGTCATTAGGCTGCCTTAGACGTTTTTGGTCATGTTACCCTTAACCTCTATTGATAACAACATGATAGGGGATTCAAGAATTACTAAAGAAAAACAAAAAAATCAAGAAACGTGCGGAAGCTAAAAGAAAATAAATAAACAAAAAAGAACAAAAAATTAAAGATAGGTTAAATTCAAGAAAGAGTTTCTTGAATTCAAGAATTCTATTCTTGAATGCAAGAATTCTAATCTTGAAGTTGAATCCTAAAATAAACAATTAGCTAACAAAGAACTATTCGTCTTTGGTAGAGAATTAAAACAAGAGATAGATTGTAAAACCCGACCCTTTAGAATAACAAGAACAACAATAAGCCTAACTTATCACATTTCTTGAATACCTAGAAGTGATCTAAGATTTCGAAAGAGTTTAATCTTACCACCTTAAGTTGAGTCTTGAAGGTTGAAGAAAAAATCCAAGAGTAGCCACACACAAGAGTGCAAGAAAAATCTCACAATTTTTATTGATAATATTCTGAATCTAAAAGCAAAGAAGATACCCCTTTTTATAGGGAAGGGGTCACGAAATTTTACCTAAAAAAATAAGGAAATAAATTCCTAAACTATTTTGGGCAACAAGTCCAACAACCATAGGAAATGGTAAAACTCTAGGAAACAAAAACCAAGTCAACCTTGGAAAGTAATTTAATAATCTTAGGAAAAGAAAAACAAAACCTTAACTACATAGGAAAGCATAAATTATTTCCTAACAAACTAGGAAACAATATAAGGAATGGGCACCAAGTTGGCCCATTTGCGAGTTGATTTAGGTGCCTAATTTAGGCCCTCCTTGGCTGGTACTTGGACCCCAATCAACCTCCTCTTGGACTTGGACTTGGACTTGGACCATGAAATGAGTGTACTTAGCTAAATCCTCTCCATAATTTTTGAGATCTTGTTCTACCATTAGCTTCTTCTTGATCTCCCATTGAAGCCCAACAACCTTGTCTTTCTTCTCCTTAGCTTGAGACCTTGTGAATGTCTTTCTTGGTGCTTCTATAGCCTTATCCTTGTCCATGAAGCTATAATTCCCCTCCTCTTGAAAACAATTCATCCTCGAATTTGACCTTACATCAAACAAGGATAAGTCAGCAGCATTGAAACTAGCACTTACATAAAACTCACATGGAAGGTCCAATTTGTAAGCATTATCTCCAATCCTTTCAAGTACTTTAAATGGTCCATCTCCTCTAGGGTGCAATTTTTTCTTCCTTTTTGAAGGAAATCTATCCTTCCTCATATGAACCCAAACCAAATCACCAGGCTCGAAGATAACTGGCTTTCGACCTATATTTCTTCGTAAAGAAGCTATTTGCTCATTCCTCTTCTCAATTCCAAGTCTCGTATGCTCATGAATAGTTTTTATTAAATCCGCTTTCTTCTTTCCATCCAGACTAGCCATCTCATTAGCAGGCAAATACAATAAGTCAAGGGGTGTAAGGGAGTTAAAGCCATATACAACTTCAAAAGGAGAATAACCCGTAGATGAATGAACAGTTAGATTGTAAGCAAATTCTACCATAGGCAAGTGATCCTCCCAAGAAGTTAACTTTCCTTTTAGAACAGCCCTTAACATATTTCCTAAGGTTCTATTTACTACCTCAGTTTGCCCATCAATTTGTGGATGACATGAAGTAGAAAACAACAATTTTGTTCCCAATTTTCCCCAAAGCACACGCCAAAAGTGTCTTAGAAATTTAGCATCCCTATCACTAATAATAGTGCGGGGTATACCATGCAATTTAACAACTTCTCTAACAAATAAGTCATCTATATGAGAAGCATCATTAGTCTTTAAACAACAAACAAAACGAGCCATTTTTTAGAACCTATGTACTACAACAAAGATGTTATCCTTACCATACCTTGTTCTAGGCAGTCGTAACACAAAGTCCATAGACATATCAATCCAAGGTGAAATAGGCACAGGTAATGGCGTGTACAAAACATGTGGCAACACTTTAGATTTAGCTTGTTTCCATTGAAGGCATTGAGCACGAAATTTTTTTACATCTCTTCTCATATTAGGCCAAAAGAAATTTTCAGCAAGGATGTCAAGTGTTTCAGGCACACCAAAGTGTCCCATAAGCCCCCCACAATGTGCTTCCCTCACAAAAACTTCTCGCAAAGAACAATTAGGGACACAAAGCTTATTCTCTTTAAAAAGAAACCCATCTTACAGATTAAACTTCTCAAAATGCCCATTTAAGCATGCCGAAAATGCTACATCAAAATCAGAATCATCAACATATAATTCTTTAATATGATCAAATCCCATCAATTTAGAAGTAAGAGTAGAAACAAGAGTGTATCTTCTTGAAAGCGCATCAGCAACTGTATTGTCTGCTTGTAGCTAATGACATAAGGAAATGTCTCAATGAATCCAAACCACCTGGCATGTATTCTACTTAATTTACCTTGGATTTTCAAGTCTTAAAGACTCATGGTTAGTTTTTATCACAAACTCTTTTGGCCACAAATAATGCTGCCATGTAGCGAGAGCCCTTACCAAAGCATACAATTCCTTATCAT
Organism: Nicotiana benthamiana; assembly: GCA_034376525.1. NCBI lineage: Eukaryota > Viridiplantae > Streptophyta > Magnoliopsida > Solanales > Solanaceae > Nicotiana > Nicotiana benthamiana. Next base: position 11,773,257 of record CM067328.1, read on the forward strand.
AAGTAGAATAATTCAATGCAACCCCATTCAACTTCTCACTAAAATAAGCAATTGGTTTATAATCTTGCATTAAAACAGCCTCAATACCTCTACCAGATGCATCACATTCAATTTCAAAAGACTTATTAAAATCAGATAATTGTAACAAAAGAAGCACAACACAATTTATCCTTCAAAATATTAAATGCATGCTCTTGTTCTTTTCCCCAATTAAAGACCTTATCCTTCTTAATGACTTCAGTTAAAGGTGCAACAATTGAACTAAAATATCTAACAAATTCCTATAAAACCTAGCAAGTCCATGAAAACTTCTAACTTCAGTAATGCTATTATGTGTAGGCCAATCTTTAATCGCTTTGATTTTATCTTCATCTACTTCAACACCTATAGAACTCACAACAAACCCCAGAAAAACTATCTTATCTACACAAAAACTGCATTTGGATAGATTTGCATACAATTGTTTCTCCCTAAGAACATTACAAACTTTTTTGAAATGTTCGACATGCTCTTCTAAAGATTTAGAAAAGATCATGATAACATCAAATAAACAACTACAAATTTTTTATGAAAACCCTTAAAGATATGGTTCATTAATCTCATGAATGTACTAGGTGCATTAGTTAACCCGAACAACATCACTAACCATTCATACAATCCATATTAGTTTAGGTAGTTTTTCACTCATCTCCCGGATTCATTCTCATTGGTGATATCCACTCCTCAAATCAACTTTAGAGAATATTTGAGAACCATGCAATTGGTCAAGCATATCATCTAAATGAGGAATAGGATGGCGATACTTTACCATTATTTTATTGATGGCACGGCAGTCCACGCACATCCTCCAAGTGCCATCCTTCTTTGGCACCAAAAGTACGGGCACAGAACAGGGACTCATACTTTCTCTTACAAATCCCTTATCAAGAAGCTCCTCTTCTTGTCTTTGAAATTCTTTTATTTCTTCAGGATTGCTCCTATAAGCAGGCATATTAGGAATTTGTGATCCCGGCACAAAGCCAATTTGATGTTCTATTCCTCTTAAAGGTGGTAAACCTTTAGGAAGATCCTCAGGAAAAACATCTTCAAAATCCTGCAAAAGGTTAGAAATAACACTAGGCAAAGAGGATGCTAATGAATCATTATTAAGCAGAACTTCCTTATAAGTGAGCAAGATAATAGGCAACCCCTCTTTTTTTCCAATTAAACACTCTTTGGATTTTGCAAGGCTCACTTTTTTTCCAATCTTAGCCTCTTTCCTCTCACCAATGCTTTCTTGTTTTTCACTCTTCCCTACCTTTTCCTTCCTCTCATTGCTGCCCTCTCTCTCCTCACACCTCACTTCATTTTTTCCCTCTTTTTCTTTCCCTTTAGTCTCTCGTTTTGATCCCTCCCCATGTTTCCCCATTGATTCTTTCATCTTTTTTTGATCTTCATACACTTAGGAAGGAGTTAAAGGTGCAAGAATGTACATCTTGTCATTATGCTCAAGAGAGCATCTATTTTTCCTCCCATCATGAAAATCACTCTTATCATACTGTCAGGGGCACCCTAACAAGATATGACAAGCTTGCATGGGTACTACTACATCACATAAAACTTCTTCAGAGTACCTTCCTAGCATAAAGGAGACCATGCATTGTTTATTCACCTTGACATCTCCACTATCATTGAACCATTGCAACCTATAAGGTCTAAGGTGCTTCGTCCATTCCAACCCTAACCTTTCCACCAAATATGCACTCACAACATTAGCACAACTCTCATTATCAATTATCATAGAACAAATTTTATCTTTAATCCCACACCAAGTATGGAATATGTTTTCCCTTTGTTCTTCATTAGACTGACCCGAATTAATGTGCATAAGATTCCTAACCACAAAAATTCAACCCACTATCACTGTACTCCATCTCTTCTCCTTCTTCATTCTCTACAAACTTTTCTTCTTGTTTTCACTTGGTTCACTTTTTTCACTCTCATATCCCCCATCCTCTTTGATTAGAATGTTTCTTCTACTTGCGCATTCATAAGCCTTATGCCCTCTCCCTTGAAACTTGAGACATTGAATAGAAGAAGTAGAAGTAGAAGTCTTAGGTATAAAAGGTTTACCCCCATCCTTGGATTCCAATTTGCTCCTGCCCTTGTCTTCATGTAATTTAAGAGTAGGTGTCTCCTCAGATTTCGGCCATTGCTTCTTTGGAATAGTAGTTGGGCGGCTTCTCCATGAGCTAGATTGATGTCTCCTTTTGTTTTGTCTTTCTACCTTTACAGCTAATTCAACTAACTCATCTAAAGTTACATATTGTTGTAATTCGACTACATAAGCTATATACTTATTTAAAATATTCAAAAACCTAGCTATTGTAGCTTCATCTTCCTCCATGCAATTAGCTTGGATCATAGCCATATCCATAGCCTTAAAGTACTCATCTACAGACAAGGACCCTTGCCTCAAAGTTTGAAGACGTTGTTGTAGATCTCTTTGAAAGTGTGATGGCACAAATCTCTTCCTCATTACCCTCTTCATCTCAGCCCACGTAGCAACGAGTGCTTGTCCTTCTTGAAATCTGTACCTAGAAAGTTTTTTCCACCATATTGCTGCATAGTCAGAAAACTCAACAGCAGCAAGTTTAACATTCTTACCCTCTGAGTAGTTGTGGCAGTCAAAGATGGCTTCCACTTTTCTCTCCCAATCAAGGTACAAGTCTGGATCCCTTGTTCCCTTGAAAGATGGCATTGTCATCTTTATACTACTTATATTATCATCTTCACGTCTTCCTCTTTGTCCCTTCCTATCTCTTCCTACCCTATTAAAATCAATATCATCATTAAAATCATCGATTGGGTTTTTTTATTTACAATAGGGGCGGGTACATTTATCCTAGCTTGGGTCTAACATTATTTCCCCTCCTAAGTTCAACTATTGTAATATTTTGCTCAGCAATGGTGTCCCTCATCTCTTGCAATTGCAAACTTCACCTTTCAAATTGTTGGTGCATAGCTTGCAAGGTGAAATCATTCCTTTCTTTGATTTTGGGTTCTTGAAGAATCCTTTGTTCATAATCACTACCAGTACGAGACATCCTCAACAAAGCAATATGTATCTCTCAATTTGGCTTTTCCCCCCTGATGTTCTCACCTCTCTTACCTTTTTCCACTCAATGTGATTCTTGATCGTTAATATTTGAATTTATTAATAAATCTTACTAGTCACAACCCTTAGTGATGAGAGTATGGAGTTAGAAAAAGAAAGAAAAGTGATTGACCAAAACTAGAAGGAATAGGAATTGGTTACTAGAAAAAAAAAAGAATTTTAGGAATCCCAAAACCCACAAGAATAAGGAAAGAAGTTTCCTTAATCTTCAAGAACAAGGATCCCTCTTCTAAAACAAATAATGAGCAATAACACTTCTTTTTTTTGCCTGATTTTCATTTTTTTTTGTTTTTGTTTTTTCTTTAGTTTTTTTTTTTTTGCTCAAGAACCTCCCAAGATTACCAAGATTGAAATCTTGATTAGCCTATGCTCTGATACCACTTGATAACAACACGATAGGGGATTCAAGAATTATTAAAGAAAAACAAGAAAATTAAGAAACGTGCGGAAACTAAAAGAAAATAAATATACAAAAAAGAATTAAAAATTAAAGATAGAGTGAATTCAAGAATTCTATTCTTGAAGTTGAATCCTAACAACAACAATTAACTAACAAGGAAATAATCGCCTTTGGTAGAGAATTAAAACAAGAGATAGATTGTGAAACCCGACCCTTTAGAATAAAAAGAACAACAATAAGCCTAAACGTATCACCTTTCTTGAATACCTAGAAGTGATCTAAGATTTTGAAAAAGTTTAATTTACCACCTTAAGTTGAGTCTTGAAGGTTGAAGAATAAATCCAAGAGTAGTCACACACAAGAGTGCAAGAGAAATCTCACATTTTTTATTGATAATAGTCTGAATCTAAAAGCAAAGAAGATACCCCTTTATATAGGGAACGGGTCACGTAATTCTACCTAAAAAATAAGGAAATAAAGTTCTAAACTACTTTAGACAAACAAGTCCAACTACCATAGGAAAAGGTAAAACTCTAGGAAACAAAAACCAAGTCAACCTTGGAAAGTAATTCCAATAATCTTAGGAAAAGAAAAACAAAACCTTAACTACCTAGGAAAACATCAAATATGTCCTAACAAACTAGGAAACAAAATAAGGAAACTTGGGCGCCAAGTTGGCTCCTTTGCGAGTTGATTTAGGCGCCTAATTTAGGCCCTCCTTGGCTGGTGCTTGGACCCCAATCAACCTCCTCTTGGACTTGGACTTGGACCATAAAATGAGTGTAGCACTTAGCTAAATCCTCTTCATAATTTTTGAGATCTTGTTCCACCATTAGCACCTTCTTGATCTCCCAAAGCCCAACAACCTTGTCTTGCTTCTCCTTAGCTTGAGACCTTGTGAATGGTTTTTTTGGTGCTTCTACAGCTTTATCCTTGTCCATGAAGCTATCATCTATGGCATATTAGCATGATTTGATATAAACATCAGGTGTAAGTAAGTATTTTTGGTATAAATATCGGGTATAAGTAAGTATTTTCTGACTATCAGTATCTTTGCATGTTTGTAATGAGAAGTTATGAAAGTAGTTGGCAACTTAATTAATCTGCTATTCTTTTGCATTTTAGGAACCGTATCGGTTAAGTTACATTATCTTTGTTCAGCAAATTCTTATCAATACCTTGATTTCAAGAGTTTGTAGCTAACTCTTCTTCTGCTCGCTATAATAAAAACAATAATATCCTCTTGCCATGGTGATTTGGACTTGAGCAACCCCTTACTTGTGATTAGTAAGTCACCTTTGAGTAGGAGTGGCAAACAGCCGGGGCGGGTCAGATATGGTTCGAATAAAAAACGGATAAATTATCCGAACCGACCCATATTTAATACGGATAAAAAATGGGTTAATCGGCGAATAATGTGAGTAACCATATTATCCATGACTTCTTGCATATGATCGCTTTTGGGAGAATTCTTAGTTTCCCTAACCTAAGAAACCCTCAATTTGAGGCTTTACAAATGTAAAAGTTAGACCCATTGGTTATCCATTTTCTAAATGGATAATATGGTTCTTATCCTTATGTAATCCGTTTTTAAATAGTTCATTATTCAACTCATTTTTAGTGGATAATATGAGTAATTAATTATTTTCTTTTAACCATTTTGCCTTTGAGATTGCTTTTCGCTCAAATACCCATTTAATCTTATATGTCGATATGTAATTTTATACCATCCATGTACACAAAAGTAAAATCATAATTTAAACTTTATATGTTTTGATAAAATTTAAGTTACTAAGTTTAATAGATTTGCATCGGGTCTGGCCAAATTCGTAGCGTCTATTGTGCATTCGCCCCTAGGGTTATAGAACTTAACTCTTTACAGAACGTTGAATACATTTAATTGTTTTCTAAGTTATTCAATTTAATTTGCATATGTTTATCAGCTTTAGTACATGATAGCCCCCCATTACAAGAGCTTAAATCAACAAAAAGCTTGCATTTCAAATATTCTCATAATCATAAAAACAACAGTACAAATCCCTAAGGCCCTAGAGCATCATACTCGAGTTCAACATTCCTAATATCCTCAAAAACAAGGGCAAGTGCCTTAATACAATTTCAATCAAGTTTTCTTGCCTAACCGAGGCCCAACACCCATGTAGTTAGTAACGAGACCCATAATTCCAAACCTGGATCAAGAAAAGAACAAATAACGTGAATGAAAATTAATGAAGAGAATAATTGAAACAAATAACAGAAGAATCATTTTGCAATAGTTATCAATTCAATTGACCATGTTACTTTTTACAACATACTCTTCTTTAATTATATTTTATGTGACGTCTATTCTAAGTCAAGTGTCTATGGTATGTTTCAGGCAGTAGCAATATCTATGTTTTTATTTCAGAAGATATATTAATCAATGTCCGATATTATAACACCCCCACTCCCCCACCCCCGGAAATTAGCCATAAAAACTACATCATGTCAATTTTGGACAGGAGTTACATGATTGTGACAGTGATTCTAGAACAAAAAGAACGAAAGCCAGCAACCGCCATTTTAATTTATTTATTTGATTTTGGTACAGCCAACAATAACTGATAACAAAACTTCAGATAGGGTAGTTACTCGGATAGCTAGGCCTAATGAAAGGCTTAACAGATGTTTACCCTTTCATGCATCCAAAATGTTGTAATACTATTGTAGCCATTTAAGAACTTTCTGACTTCTGTCTGGCAGCACAAAATCGATTTGTCCGGTCTACATCCAAAGGGCAGCAGGAGTAGGACAGATAATGCATTTTAATGAAGTAGGGTAATGCTTACTTTCTGCATTAACTTGGATATTGAAAAGGCAAGGGACCAAAAATAAAAAAAATTCCCATGATTAAAGCGCTTTCTGTTTCTAGCGAAGTAAAGAACTATAGAAGCACTATTTTGAAGAAAAGTTGCAACCACCTATGTAGGCAGCAGGGCAGATATCTCATAAAATAAAGAACTTCCTCTTATTTTTTTGAGAAAGATAGTACTTCCTCTTATTAGATTCTCTTTTTATTTGTTTTTATATAAACACAAAAGGAAATGCTTCACTTTTTCTTTTACTTCACTGCTTTGAGGTAAAACGTTGTCTTATAACCCACGAGTATGTTAACTAGTTAGTCCATCATCAAAAGAAGAAAATGACGATGATGACGACAACACCTCCATCCTAAAAAGTTGGTCGGTTGTATAAATCCTCACTATCAATTACGATCCATTTGGACCAATTTCATTCAGATACTCAACAATTTGTATTTGAAAACATATTAGGGGTTCTTTGACACTTGAGGTTCTCTAATTTTTTTCTAATCTGCAAATAAACTAAAAGAACTTCCAGTAAACACCAGACATAATAAAAGGGTACCAACATGGCTAAGCCTTAATCCCAACTGCTAGGTATCACCTCCTGTGCTGCATCTTGATGTAACACCCCTACCCCAAGCAGGCCTCAGATATTATTAACATAACATATTAAAGTTTTAAGAAAAGAATTCAAAAAATGTGAAGATGATCTTTTTTTATAACCGCGATGTCAATGATATTTATTCTCTTTCTAGCTGGGAAATTCATACAACATTCCCATCGAAATGACTGTGTGACGCTCTCTTGAGATTAGATATATTAGGAATGAGGAATGATAAATATATATGTACTTTGGTATTTCACTTTACCAAGTACCACGAGGAAGTGGGATAAATTAATCATAGAAATAGCAAATATAATACTAGTAATAATAAGATACTAAGTATCAGAGCAATATTCATATATGATATTGGGTGTGTTTGGTATGAAGGAAAATATTTTCCGGAAAATATTTTCCAATTTTCACATGTTTGGTTGGCTTAAATGTTTTGAAATTTTTTTTCCTTATGAACTCATTTTCCTCCAATTGTTTTCCTTATCAAGAGAAGGGAAAACATTTTCCAAAACTCCTCAACCTTACCCACCCACACCCTCTCTCCAAAAAAGGCTTCTTCTTCTTTTTTTTTTTTTCAAATTTCAGTTTTTCCATTACCACCCACCCTACCTGCAAAAATAAATTATTTTTTACCTTTTTTTTTGCAATTTCAAATTTCTAATTTCTAATTTTTTTTTCTACACTACCCAAACCCCCCACCCCCCACCCCCCCCACAAAAGTCTTGCATTCCCTACTGTACATAAGGTGGACGGACCATCTACTGTAATGGTTGGTAGGCTACCTAGCCACTGCGTGGATGGTGGCCTCCATGTTGCGCACACGCATTGTCAGTGTCTAGATGGAACCTCCATAGAATTAAGAAACATTTTTGTTTATGGCCTACGAGCAACATGGGATTTCAAAAATAACATCTAAATAATTTACCATGTATTTATAAGTATTTTTGAAATTTTATTGATTTACAAGAGAAATATGATTTTGATATTAAAGTGCACGTATGTTTAAAATACTTGGCCAATTTTTTAGACGGAGGTCAAGGAGACTTACTGGGATTTTATATACTCACCCCACTTAGCTTCGTGCTATAGGTTTGATATCGTACGAAGTCCAGTTCGCGAGTTGAGCACCACTACATAGTGGCGAGTCCCACGTTTGATCAGTGTTGGCTTTGTTCATTTTTATTTTTACTAATCATTTATCGAGCCACATCCACTTATATATTGTAGCAGATTCTGAAGAAGTTCCATGATTGAGTAGAGGAGTAAATAGAGTATGTTCGTATCTTAATTAGACGACAATAGATGACGAATTCACTTAGAACCCCAACATATGCTTTATGTGTACCAAGACAACAAGTTTAAGGGTTCACTCGGCAAATCCAAGCTAGTTGGGTGACAAACTGACAATTGCCCCTAGCTTGGGTCGTGACAGAAGTTATGATTCATCCGCATTTGAACACCAGAGTTCAATCTAATCTCACTTTAACTGCACTTCTTATGGAAGCTGAACTTACATTGCATATATTTCATCTGAATTCTACATACCCTGAACCTTTTCACTACTCACTACAGTTGTTCCTTTTTAACTCGAGAAATTAACTGTTTTAGGTCAAAATTTAATATATATGGGTCTATCCCTTGCATTTCTAAATTCAAACTCCATGAAGTGTTCATACCAAACACCCTGTTTTGTACTATATTTGCCTTAAAACCAAAACCCAGGGAGCTATTTTCTAGAGAACCTCCCCATTTCAAGCTTTTGGTTCTCACTCACTAAATTCCTGAAGTAACATTATTATGCAAATAGCAGCACAAGTTTGGACCATTTCTCTTTTAGATTGTCATCCTTGCACATAGACCACACGAATCTTCTATAATAAGCAAGAGCCCTAACTAAGGCCACACAAAATTGTCTACACATACTATATAGTATTTTATGACGATAACTTGGCCTTTAACTTTATTTTTTCGTTTAAATATCCTGGAAAAACTACATTGAAGGAAGAAGATTCCTTCTTATTTGGTATGATGTTATCATAAAAGATGATGTCAAGAAAAGGAGGACCTTTTTTCTCCTTATCAAACAAAAATTCCTTCTTATCTTTGACATCATGATCTATGATAACGTCATACCAAATTAAATCCATGATTTAGATTTTTTCCCTTCTTTTCATGTGTATGTACCCTGCAAATAAATGTATTTTTGGAGAACACCCTTCCATTGCCATTCAATGAAAATAAATTCCGAAGTTTCATATCTTGAATATAGGGCCAACATCCATAAGATCATACAGTCCCCACCCATGACTAGCATTTTGTATAAGAAAATGAGCTTAGAGTCCATTTTCTTGACAGATTGAGCTAAATTTGTTACGAAAACAAGCCCTAATACAAATCAAAGAGAACTCGTGAAGTAATGAGACTTTGCAACTATAAATCTGTGTGAAACATTCAATAAAATTACACCAAGGTGGAGTACAATAAAATCATGCACAGCAATTATCAAACGAGATATGATTAAAAGAAGCAAATGCCAAGTCAAGGTCAAACTTATGAATTAATGTGGATTTGTTATCAGAAGCACACAATTAAGCAAGTCCAAAAAACTCTTATACGACGTTTCTAAGATCCTCGTGGAAAAACTATAAGTACTTACATCATTGCCATGGAGATCTGCTTAAGATCAGTTTCAAAGTTCCTCATGTTAGCAAGTGACTGAGCGCTGAATATTATCGCAAGCCACGAGCAAATCTTATACTGTTTGTAACAAATCAACATATATTAAGCTATGTCAATTAATATAACCTCAGATGATATCGTAACAAATTTGAAAAAAAGCAAATTTATAAGGGGAATGACTCACTCTGAACATGGCACCGAAGACACCAAACACCACGGCTATAAAACCGGAGTAATCTATAGGAAGATCTTGTGGAGCTACCGCCGTTGGCTTGTACGGCATTGCCGTTGACGGTTGCCTTGGATCGTTCGCCGGTGACGACATGCTTTAATCGTCTCCTTCTGTGAGTATATCGGTGCTCTGTGTTTTCGATTTGGATTTAATCAGTCCAAATCTGGGAAACTGAAGGCTAATTATCGATTGACCCCTTTATATTTGGAGAATTGCACCTGGCCCCAAATCTCTTGGAAACTCTCCTCTTCGGCAATAGATGAACGTTAAAGACATTTTTGCCCCGATCTTTTTTCTTTTTTATGAATATTATTTTTCAGTAACTTGGATGTAAATTATTGACAAATTTCCAACGGTAAAAGTACGAGAGAACAACGACAATAATAATAATAACCCAGTAAAATTCCACTAGTAAAGTCTCAAAAAGTACGAGAGAACCTAAAAAGTAAATTGATTGACGAACCCTAAAAGCTCATAAAGAATAAAATGGAAACTAATTATTCAAATGTGGAAAAGAACAAAGTCAACCACACAATTTGCTAATCTGTCACTTTCCTGATTTTAGCAAAAACAGTGAGCGGAAGATAGAGGAGTCCACAAACGGCGGGTTTTTTCATAGGCTCCTAGTATTTTAATAGGAGGGAGCGAGAGTGGAACACATGGGTATCGGAAAGTCCCAAGCATGCGTGTTGATGAAAACAGACTGGTCAACCTGGTCAAGTGTCGCTTCTAATATGATATGAACTGAGCTTAGTAGCAGAATTTAAAGAGATGGAGATAGGAAAAAGCAATGAAACAGTAAAATGGAGAAGAAAAATGAAAGAAAACAGATAAATGCGAGAAAATTAAGAGCCACAATTTAGGATAGTTCTATATTCATATTTGAAAAAGAAGAGAACATTACAATTTATAGTAAGTCACTCTTAATTGACCTAGCTGATGCGGTACGGACATTGCCCAGAAATGGCAATAAATATGGACCTAATGTGCTTATCTAGCCTAAATGTGTGGGGTGAATATATAATTACAGTAACTATAACTTAAACATAATAGAGACTAAAGTAACTATTAGGCAAACTTCTTCTAACCTCCTTCCTAACTAACTCTAATGACTGGGTACTCCTGCGCAAGCACAAAGTACCATCATCCAAAGCGATCTACAGCTGGGTTCGTATCAGATACCCCCTATTAAAATCTTCCTTGTCCTAAAGGAAGGAATGTAGGGAACCTGATTTTGAGGGAGTGGTAGTCTTCCCAAGTAGCTTGATCTGGTGTAATCTTGTCCAATTGAACCAATACTTGTGCAACAGCCTTGTTACCATTTTGGATCATTCTTCTTTCAAGAATCTGTTGAGGTTGAGGGCAGTATGGGCTGGAGATGTCAATAATGGGAGGCTGTGAGATGGTATCAGGAAGCTTATAGCAAGGTTTAAGTTGAGAGACATGAAACATGTGGTGAAGTAAGAGCTGGGATGGCAGGGATAACTTATATGCCACAGTACCAATCTTTTGTAAGACTTGGTAAGGACCATAATATTTTGCTGAGTTTAGAGAAATGACTGCCTGAGAGTGTCACTTTCCTATAAGGATGTATCTTGAGGTAAACCCAGTCCCATTCCTTGAAATGTTTATCACTTCTATGCATATTAGCTTGATCAATCATTCTCTGTTGTGCTCTTTGTAAATGATACTATAACAGCTGGTACTTGAATTTCCTTGTCAATAAATTTCTATCTACTTCCTACATGGTTGAATCCCCTGCCATATATGGTAAGTGAGATGGTGGGGGTTGACCATATAAGGCCTCAAAAGGGGTGGTTTGAATTGAGGAGTGAAAGGTGGTGTTGTACCACCACTCAGCTGCTGCTAGGTAAGAAGACCAGTCTTTCTGAGAATCCGAATAAAAATACCTGAGGTAAGGCTCAAAGCATTTGTTAACCACCTTTGTTCGTCTATCAGACTGTGGGTGGTAGGCTGTAGAAGTGCTGAGAGTGACCCCACTCATGGAAAATAATTCCTGACATAGCCTACTAGTGAAGATAGGATCCATATCACTCACTATGTCTTCAGGCATCCCATGTAATCTAAATACATGATCCATAAAGAGCTTAGCAATATCAGAGGCAGTATATGGGTGAGCCTCTCCTATGAAGTGAGCATATTTTGTTAATCTATCTACCACCACCCATATCACTGTCTTCCCTTTGGCCTTAAACAACCCCTCAATAAAGTCCATGCTAATACTGCTTCAAGCTAATGAGAGAATCTTGAGTGGTTGCAGTAGACCAGGGTAAGGGACTATCTCATATTTGTGTCTCTGGCATACATCACATTCTTTGACATACATCTGAACATCATATTTAATTCCTCTCAAGTAGAAGAGTGCAGCTATCCTCCTGTATGTGTCATCTATACATGAATGACCTCCAATAGGGGAATCATGTCATAGCTTCATGATCTCTTTTCTCAGTAGATCATCTGGCCCCACTATTAACTTTCCATTTCTTCTTAGCTGGTTATGGACAAAGGTGTATCCTTTTGCTTCTCCCCCTTCCTTCTTGAGAGTGTCAATGAGTGCTACCAACTCATTATCCAACTCCCAAGTCTTCATTATCTGGTCCAACAAATTAGTCTTGATAGTGGAGAGTGTTAAGGCTGCCAATTCTACCAATGGCAGTCTAGAAAGAGCATCTGCCACCTTGTTCTCCTTGCCCTTTTTGTACTCAATTACAAGGTCATATTGCATGAGTTTAGTTATCCACTTCAGTTGTGACCCTGTGTGTAATTTTTGTTCCAGGAGGAAGTTTAGTGCCTTTTGATCTGTTTTAACTGTGAAGGGCCTACCAGTTAAATATTGTGACCATTTGTTCAATGCCATAACCAAGGCCAACAGCTCTTTATCATACACCAACGGGGCTTGGTGTTGTGGGGATAGGCCCTTGCTTAGGTAGGCTATAGGTTGCCCTTTTGCATCAATATTGCCCCTATTCCCATGCTGCAGGCATCAGTCTCCACCACAAAGGGTATAGAGAAATCAGACAAGGTTAGAACTGGTGCAGAAGTCAAGGCATCCTTCAATTTGTTGAAGGATCTGATAGCCTTGAGTGACCACTTAAAGTTGTCCTTCTTCAATAGATCAGAAAGGGGTTTGCAAAGGACTCCATACCCCTTGATGAACCTTCTGTAGTATTCTGCTAGCCCCAGGAATCCCCTTAGCTGCTTGAGATTAGCTGGTTCTGGCCACATCTGTACAGCCTCTATCTTTTTGGGATCAGTAGCTACACCTTCTGCTGAGATATAGTGTTCCAGATACTCAACTCTAGTGGTTGCAAACACACACTTGCTTCTTTTAGCAAATAGTTGGTGTTGTATCAACAAATCAAAGGTAATTCTGAGGTGGTGCACATGCTCTGCAGATTCTTGCTGAACACTAGGATGTCATAAAAAAATACTAGTATGAACTTCCTAAGCTGTGCTTGGAAGATATGATTCATCAACCCCTGGGAATTGGAAGGAGCATTGGTGAGACCAAAGGGCATGACTAAGTACTCATAATGCCCAGAATGAGTCTTAAAAGCTATTTTCTGGATGTTTTAGGATGCCATCATGATTTGATGATAGCCTGCCCTCAAATCTATCTTAGAGTAGATCCTTGAACCCCCCAGCTCATCCAATAATTCTTCAATAATTGGAATAGGGAACTTGTCCTTTATGGTGAGCTTGTTCAAGGCCCTGTAGTCCACTATAGTCTCCAAGAACCATCATTATTTCCCACCAATACTACAGGAGAAGCATAGGATCTGGCACTATATTGAATTATGCCTTGTTGTAGCATCTCTTGTACCATTTTTTCTATCACATCCTTCTGGAGAGGGGAATATCTGTAGGGTCTTGAGTTTACAGGCAAGTTGTCCTCTTTTAGAGAGATGTGGTGGTGAAATACTCCTCTTGAAGGAGGTAGCTATCTTGGTTCCTGAAACAGCACATGGTACTCTTCTAGTAATGATTGTACTTGAACTGGTTCTTCCTCCAAGATGTTACCCTGCTTCTCTTCAACATGTGGTGAGGGACATACCCTGATCATAAAGAGTTGAGCATCATAAGCAGTAATATTGTTGAAGGCCTTGGCCTCTAGGGTTTTAAAAGAAGGTTAGATGCCTTGTAGAGCAATCTGCTTGCCCTGATATTCAAATCTCATATATAGCTTCTCAAAATTGATTTGAATATCCCCTAGCTTACTCAACCACTGAATTCCCAACACCACATCACAACTGCCTATAGGAAGTATCAGAAAATCATCTTGGAACATAACACCCTGCATCAATCATTTGAACCACTGGCTTCCCTTCACTGATTGTATAACTCTTCCATCAGCTACTGCCACATCTTGAGGATTAATTTGATAAACCTTGCATCCAATTCTCTGAGTTGCCTTCTCATTGATGAAATTATGTGTGGAGCCACTATCAATGAGAACATTGATTGGTTTGTGTATAGTGAACCCTTGGACCTTTAAGGTTTTGTACTCTCTATAACCCTGCAGGGCTTCTAAAGAGATCTCACAACTTTTTATAGATTCTTCTTCCTGGCTATGATCTGCAATGTCCTCTTCAAGTTCTGCCTCCTCTATGCTAGTTGAATCTGTTTCCTCAAGCTCCAAGGAGTAAATTTGCCTCTTGGCCTTAAACTTATGCCCTAGCACAAACTTTTCATCACAGAAGAAACACATTCCTTGAGCCCTTTTTTCATCCATCTCAGCTGGGGTGACCCTCCTTCTCCCGTTGTTGTCAAAATGGGCAGTGGTTGGCCCTTTGCTTGTAGTTACAGTTCATTTAGGAGGTCCATTATTCCCCGATCCTGTAGCTGTCTTAAAGGCAGAATGATGAGCTGCAGTTTGCCCCTTGATGGCTTTGCTTTGAGCAGCAAAGCTGGTTTCCTATAACCTAGCCAAATAGTAAGCTTGAGGGAGGCTACAAGGGTTCCCCACTGTAACAGCATCTCTGAGCTCAGGCTTTAAGTTGTTCAAAAAGATACTGATTGCATGCTCAGTAGCTAGATCGATCCTAGTGATGACACTGACAAAGTCCCTTTGGTAGTCTTGCACTGACCCTGTGTGCTTGACATTCATGAGCTCAGTCATGGGGTCAGAGTACTCAGCTCCAACGTTGTCACAAATTGCCCATAAGTACTCTTCCCAAGTAGGAATGGGCACTTGTCCTCTACTTCTCATATACCCCAAGTGCCATTGCAAGGCATCCCCCTCAAAATGCATAGACACAAACTTTATTTCTGCTGGATTGTAACATCGTCATCAGTAAAAAATTGTCCCACCTTATACAACCAAGTCCCCAAGTCATCACAATTGAACTTAGGGAATTCAACCTTATGGTACTTAGCAAAAGGAATATTAGGCAAGGTAGTAGTGGAGTTATATAACGGATTTTGTAGGTGGCCAGTTGAGGGAGCAGGTTGATAAGGGGGTGGTATAGGAGGGTAAGGTACCTGGTGGTACAAGAGAGGGGAAATGTGAGTGGTTTGGATACTATAGGCAGGTGGGAACTGAGTATGTTGAGCATAGTGATTATAGGGTAAGGGCATGGCCATATGTGAGCCTTGGTACTAAAAGGAAGCTTGTGGATAACTCCTATTCACACTATTTTGGTTGGGAGGAGGTGTGAGTGGCATTGTAGCGGTTCTAGGAAGTGGAGGAGGTTGTAGGTGGGAGCTGAATGTTTGGAAGGGGGCAGGTTGTGTAGGTACTGCCCTTACAGGAAGGTTATATGGTGAAGAGCTAGGATTCAATGGTAAGGTTGAAGTTGGTGCCATAGGCGCAGAAGTAGTTCTAGTTTGGACAAAAGAAATGGGTTATTGCTAGAGCTAACCACATCATGGTTGTTAACCCTCTGTAAGCTAGGTGAAGCTAGATCTCAAAACTCAAAGGGCTTATCATTAGGGGAATAGAGCTCACCTCCACCATAGGTTGTTGATTTGTCTCTTTCAGGCCTCTTCCCTTCATGTAAGACTTCATTGAGTACCTCATTCATCTCACTCAAAGCTTCTTCCTGATTTTTACAGGTTTGTTCTTGAGCAGCCTTCAACTGTTCCTGCCTTGATGTCACCCTCGACATATTTGTAGAGATTTTCTTGAGTATCTCCATAACCTCGTCCATGTTGATGGTCATTGTACCCGCATAGCCAATAGTTGCTCTGATACAACTGATATGAACTGAGCTTAGTAGCAGAATTTAAAGAGAGGAAGATAGGAAAAAGCAACGAAACAGTAAAATGGAGAAGAAAAAAGGAAAGAAAACAGAGAAATGCGAGAAAACTAAGAGCAACAATTTAGGATAGTTCTATATTCATATCTGAAAAAGAAGAGAACAGTACAATTTATAGTAAGTCACCCTTAATTGACCTTAGCTGATGCAGTATGGACATTGCCCAGAAATGGCAATAAAGCTGGACCTAATGTGCTAGCCTAAATGTGTGGGGGTAAATATGTAATTACAGTAACTATGACTTAAAAGTAATAGGGACTAAAGTAACTATTAGGCAAACTTCTTTTAACCTCCTTCCTAACTAACTCTAACGACTTGGTACTCATACGCAAGCACAAAGTACCATCATCCAAAGCGATCTACAGCTGGGTTCGTATCATAATACAAGAGAATATATAATGGTTACCTCTTCAAATGTCTTTTAAATGTAGCTTAGTTTTTGGACACCAGTTAATCTAATTTAGTGCAAAACATTCAATATTATCTTTCTTTGGTTTTTTCTGTTATTAAATGTTACTCCCTCTATTTCAGTTTATATGAACCTATTTCTTTTTTGATTCGTTCCTAAAAGAATGACCTCTTTTTAAATTTGAAAATAAATTAGCTTAAACTTATAATTATACCATTAATGAGAAACTTTTGTAACCACATAAATACTTTGAACCCCTTTTTGACTAGTTTAAAACCACACATTCCTGAAGTCTTCAATTTTTTTCTTAAATTTCGTGTCCAATAAAAAAGGTTCACATAAATTGAAACGGAGAAAGTAATTGTTTCAACGTTACATTTTACTATAATTTTATGACAATTTAATTTTGCAGATATGCTTAATATTTCCCTTAAAAGTTTTTTTCAATTTGATGGCATTTATACATTCAGATGAAGACAAGAACTATTTAGCATAAATACCGTAGACCAAATTGGAACAAGGAGATAGAAATGATGTCAAGTCCATCCTTATGCACAGCTGAACTGATGTTCAAGCTTTTCAGATCACGACTAATATTTTCCGGAAAAATGACTTAAAACCCATTTGGATGAGTTTGTTTTAAGTAAGTTTTAAGCATAAGTCATAAGTTAAAATAGTTTGCATTACTTGGTTAGAGAGTGAAAAATAATTATCTCCATACCAAACATCTTTCATCTCAATTCTAAGTAAACATGTCAATATGATTTGGGTCTAGAGCAGTCAAAGAAGATCAACTTGCAGTGTTATTCCTATCCTCCGGGCAATTAAAGAGGCAATTAACTCGGGGGCGGGGGAGAAGGATAGTGATTGCTGATTACTGTATTTGCTTGTTGAAGCAACTATCGGAAGGGAAAACCAGACAAGATGATGCTATCTATACGATTATATAAGCTTTTGACAAAATAACGCACTTCAAAATCTGTGAATTGAAAGCAAATATACAGAGACTAGCAGTTCTGTAATTCCTGTTTTCTTGAGCAGAGAAGGTAAGGCTTCTTCTTTCCAAGTGGCAGAATAATCCATATGAATTTCCATTTCTTTCAGCTTTTGCTTGGTGTAGAGATGTAGTACAACTATTTGGCAGGAAAACATTACAACTGAGTAAAAGAAAGATACACAAAGGTACAACAGGAGGCTTATAGAGAGATATGTCATCTATGATTAAGTTTTATCTTGGATTTCAAATTTTCAATTTGACACGTCGGATAATTGCTTCACCAAGCAGAATATGAGATGTAACTCCTATATCAGAAGATGGGGTATTTAACTCGCAAGCTAACATCTGTCTACATTTACACTCTAACATCACATCAATAACAGGAAGCCAAGATTGGCCAAATCCCAAGTTGTTGTAACTCACAAGGTCTGCACAAGAGAGCTAATTATAACGAAGCTGTACTAAGAATGTCCATTTCACGAGACAGCTGATCAAATTCTCACGACAGCTCCCAGCTAAAAACTCTAGTAAATCTCCAAATGATTCGGAGTTCAGGAAAAGCCTGGGCATGATATTTACCGCAAGATGTCTGAATTACCCCCCACCTGACTACAGCAATTATGATTACCTTCACAAATTCGTGAGAGAAAGTGTAACACATATAACACTGATGACTAACTATATACAGACACCTCCTAATATATTTTCTCTCCTGATGGCAAAAAATGAAGCCCCAAAGTCCTTTCTCCCCCTCCCTACAAATTTGAAGAGATGTACACAAAATGAATCATATTTCTAGATAAGACATAAGTGGTCAACATGTAAAAGATTGGACAGCCTACATTACATTTGAGGTGACAATTCAGTGCCCATCAATTTCTGTTGTTGCTAGTGCCAGTGCATATTTAGCACCATAACTTCTTAGAGAAGTAGAGCTAGTAGATTTACCACCAGAACATGGGGAAAATCAATTCATTTGTGATCATAGTGAAAGACACTGTAGCATACTAGGAAGATTTTTTGGCATTGGAAGTGCAGTGACATATCTCTGTGCCAAAGGTTTATGGCTACGTGCATCTGATGAAGATGAGGTCTCAACTCCATCAGATTGCACCCGACCATGGAACTTCGCAAACCGATAGATGACAGAGCTCTCAATATCCTGGCCTTCCACTATCACGTCTAGTATTGATGCTCTCTTGTCCAGTCTGCATCAGAGAAGAACGAATAAAAGAGATTACTATGTGGAATTACCTTGTATATTGTCAGGTATAAACTGATTTAATAAAGAAGATAGATTCTAAACACAACTGTAACACGTAAGAAATGAAATGGACGCCGAGGAATTAACAGAAACCATTATGGAGCAGCTGTTAAAGACTATAACAGTGTTGAATTTTTCTGAAATAAAGCAATTACGACTTGCTTTTCTTTCATTTACTCGGCTTTAGCACTTCTATCCTTGTATTTTCAGAGTGGGAATGGTGATTAAAGACCTTTAGCATCAAATATTCCAAAATGTGCTAACCAAAGCAAAAAGACCATATAAGAATCCAAACAAAGCCCCCGAGTTTCCCAATAAAGCCACATTTGGTTGATCACAGAACTGAAGTCTGCAGTTATATGACTAAAATTTAGCATTAAATGTAGTTCCTCTGTAACTTGGCAGGCTACATTCTAAAATACTCATAGTACTAGGACAGGAGTCGTAAGAAAATGAGACATTTCTTTGCTGAAGATATGTAGCTCAAGATAATAATCCAGAAAGAGAAGAGAACGAACATGCTGGAATAGCCCAAAGCAACCAAAGATCTGATAATCTTGTATAACACAGAGAAGTCATTGTCTATTAGAAAACCTGAACCTATCTTTTCCAATATTGATTATAGCAGAAAAATTAACCTATTCAACTACCACAAGGCAAGGCATCTCTATTTTCATCGGACTTTTGTTTTTTTTTTTTTTGGGGGGGGGGGGGGGGGGGGAACAAGTTTCCTTCCCTCCCACCAGCCCCCAAAAGGTAAAATGACAAGAGGTCTAGTGTACAATTCTACAACAACAACAACAGTATAATCCCACTTAGTGGGGTCTGGGGAGGGTAGTGTGTACGCAGACCTTACCCCTACCTGGGGTAGAGAGGCGGCTTCCAAATAAACCCCCGGCATCCTTCCCTCCAAGAACTTCCCACCCTGCTCTTGGGGAGACTCAAACTCACAACCACTCGGTTGGAAGTGGGGGTCGCTTACCATCAGAGCAACCCCTCTTGTCTTAGTACAATTCTACAAACTCGTATATTGTAATGGCACTCGGTTTAAAGTGGGGGTCGCTTACCATCAGAGCAACCCCTCTTGTCTTAGTACAATTCTACAAACTCGTATATTGTAATGGTCTAAGCCAAGCGTGAAGCATTACCTCGAGAAGTCAGCTTCCAGTATCCTTGCTCTTGCCGTGAACTCTTCTACAGCTTTGGCAAACGTATGGTTATCATTTCTCTCTGGTGTTCTGGCCTTGTCATGAAGCCTATGAAAATACATAAAACATGCTATTAGGTACAGAGAGACAAAGTTGTACACCTGATTGAAACATCTCATGCAACAACTAGCAAACTTACGGTGCATTGGAATTCCCATTTGAGCAAGAGACAACGCTGCATGCATCCCCCAATGCCAATCTAGAAACGGAGTAAGCCACACTCTCATACTCTGAGTTAGCATCTGAAAAAAGAAATGCAGCTGATGGAGCCCGAAATAATTGCTGCATAAGCTGAGTGGTCAAAATAAGCCTTCTTTTAACTTTACGCCTCAGAGGCCCATGTTCAGTGAAGTCAATGTCTTCTTCAACCTGTTATTAAAAGAACATGGGCATTCAGAACTGATGAAGCAAGCAAAATTTTAAAAAGTGGATTACAATAGGCAATCAAGATACCTTTTCAACAAGCCTATTAGTTGATTTGGCCCACTCTGTCTCTGCCAAGCTGCAGATAGACAAGGCAACAAATATCATCAAACCTGAAGCTGGAACTAAGACAATCCAAATGAAAACAAAATGGAATAGCAGAAAGCATTGAGAAAGCAGCAAAGCCGTATGCAAGCAAAGGAGTTAATAAAAGTTGTGCAAAATATGAACCTGATTGTCTGATTGCTCTGTGAATCCAGTAAAACTTCTTTGTACCAAGGAAAAAGTTCAGATGTAACACGTTTCCGCTTCTTGGGTTTCAACAATTGGTTATGCTGACCAACATTCAGTGGCAACGTCTGTGGAGAAGAAAAATCTTCAATGGTAGCAGAGCTAGCAGCTGAACTTGGCCCAAGATTACCAATCGGACTTCTATCAACATCTGCAGGTATTACTTTCTGCATAGAATTAAGTGCCTGCAAACCATTGGAAGACTTTCCAAGTGTGAAAGGTTGATCAGTTGTCTTCATGGAGGCAGCTCTGTGTGCTTCATACATCTGTAACATCTGCGCATTTTTGAAGGTTCCATACTGATTAAACCAGGACGGTGCCATCTGAGGACTAATCTGAGTATGCTCAGGCTTAAATGGATTTGTACTATTGTTGTGAGATCTGCTCTGAGCATCATCTTGATGATATGCATTAATATCCTGAGGAGGCATCTTTCCTCCTTGTTGTGATGATAAGCTTCTTTGTAATTCCTGCTCAGAGAAGCTTAAAATTCTAGATCCAGTGGAAGGAATTTGCTGAAGACCTGTATTGCTGTCTGATAGCCTCATTCTTTTCAAGGCCCTATCACTTGGATCAGTCTCCACATTTTTCATGGCTTGCATTTGGTTTAGCAAGGAATAATTTTGATGAGGGAAGTTATTTGGTTTCAGAGATCGACCAAAAGCTTCAATATCTCTCTGCATCGATGCAGAATTTGCAGGGGATCCTTCTGAGAGATTCTTGACAACAGGTTCTCTATCTTGTGAATCATTCATCTGAACTAGTTCAATGTTTTGAAATGGTACTTTTCGAAAAGGGCTTTCCTTCAGTCGCTGTTCTTCCCCCTCAACAGAGCCCAAAATATTCACTGTGCTTGTATCAAGCTCAGATGTGAACTTCCATTCGTCATTTGCATCTTGATCACCTTGCCTCTCAGCAGCAGACAATGATGACTCCATAATACTCAATTGATGCGACTGGTGAATTTGAGAAGACTCCTTGCTGGATTGAGAACCAAAAAGGGGCTGCCGTGGTGGAAAGTTTGTCCACATATTAGCGAACATTTTTGAAGATGCACCCTGTTGAGCGACGCCAGACATTGAATAAGGCTGAGAAACTGACCCTGGCTCCTTAGATGAAACTTGATTTGCAAAGAGCCTTTCATGGGGATCATTGGCGTTACTTAACTGAGATGTACCTGCAGAGATAGTAGGTTTATTAACATCACCAGCCCCTTCGGGCACAGAAGGCTGTGTAGATTGACCACTTCCAGGTCCTCTGATAGACTCACCTTTCTCAGCAGAAAGGGGACCATGTTTATTGAAAGATACATTTATAGACTGATTTTTTGAGAGTTGCCCAGTAGCTCCAACCATAGGTGGATTTTGATGTGGGCTTCTCAGGTAAGGAAAACCAGAACTAGAATCAAATGCTGAAGAAAAATTTCCAGGCATCGTGTACAAAGAAGTTTCATTATATGTACTCCCTGGAACCCCAGATCTGTTATTCTTCAACTCTTCCAGAGAGTGGTCAGCAGGAGGCAAGAATTGACCCTGATGAGGAGGGCACATCCGTCCCCGACTCTTCTCTCCGATCTCCTCCGCAGCTCGAGAGTGTGAAGTGCTAGCTGCTTGGATACTCTGAGATGACAAAGAATGGTTTTGAACTGATACCCGTTGAGATGGAGGGCCAAGTTGTAGACCAAAGCCTTGAGAGGCAGAAGATTGACTTTGCTGGAGATGACCAACAGACCCTTCAGAATTTTCTGCTTCAGGCATCTCAGATGATACTTGCTGTTCAGAATTACTGCAATGAGTCATAGAGCCACGCACACTTGATTGGTCTACCTTCTGAAGAAGCTGGAGCATGTTTGGACTGCAACCAGTAAAACAATCAAACAATAGAACACAAACTGCACTGGAACAGTTTTTACAGCAGAACATGGCAGTCAACAAGGCCACTAAGAAATATGGGGAATAATGAGCAGAAGAACTTCTAACTCTTCTATGGTCTTTAGAGATTTACCTAAGAGCATGATTAAGTAAAGAGTTAAGAGTATCAGGAAATTAACTACCTAGTTTGTGCAGCTGTATTTGGTGAATATAAATCTGATCTATTGAATCGACCAAGCATAGTAGATCCACCACTCTGGAAGC
The DNA here is from genome assembly GCA_034376525.1 of Nicotiana benthamiana. Taxonomy (NCBI): domain Eukaryota; kingdom Viridiplantae; phylum Streptophyta; class Magnoliopsida; order Solanales; family Solanaceae; genus Nicotiana; species Nicotiana benthamiana. Next base: position 11,796,189 of record CM067328.1, read on the forward strand.
TGCTTCGCGAATGTACCTCACTAAAGCCTTTGCCATCTCTCACACCATTAGATGGTTGCCCCTGTATATTAAGGAACATTACCTTTTATTTAATGATCAAAGATATGTAAGATTCAAAAAATGTATTATGTGAAGCACATATATCACCTCTTCCACTTCTGTCTGACTCTTGGGAACCTGACCAAATACTTCCAACTGGCCATGATTGGCATTGTGCTGCAGCATAGACTGAGAATGACTAGGCTGTTTCCTGTCATAAGCAGGATCCAAATCCTCATCCATGTTTCCCATGGGATGATACTGAAACTTGCGAACCCAAGAATTTTTCTGGCCAACCTGATCAGACGACTTCTGCTTAGTAGGAAGACACCTTGAATCACTCGCATCTGCCAAGATATTTTCCCTCATCGCAGCAGAAGGAGGGAATAAGTTAGAGCGGTAGCTGTTATTCGAGTTCTTATTGCTGTTCTGCATCCCATGCATTTTGACTTCTATGTCACTGATACCCCTCGAAGAGTGCAAGAACTGATTGCCTTTGGTAACATGACACTGTAAAGCTCCCGAGGCTTTGCTTATTGTAGACTTGACAAAGGAATCATTGTTCTTCCAATAATCAGAATGATAATTATTTTGCAGTTGACTGGTTTCTTCGCCACCCCTCATGGAACTTGACTTGGGTGCAGAGCCAGAATTATGCAAGTTAAAGACCTCCGAATTCACTTGGTGATTAGCGATAGATGATCCTGCATGCTCCATATCAACTGCAGAATTATGGCCAGAGTTAGAGTTCCATGTCACACCACCTTGAACAACTTCAGCTTGGATGAATTTCTTCCGATTGTCATCCTGGGAACGACTTGATGAATTCTCACTCGAAACTCTTAAAGCTGCATCTCCGGAGGGCACTGCTGATCCTACGTCACTCCAACCAGCTGATTTGTAGCATAGTTGTCTAGCTCCACCAATCTCAGGTGTCAATGAACCAGAAATCTTTCTCGCATTTATTTCGCTGTCAATAGGATGTGAAGCACTCCCAAACATCATCTGGCTTACTTCAACAACTGGCTTCTGCCGTGGACCGAAATTTGACAACTTGCTTCCTTCCTCCGATGACTGGACAAGTCTTTGAGAAGAGTTGGCATGCAAACTCTGGCCTGGCTCATATGGGAGCCTGTGGCCTTGGACATCGGAATAGTTATTGTTCATATTGGTGCTATCAGAGGGCTGAACAGAAACAGAATTCAAGGATGAGTTTGGGGGCAACTTTCCCTCAGCAGAAGATGTTTTATGTCTCCCACTGTTATACATCAAATTCTGAGTTTCTGAAGGAATTTCCGTACTGTGAAAATTTAAACCACTCCACTCCTCCTGTACCCCAAGGTCACTGCTAGAAGTTTCTGCAACAGCAGAATGCATAAGTGCACTCCAAGTACCATTCAATAATCCTGCACCATCAAATGAATTACCACCTTCCGCATTCCTATCAGGGCTCTTGCCAAAGGCTGTCCATATATTATCCTCTGAACCAAACAATATTCTTTCTTCTGTAGGATCTAAACCGACTTCATTCTGCAAGGAAGAAGCATGTGCCCCTGCTAGTTCCTGTGAGTTTTCTGAAGGAACAGCCAGACCCTGTCTGCCAGAGAAGTCCTGGAAAGCTGAACTGTTCTGCATAATATTTGCTTGTTGAGGGTTCTCCATATTTAACGGGCTAGTCAGAGCTTGACCTGAAGCATGTCCGAGAAAATGGCCGCCTTCGGATTTCTGTCTAGGAATGAAAGTCCCATCCTGCCCACTGACTTGATCTGACGATGCAGCATATTGATTACCCGGAAATGAACTATCAAAGGTCGGCATTGGACGCGTTGTGGGCTTATCAATTACTTGTGGAAATGTGTTCACACTTCCTCTTGAACCTGAAACAGGAACTCCATATAGAGATTGGTCAGCTGATGGAGGAATCAAACCCATTAACTGTTGTGCTTGCCCAATGTTGGTTGGATTGAGTCCATTGGAGCATCCCTGAATGATTGGAGAACCACGTTGCAACCACTTTGTGTTGGCAAGATCACTTGTCCAAGGATAATTTAGTGCACCAGAATTAGTAGTGTCATGAACCAATGCAGGGGGATGGCTACCAGATGCCTGATTTAGTGTATTTTGCTTCCTGGCATCTAATTGCTGAAGTTGGTGCTGCCTCTGAAGTTCTTGCATCTTCAACATGAGTTGCATTTGCTGCATGTCACTATGCCCAGACTGCTGCCGCTGCAGAGACTGCAGCATGTTTGATTGCTGACGATTCATTTGCTGACCACCAAAAAGATCAAAACTAGCAGGACTCTCAGAAGGTTCTGACCTAACTGGTACTCTTTCCTGCTGCTCTGGACCTACTCCTTGCTGTGATGCATAAGGAGATAGGCCTCCTGAGGCTAGACTACGTTGATCATAACCTGTATCGATAGAGAGCAATTTTGCTTCATCCTGCCTTGTCAGGTGAAACTGATTACTATACATGTAACCATTCAAATTTGCCTGCTGATTTTGTGACTGGCTCTTTGCAAACTCGGGCCTTGGAGTGGATTGCATAAAATTCAACCCATGCTGGCTGGTAAAAGGGTAACTGCTTGGCCCTTTCCCACTATCTGCAAATGCAGGAAATGTAAGAGAACAACTAACAGACTGAGATATAGCTATCAAATAATAGTTTAGAGAAACATGACATGTCAAATTACCAGAGTTCTGTAAATTATAATTCTTTGTGTAGGGAGTCAGTACACCTATCTGTCTCTGACTTCCAACCCACAGATTGTTACTATGAGCTGGCCAATTTCCCTCCACTACTGGGGAATGATGCTGCTCTTGTGACAAGCTGTCTTGTGCAAAGAAGTTGTGAACCCTATCCCCAACATCGTTGCCAGGCATAGATGATTTAACTCCAAAGCTTTGATTGTTGAATGTTGCTACGTGGTTACTAACATAGAAATATATCAATGGATATCAATTAATTCACAACCTCACATAGCAACTGATGTACAATCCAGCATTTAGACAGTCACCTGGTCACTATTCTCTTATAAGTTAAGAATGGCTGCCTCAAACTCCTGCAAGAAGATCATTCAAGTGTAGTTAGGTCAAGTCGAAACACTCATAGTGTTTTTTGCTATCAAGAGTGCTAACAATATTTGTCAATAGATGTTATTTGAGATTACCAGAAAGTGGCATGCAGTAATAATTGTATGTTCACACTCTTGATGGTACTACTTCAATGAATAAGTAAATATGATATGAACACAAAGATACCATCTACACGAGCAAAATATGAAAACGAGGGCATAATCTTTATCAGAAAAATGAAAGAGAAGGCATAACCAATTACTTATGGATGTCCATATTCAATGGGAGGGCAACACATTGAAGCTCCAATATTTTATTCAAATAAGATCCCAGCTCCAACGCTGGACACTGGACACGACATAAAATTTTGGGCATGCGACCTTAGGATCTGCATGTGCAAGTTCGACGGCGAGAGCACCATAACAGGTTTTTGGTCTATTGAATAAAATCTTAAAGGTGATGCATTTTTCTTATTTTCCCAGTACCAAATGTTATCACTAAACTCAATACCATTGGAACCACAAAAATTGATCCCTGTTGCTGTTTTCACCTGCGTGGACAATCAATTACTAATCACAATCCCCATATTACAGTATGCCCCTCCCACATCATAGCACTATCACCTAATCAAAACCCCTATAAACCATTCATTGCAGGGCTCTTCAACTATCTTAACGTGTGCCCCACTCATGCCTAATATGCTCCGGTTGGATCAGAACTGAGAATCCTAAGCACCGAGATTTCGTAGGAGCAAACATATGTTTTGTGCTTGTAATGCTTTATTGGAACTACTTGAACTTCTTACTACATGACAAAATTGGTAGTAGCTAGAATTCTTTATACTGGTGTCCCTACTTATAGCTCTTTGCCACCAATTTTTTTTTCAAGTAAGCATATTTCAATTGAGAAAAATCAATATGAAGAATCTTCACCAGAGCGATCCTAGCTTGTTGCAAACAAAGCAATTAAATTGGATCCAACAAATAGTAGTTAATTAGAAACTAAAAAATGATTATGCAGGGTCCTTATTCCCTGTCAAGAGCAGTTTTAACAAAGGCGCACTTAAGCCCAGAAGCGAGGCTCAAAATGTGTTGAGCGCTTTGCCTCGCTTAGCGACCGCTAGTGTTGTCACCAAGGTTCTAAGGCATACTTTTCCTTGTTGAGCGCTTTGCCTCGCTTAGCGAGCGCTAGTGTTGTCACCAAGGTTCTAAGGCATATTTTTCCTTGCCAATGAGCATTATCGTGAAGAAGCAACACTAAACCATTAATATTTCACTTTATCGTAAATTTTCTTCTATATCTTTGTCCATATTTTTGCTTATAGATATTGGTTTTAGACTATACATACATATTTGTAATTTTTTCTCTGTTTGCGCCTTTCTTCTTTAAAGCCCACGGTTTATTTGCATTTTGCACTTAAACCACAACAAACCTTAGAGCTTTTTTGCACTTTCGCCTTTGATACACTGGTCAAGAGTCGAGAGAATCATCAATAATACTATGTAGAAATTTCTATTGATTATGTCGTTGTATAAGTCGACAGATTCATCATAAATTTTGTCATAGTTGAAAGTTAAGAGTAATTAAAAACTGTGTAGAACATTCATAATGATTATGTCATAATAATTAGGAATCCCAAAGACTTAAAAACTTTCCTTATTTCATGTAGCTCAAAAGTTCTTTAAAATGAGTCCTCTTGTTTGTTTTCAATAACCAAATCCACAAAGTTTTTCTGCTTTTTTCTCTTTTTTCATATGGTATCGTGCCAATCCTGTACAAATTTAAGTTGTTTCCACCCTGTAGACAACACTCCCATATGCCAGCACCCACTGCAATGCCAAATTTTCTAACCATATTGGCTAAACTATCGAGTTGGGGTCCACATCTGTCTAGGACTAATGTTATCAGTTCACATCAACTAACCAGTCAAGTCAGGGCTCAACATTTGTCTAGCTCTACATTTATCTACTGATCAATCTATGACACCATCTCAAGTTAGTCGTTTATGTCAATTGACCTGTCAATTCCTGATTAGCGTCAAGTCATTGACAAACCATTACTTAGTCAGCAGTGTGGAATGCCAGCAAGTTGTCACATTAGCATCTTGTTTGTCATTATCAACTTAGTCAAGTTCACGACATGCAATCATTCTGATGGATTCACAGCAAAACACAGCCAAGGCATTCTCACGTTGTTGATGGGTTAAGTGAAGAGAAAATGGTAGTAACACCAGAGTAGTGATCAATAGCACCGCCATCAATGGTACACTGCTAAGTTACTTTTGCCTCATTGCCAAAGTCTATTTTATTTCCAGCAGCACTTCATAGTTTAGAGTTGCAAACTCAAGTTGTTTATCACCTTGAGTTTGAGGGAGTGTATTAAATGTCAAGCGCATCACTAAGGAGTTACTTGGTTGGCCACAATAAACAAGAACAATCCAACATAAAATTCCAGATAAGTAGTATAATGATTTTTTTGTACTGGGAATAAGTGGTATAACGTTTAGTTGGTTGAATAAGAAAAAACTAATTTTCACAGAACTAATGCAGCATTTGGTTGATGGTATTAAACTCTGTATAACTAATGCAGTATTTGATTGACAGTACTAAACTTTGCATTCCTAATACTAGCATAATACAAGAATCAATATATTATCTTATGCGGGCAGCGGACTAGAGTGTGGAACTATCTAACATGTTATCTCACAAAAGGCAGGATGATACCGACTCGACCTCAGTAAAATGCACGTGTTCAACTCCCCAAAACATTTGCATGTCCACAAAACAAATTCACTTTAAGTGTTTCCACTTTGGCTGGATGTTGATAAACTTGGGAAGACGAACCATGAAAAGAAGCAATGCAAAGCAAAAAGCCAGCTTTAGTCCCACACTATGATTACCTTCACTGGCAACAATGATGAAATTGTTCTTTCCTTTGGGTGTATTAAAGTACAACATAAACAAAATAACATTGAGGATCCTTTTGGTAGTCTAACTAATCTTTTCTCATAGACCTTCAGTGCTATCATCGCAAGTTAACCAAAAGAAAGCAACTTTGGGATTCCTTCGCTCTACTTCTTCTTTTCTATAAATGATATTTTATTAATGCTATTACAACTTCAACAAAATAACTCTCAGTACATAGTTTCCAGGAAATCAACAAGCTGTGACACCTCCCCAACTATCTGTTCCTTGCAAAAAAAATTCTCTCTACTATCTAGCAAATAACTTACTTCCCTTTGCAGTTACCAGTTACCTCTTTTACTTTCAAAAATAATATGAAACAAAAGAATGTAGCTTTACTCCAACGCATTACAGGGTTAAAAATTAAACAATGTATAAATCGACAAACATAGCAACAGAGAACAGTAAAAAGTCCTTCAGAGTGTCTACACTAAATTGGAAAGTAAAACATTTCCTCCAAAAATTGACAAACACCAACTCCTATTGGAAGAAGTTCACATAGATCAATCTAAATTTAACTATTTCCTCGACTCAAAGACTCCAAATCGCTTTCTGAAGCGTGAAAGCACGCATCTAATAACATAAAGATAACTACCAGTATCTCTGCTTAATTCAATATACAGCTGTCTGTTACTAGACATATGAATAACTACCTCAAATCCTTATCTACAGGAAAAAATACAACTAGCAAAGAATGTAAGAACCATAAGGTATTCCAAGGAACGAGTATCAAATTTACAGTTATGTTACAAGAATCTTCCAAAACCTGCTTCCCCACCAAGTGTCTATCCGAAAAGATTTGGCAGTCATGTGGCATATCACCAGATTTGCTCAATTTACTTAGTGTGCATTGCATACGACCATAGTCAAGAAGCATCGGTTGGTTGGGTTGTTAGTTTCATTGTTACTATTGCGTGAGATGTACTACTGGAATGCCATATTAGGTACTGTGAAAAGAAACTATCAACACTTGTTTGGTCTAGTGACTTCTCAATTCATTACTACTCCAAATAAATAACTATGCTTTTCAATTAATTACTACTCCTAATATGTTAACTGTGTATATACTGTGTGCATGTATGTGCAAATAATAGCATACATCTATTACCAATATCTCAGCACAGGTACCCATACTTCTATCCATACTCTCGAATCTTAACATTTACGTGAATAAGTGATGATAAATCTGTACTAGAGATCCGCACCCTTGTCCATGTAACATACTAAACAGTGATATGTATTGTTTTAATGGCATTGCACAAAGATGTTCTCTTAACACCCTTTCTTAATGCTTATCCAGACTAGTGGTAACACAAAAAGTTACAAGATGCAAAAACAACCTCCTCTTGTGCTAATTGACTCTTCAAGTTTATATATACAAGAATCTATTACGCCTTTTTCCTATCACAACTTCTGCTCAAAACATCAAGTTTAAATCTAGACACTAGAGAATAAAGTGGAACTCATGGGGGTTGGGATAAAGACACAAAACAGTAGCTTGAAGATATAAATAATGGATGAGACGAGTCCTCGCACAACAAACTAAGTAAATCTAGCTACTAATTCCACTGGCGGACTTCTTGTCTAGCTAAAAGAGTTGTTTTTTTTTAAAACCATTCAGAATTCGGAGAACATTTGAGAATTCTCAGATCAGTGTTCTTCCAACTCATTCTGTTCCAAGAATGATAATGCCAAAGCAAAATCAACATAAAAGTTAAAACTATACATAGAAATCTAAAAGACAGATTCCAAATTCAATGCCCACATAACCTACAAAAATGGAGCCGAAAGCAGATCAGCAACCATTCACATTGCATTAGAAGGGGCAACATATTGCTAATCACACTCTGTCAAAAACCTAAAAAGGTTCTTTTTTTTTGTTGTTGGGGGGGAGGGGAGGGGAGGCATTTTGGTTAAAAAGGCACATTTTTTTGTAACTACTAGCATCATCTAAAAAGTCTCAAAAACATAAATACATAGTGATTCACTGAAGCACCCAATGGTGTGGCATAGCAGTCAATTCAGTGAAAAGCATGGGAGACAAAGGTTCAAATTCTAGAAAAGACAAAAAAAACTAAGTGATTTTTTCACATCTGCCTAAGCCTTAGTGGCAGAGTTACTCATTATGTTTGCAAATTGACCTAACAATTAAGAACAAAATGGTAGCATAAGCTGCAATTTTACTGTACTAGAGCCTTAAAACACCAAAAATCCAGCACTAAATGTGTCCATCGAATGCAAAACATTTGGTGCATGCATCGAGAAAACTAGGGTTTTATAACAGTATCTGAAGATAAATTCATAAATTAAACTCACGCAAATGTTGAAGCTGACACGAATGGAGCTTGGATCCTTAGAGTATTCGAATTCTAGGGTTTTTCAATCGACGATATGAAATGGTAGCTGTGAAGAGAGAGAGAAAACGAGCTGATTGGAGAGAGAGAGAGACATAAAGTGATTGAAAATAGTAGGTCCGAAACCGAAAATCGAACCGAATCGAAGCTTAATGGCTTAATAGTAACGGCTAAACGGATGAAGAACCGATTGAATTTTTTTTATTAACGGCTTATCGGTTTGGGGGCGATTATTCAATTTTCTTAACGGATAATCCGTTAACCCGTTAAGAAATATAAATAAATATATATATATATATATATAAATATATATATATATATATATATAATTTATTTTTACTTACATAATTATATATATTAATATAAAAACTAAAAACCTTAAAAATGAATAAGTGTAAGCGTATTTTTTTGCTCCCTCATCACCCTCGCTATGATTATAGAGCACATAATCATGATAAGTAGGAGCAAACTGCATTTGATGGAAGAACATAAATTTGTGAAGATTAGATACATTTGGTTATACAGTAGAAGGCAAAAGGGAAAATGAGCATGTTGACAGGTTTACCTGGTGGACAGTGTTCATGGTAAAAGTCATTAAGTTTAAGGGCATGGCCAAGACTAGCCAAAAAGCCATGAGAATGAGCAACATTAGCCCCAGCATACTCCTTGTATGGAAATGCAAAAAGATGGCCGACAGCAGCAATAAGCATCTCAACACAAATTATAAAATTCTGGAATTCTGCAGCTTCATCGGTGTCTTTAATAAACTGATAAATCGCCCGATAGCCGCCCGATAAGAGCTAACCCGATACCAATCCGCCCGATATCTTATCGGGTGGCTAACGGATGAGTACATTTAAAAGGCGATAACCGTTAAACCAAACTATTAAGAGTAAAAGTCGCTCAATCAGCCAAATAAACACCCCTAGAAAATAGTGCGAAATTTTCAACGAACTACTGTGGAGCGAGATTAGGTTCGGCTCGAGTCTAAGCTTCGGTTTGGTTCGGAGCTTGTGTTTCGATTGGTAATTCTCAGAAGGGCCATGGAAGAAATTTGCGTGGCTATCCAATTACATACTGACACGTAGACGCGACAGGTGGAGCCCACCTTTTAAATATTTTTGCAATTTAAATTTCTGAACAATCGAATGGCATCTTATAGTATAGGAATAATTGTTTGGTCTTTTAAAGTTTTCCCTCCAAAAATGTGGTTTACGTGATCGTAAAAGTGCACAAAGAGAGAAAAATAGGTTACCTTTTTCTTTCCTAATAGCAAACGGGAGCTTTTCTTTTTCTTTTTATAATAAATATAAAGTAATGTGGATCAGAACGTTACTCGAAATGTTTTCTGATGTTTATAGCAAAACACAGAAATAATTTTGATTTGTTACTTAAATATGTAAATAATTTTATTTTAAATGGTATATTATTTATTTGCAATGATATGATGAGATGTATGTTTTTTAGTTATAGATATTTTAAATAATGTACAGCGATAATATACAATTAATTTAAACAGACATTTCCTTATTTTGATACGAATTTACAATTATATGCCGATAAATCGTGCAAAAGGGAAATAAATTCTATCATTAATAAATGTTACTAACAACTAAATATTAGTCAATATTCATAAGTTATGTATAAGGACATGTTAAGAGAATTATAGAGTATACTTATGGATAAAATAAAATCAAATTAAAGAATCGTATTTCTTATGGTATAGTGAGTTATAGCTATAACATATTTGACTAGATCGTTAATTTAATGTTAAAATTGAAGTATAATGGTTTGAAAATATTTTTGCTCAAACATCGTATAATTATCTTACATTGTCAAATGTATAAAGATATTATAAAGCATATTAGTAAAGCTCAACTTCTATTAGTGAATCAATTTATGGGGCAATATAACGTTAATATTAACAATGGTCTAACTTAATTTACAAAGCTTATTTGTCTTATGGTAAACACGTTTTTACTGCTGTTGAAAAAAAAATTACTACTATAAAAAAGGTTTTTTTCGGTAGAGGATTATATTTTTTTAATTTTGTCGACAAAAAAAATCCTGCAATTTTGTTAGCATGTTGATTTATAAAATATCAGTAATGAGGTGTCTCACAGTTAATGTAGGAGTTTTTCAATGGACTACTATAATCAATTAGCTGCAAATATTTTACAGATGGAAAGCTCTTGTAAATTAAAATTTAAATCAATTGAAGTATGCTTTAGAAAAAAATAATGGTGATCAAAACCTTCATAATATAATTTAAAAAATTTATTGAAATTATATGATTTACACTCTCACATAATGCCTTTATGTCTTTTTGCTCTTTATAATTGTTATTACAAACATTCGCAATGAAAACAAAAGCTATGATAATTTGGAGATGTAAAGATTTTGGCAAAGGCAACGTGGAAAGGATGTAGGTTAATCTTAGTTAGTTTAATTGCAGTTAGTTAATTTAACTATAGTTAGTGAGATAGTTAGTGAAGTACAGCTATCATTACTTATGCAGTTAGTTAGTTAAAAGTATTGTAGTAGCTTCTTCTCCTTCATTACGTTTTGTACAGGAAACAAAGCATTTTCTCTTTTCTATGAAATTTCTCTCAATTCTTCATCTCATATTCCTTCTCTTTAAAACTGCATGCTGTTAGCAAATTCATCATGGTATCATAGCCATTAATCGAGTGATTCTAAGGAATTTTTTTGCGAAATTGAAGATAGTTCGAGAGAATCTACTTAAGTTTAGAATCTTTGAACCCTAATTTTACAATTTTTAATGGCGATTCATGAGAATTCGAATGGAGCTGATGCGAGCACCAGAGTAGTACCTAGTTCAATTATTTTTTATCACACATCCTCTTTATTTACATGTGTATGATGGTCTAGGATCCATGTCGGTGGGACTCATATTTACATGTATGAAAAATTACTCTCTTTGGAGTCGTGCAATGAATAGTACTGTCAGGTAAGAACAAATTGTGTTTGGTTGATGGATCGATATTGTCACACCTCCTTTTTTATACCCGTAAAGATAGTGTATAAGGAAAAAAAAGAAGCAGCCTCTCTGCCCTTTCGGGCAGGGGTAAGGCTCGTCTACATATTACCCTCCTCAGACCTCACCTGGTGGGAGTATACTGGGTAGTTGTTGTTGTTGTTGTTGTTGTTGGATTATTTCTTCAATTATAGACGCCACTCGGGATAGGTTTGGCTTTTGATGTCCCGAGTCACTAGTTTACTTTGAATCCCAAATTGAGGAATTTACTTTCCAAATGAAGTCTGCGAACCATAAATTTTGAATAAGGAATTTTGTTGACCCGAGGGAAGGTGTTAGGCACCCCCGAATCCTGTGGTTCTAGCACGGTCTCTTAAACTATTATACTACAACAACAACGACCCAGTGAAATCCCACTAGTGGGGTCTGGGAGGGTAGTGTGTACGCAGACCTTTCCTCTACCGCGAAGGAGTAAAGAGGTTGTTTCCGAAAGATCCTCGGCTCAAGAAGACAAAAAGACAGAGAGAGACAATATTAGTAATACCTCAGAAATAATATATATATATATATATATATATATATATATATATATATATATATATATGACAAATATAAACAACATGAAAATAAAAGGATTATATAAAACAAAAGCAAAATAGTATCCCTACCAAACTAGTCTCGCAAAGCTATGACATAAGGCAAAACTCAACTACCTCCTATCCTATAACCCCAATACTCGACCTCCATGTGTTCCTATCAAGTGTCATGTCCTCGGAAATATGAAGCATCGCCACATCCTGTCTAATCACCTCCCCCCAATACTTCTTGGGTCGCCCTCTACCTCTTCTCGAGCCCTCCAGAACCAGTCGTTCGAACCTTCTTACCGGAGCATCTAGGCTTCTTCTCTTAACGTGTCCAAACCACCTGAGCCTTACTTCCCGCATCTTATCATCAATGGAAGTCACGCCCACATTCTCCCTAATAACATCTTTCCTGATCTTATCCATCCTACTATGCCCGCACATCCATCGTAACATCCTCATTTATGCTACCTTCATCTTCTGAATATGTGATTTCTTAACCGGACAACACTCAGTCCCATACATCATGGCCGGCCTAACCACTGCTTTATAGAACTTACCTTTGAGAATCAGTGGCACTCTTCTGTCACAACACTCCAGATGCTAACCTCCACTTTATCTATCCTACCCTAATACGGTGTATAACATCATCATCGACGTCCCTCCTCCCCATGAATAATTGACCCAAGGTACTTAAAGCTATCTCTGCTGATCCACAGATTAAAGAGATGAGAAAATTTGCTGGAGTCATACTCTATTGAGATGACCACAGATGGTAATTAAGGAGGGAAAATAGCTTTGATGTTTTCTCTTGCCCTCGATTTCTCTCGAACTATCTATTTAATTAAGGAGGTCTTCAATTCAGTTAAGATATGTTTGTTGGTTTTGCGTGGGACACTTTACTTTATTTTTATTTTATTTAATCATTTCGGCCCACATTTCACTAACTCATTTTTTATTATTTAATTCAATTCAATATTAGTAAATGGACCCCACAATAAACTTGTCAAAAATAGAGAAAGATTCATACAACTATTGTTGGGTGAGTTTGACTCAAAATAAAATTTCTCCACTTGTTATGATATATCTAGGGAATGGTGAGAACTTATATATTTATTTATTTGGAGATCATTTTGTTGTAACTATTATGGAAAAAGTGGGTAAATTTATTATTATTATTACCATCTTTCCTTGAATTGGAGTACTAGAGTACTCTATTTCAGGAAAAAAATTCATTATTTTCACTCTATTTTCTATATTTTATTACCCAAGATAATTTACTAATGTGGATTCAAATGAAATATTAATATTTTCAACCCCAACTTGTGTCAATGCTAAGAATATTTTTGTTTGTAGGTGTAACAAGTAATACAAAGCTTTGTCCAATAGAGTTGAGGATGCAATTTGTGAAGCATAACACGACACTAAGAAAATATTTATTATTTTTTCATGGTAGAATAATCTAAATGGCATTTATACTTGTGTCACTTTGTCATCCCGGTCTCCAAACTTAATGAAGTTTCATCTAGACACCTCTATTCGTTCAAAAGTAATATTTTAAACCCCTTTGAATGTTGACCATATCCATGTGGCAACTTGACAGCTGAATTGGACAAAATACATATATTTTACGCATGTAAGAAGTGTGAGCATAAAATTTTAAACCGAATATGATTAAAATAAGGAAAAAGAAAAAGGAAAATAGAAAAAAATCAAATTAGAACAAAGAAAGAAAAAGGTCAATGATTGCTTTTCTCTCTCACTTATGCCTTCTTTCCCCCCCCCCCCCCCCCCTAAATTCTTTCTCTACCTCACTCCCTTCTTCTAAGGTCAAAGATTGATTCAAAACAATCATCAAAACTAGTGTTCAGAGTAAGGAGACAAAAGCCAGAGTTAATAGCTCCGGCAAAGCCAACTCCACGTAAAACCAAGTTTCTTTCTGATATTGATGATCAAGGTCTTCGATTCCAAATTCCCATTGTTCATTTTTACAGTAAGAATTCTTCTATGGGAGGAAAAGATCATGTTAATATTATTAAGGCTATAGCTGAAACACTTGTGTTCTACTATCCACGTGGATTGTACTGGCGAAGGGATTATGTTTGTCGAAGTGGACGCTGGTGTTACGGTGATGTTGCGCTGATGACAACGATAGCATAAGAAGAAGGTGATAGTGAAGAAGAAAGAGAAAAAAAAAGGTTAAAAACAAAGAAGAAGATAGAAGGATTATTTATTTTTCATGTAAAATTAAAAAGAAAAGGTGATGTAGCGTAATTTTATCTCATGTGGATTCTAGCATCATGCGATTGAGAGTCACGCAACATTAGAGGGGTTTAAAATATCGATTGAACAACTATAAATATCTTGACGAAGCTTTGTAAAATATAGAGACCGGAATAACAAATGCCAATAAGTACAAGTGTCTAAGAGGCTATTCTGCATTTTTTATTTTTACAACAAATAATATGTTATTCATAAACGCTTTAATAAAATGAAATACAAGGAGTTTTAATGCTACATTTCTTTTTCTTTCTATCCAAAAGCTTCTAAATAATCTTTCTTATCTTCTCTTCTTCAGTGTTTCTTTATATAAATTCTAGAATACTTGTGATATAATTAGCCAATAACTTCACAATAATAAAAGTGGTGATATATTCTTTTCGTTAAATTGATTAAGTTGTTCATGATAATAAAAATTTATATTTGTGATATAATTAATTATATATGCATTTAGACAATACATGTTTATGTTATTACGTGCAATGCACGTTTCCAAAACTAATCACATACACAAATATTTGATCAAAGATAAGATATTAATGTTGTGTAAAATTTTATAATAAAAGAATTTTGAAAATACTTTGATACAATTGCAGAAAAGTTATTTAATTCCCAAAATAGTGATAATCATACCCTATAATATCGGACATAATATTCCTTTCGCAACATATTTAGGACATGCGAAAAAGCATTGTAAAGAGGAGAAGAAGAGGAGACTCGAAATCGACGGAAGAAGAAGAAAGAAGAAGAAAAGTAGACTGAGAATCTGTCACATAATGAATGCATGTCAATTTGATTCTCTACACAATCTTCTCCCTGTTTTTCAAACAGTGGGCTTGATATATGCAAAAGACTGACATTTGATTTCTGGTGCTGAAGCAACGAGTACAAAAGAAGTGAATCATTTAATACGAGCAGAAGGTAGCTACTAGCTCCACTCATTGTTCAATGGGGGTGAATACTAACATTGAAGAAAGCAAGGACGTAGGATTGGGTTGATATACGACGAGGGAATGTGTAAGTATTCACGCACAGACGATAATAGCCATCCCGTAAGCCCTAATCGTATCCGTGTAAGATATATGGATTTATATCTAGATATATGGACTTATATCTACATACATATGAACAATATATGGATAAATTATATGTTATGTGCTATCTTTTGGTTTGGCCTAATTTTGTGGTCTTATGGACATTATGTTAAGGGGGCCAATGTGTTGTCATATAAAGTGTAGGACTAATGTGTAGATACCCAAAAGGGTAACCTTAGTTAATGATGGGCTAACTAAGGTTACATATATGTAACCATGGTTACATGCTTGTGACTCTTGAGTTATGTAACTCTTGAAGTTATAAAGTGGGGGTTATGGTTCCCACATTATTGCAAGACAAGACTCTTCTTCCTCCCATTGAATTAAGAGCCAAAAACACCATTGTTGTTTTGCAAATAATTGTGGAAAACCATATACCAATTTTGATCATTGTCATATTATTGTTGTGAGTAAATTCACATATTGTTTAAGTCTTGTGAAGCATTCTTGTGGTGACATACAACTTCAAGACATTCTTGAATAAAAGGTTAAAGGAGCAATCTTTATAAGGACTCAAAGACAATCATCAAAGGAGGTTCAACAATTTCCACACATGGATTCAGGTTAGCTTCCGCTCATGTAGTTTAATTCCGAATTGTTCAATAAGAAGGTTATTGTCTTTAGTAGGAATCATAATCCTAACAATTGGTATCAGAGCCACCTTCATTTTTGGATAATTTGGATGTTCATAAGATTCATGTTATGTTAGGATTCATGTTCAAGTTTTGTTAGAATTTTATTTATGAAATTTAAGTACCATGAAATAGCATGTTTCTTATGAATGTTGTGTTTTGATGCACTTTGATGTTTTAATGCCATGTTATCTTTACTTGTATTAAAACATTGTACAAAGCATGATTTTTAGTTGGTAAACAACATGTTTTCTTGTTTAAAGATTCTTGTTGAAAATCATGTTTTATTCAGAAAATTTTTCGCAAAACAGTGTCCAAAATAATCGATTATTTTTTAGACACTGCCTAAAAATAATCGATTATTTTTCTTAGATAATCGATTATCTCTCAAGTTTTAGAATTCTGGCAGTTTTTTGGAACACCAGAATAATCGATTATTTGTTTCAGATAATCGATTATTCTGGTCCAGTGAGATTGAAACGTTTTTCGTAAACCAGATAATCGATTATCTATTTCAGATAATCGATTATCCTGGTCCAGTAACTTAAAAATTTTTCTTAAAACCAAAATAATCGATTATCTGGTTTAGATAATCGATTATTTTGGTCCAGTAGCTGAATTATTTTTTTTCCAAAGATAATCGATTATCTCAAGCAGATAATCGATTATTTTTGTCCAGTGAGGTTAAAAACGTTTCAAATCTTTTAAGTTTCAGATTTTAATTGACATATTATTTATTGTTCAATTATAATATTCAGTTATGAATATTAATTGTTTAAAGTCCATCAATTTTAATATTTTTGGAATTGTCCTCTCAAGTATAAAACAATTAATATTCAAGTGTTACATGTCAAAACATGTAACTTATTAAGTTAAAGATTCATAATATGGCTTAAGGAACTAAAGTTTATAGCATCTAATATTTTAATTAGTCAATTGAAGCATTATGTTGCCAAAGTAACCTCTATTGTGTAGATTGATTAATCTTAAAATATAAGATGACTGTGGATGTTAGTCTTCCATGCGTTTAACACCGGCCCAAAGGAAGGTTGTTATTTGCCAGGAATTCGAACATGCTTGTGGTGATAAATATGAGACAATTATTTGGTTTTCCATGTGAATATTAAATCGGCCCAAATGAAGGTTTGATATTTGACAGGAGTTTATTGTCTATGTTTGATCACTACACCAAGAGTACCACTTACAAGTTATTTTTCTGTCCAAAGACTAAAGTCAATGTTGTGCTAGGTATCTTGTAATGGGATATGCCTATTTTGAATCTATAAAGTAAGGTTAAAGTTCAAGTAATTGTAAGCATGTATTCAGTAATCTTTTTGTTCTATTTTCAGTTAATTCTTCTGCTTCTAAGATATCTGCCAACATCAATAGCATCCCTGTGCTTAACGGCACTAACTTTAAGGAATGGAAAGAGAATGTCATGATCGTTCTCGGATGCATGGATCTTGACCTTGCACTTCGGATTGAGCAACCTGCTTCTCTTGAGGATACATCCTCTCCCGATGAAAGGAGGGAGATGGAGAAGTGGGAACGCTCGAATTGCATGAGTCTAATGATCATGAAACGTGCAATTCCAGAATCATTCAGGGGCACTATGAATGATGAAGCTAATGCCAAAGTTTTCCTTGAAAACCTTGAAAAGCGTTTTGAACAAAACGAAAAGGCGGAGACAAGTACTCTTTTGAGTAAACTTGTTTCCATGAGGTATAAGGGCAAGGGAAACATTAGGGAGTACATTTTGGAAATGTCTCATCTTGCTTCGAAACTTAAGTCACTCAAGCTAATATTACCTGAGGAACTGCTTGTGTACTTAGTTTTGATATCTCTTCCTGCACACTTTAATCAGTTTAAGGTCAGTTACAACTGCCTGAAGGAGAAATGGATTCTTAACGAGCTCATTTCACATTGTGTGCAAGAGGAGGAAAGGATAAAGCAAGATAAGACTGAAATTGCTCATTTGGCATCCTCTTCTAAGGATATGAAGAAGAGGAAAGGTAAGGAAGTTGCGGTTGCAAGGCCCAAGAATAAGCAACATAAGGAACCTAAGGTTGAAATTACTGAATTAGGTTGCTTTTTCTGTAGGGGGACTAATCATGTGAAGAAGGATTGTACCAAGTACCACGCTTGGCGTGCGAAAAAAGGTACATTTCTTTCTCTTGTTTGTTCTGAAGTTAATTTAATTTCGGTACCTACGGATACTTGGTGGGTAGATTTTGCTGCTACTACTCACATAAGTATATCTATGCAGGGTTGCCTGAACTGCCGAAAACCAAATGATGGTGAAAGATACATCTATGTTGGTGATGGCAAGAAGGTGCCAGTTGAGGCTATTGGCAAATTTAGGCTGTTGTTTAAGACCGGTTTTCATTTAGATTTGGATGAGACTTTTATTGTACCGTCTTTTAGACGGAATTTAATTTCGGTTCCCCAATTGGACATATCCGGTTATACATGTTCTTTTGGTGATAATAAAGTTAGTCTCTTTCAGAATTCAAATCTTATTGGTACTGGTCTTTTATCAACATTTGATAGCTTATATTTGGTTGATACAATAACTTCAAATTATGAAACTTTGCATACAAGTTTAAGTGGTACCAAAAGAAAATTAACTAATGAGAATTCTATATCACTCTAGCATAAACGTTGGGTCACATATCCATTCAAAGAATTCAT
Source organism: Nicotiana benthamiana (assembly GCA_034376525.1). Classification (NCBI taxonomy): domain Eukaryota; kingdom Viridiplantae; phylum Streptophyta; class Magnoliopsida; order Solanales; family Solanaceae; genus Nicotiana; species Nicotiana benthamiana. The sequence continues at coordinate 11,814,896 of CM067328.1, forward strand.
AAGCTCGTGTCAGATGGAATTCTTGATTCTCTTGATTCCTCAAATTCGGAAATTTGTATTGAGTGTATCAAGGGAAAACAAACAAACAAGACTAGATTAGGTGCTAAGAGAGCTTCGGACGTCTTAGAATTGATACATACGGATATTTGTGGGCCATTTCCTACTCCATGTAGGAATGGTCAACAATACTTTATCACATTCATAGACGATTACTCTCGTTATGGGTACCTATATCTAATTCACGAAAAGTCCCAATCCATAGACGTGTTCAAATCATTTAAGGCTGAAGTTGAAAATCAACTAAGCAAAAGAATTAAATCCGTTAGATCTGACCGTGGTGGTGAATACTATGGTCGATATGATGGTTCCGGTGAACAACGTCCAGGGCCTTTTGCCAAATTCCTAGATGAGTGTGGGATCGTCCCTCAATATACTATGCCAGGAAGTCCTACGATGAATGGTGTAGCTGAGAGACGAAATCGGACCCTTAAGGATATGGTAAGAAGTATGATTTCTCGTACTACTTTGCCAGACTCACTCTGGGGTGAAGCATTAAAAACCGCAGCTTATATTCTTAATAGAGTTCCAACTAAAGCTACAATCAAAACCCCATATGAACTTTGGACTGGGCATAAACCCAGTATTCGGCATTTACACTGGGGTTGTCCAGCTGAGGCAAGGCCTTATAAGCCGAATGAAAAGAAACTGGATGCTAAGACGGTTAGTAGCTATTTTGTTGGATACTCTAAAAAATCCAGGGGTTTTAAGTTTTATGATCCCACTTCTAGAACTATTTTTTGAGATGGGTAATGCTAGGTTCTTTGAGGATATTGAGTTTGGGGGGTGGGGAGATAAAGTTGTTAGAGATTTTGTCTTTGAGGAAGAACATGTGTCTTTCCCTCAAGTTGTTGATCTTGGTCAGGGTGTTCTCATTTCTGACACGGATCACACAACTCCAGTTCAAGACAATCTCGAAAATCTCCCCCATCAGGACCCTGATATTACTAATGACAATCTCGAAAATCTCCCCCATCACGACCCTGATATTACTAATGAAAATCAAACTCAACAACCTCAAGAAACTGAGTTCCATTAAGGAGATCCACTAAGAGGAGAAATGCAAATTCCGAATGATTATGTTGTATTTCTCCAAGAACAAGAAAGTGATATTGGACTTGAGGAAGATGATCCAATCAACTTCCGTCAAGTCATTAAGGGTTCTAACTCTCAAAAGTGGATTGATGCCATGAATGATGAGATGAAGTCTATGAGCGATAATGACGTTTGAGAGCTTGTTACATTGCCCGAAGGTATTAAGCCTATTGGTTGTAAATGATTTTTTAAAACCAAAAGGGATTCAGGGGGCAATGTTATTAAGTATAAAGCTCGTCTTGTCGCAAAAGGCTACACTCAAAAGGAAGGCATTGATTATAAAGAGACTTTCTCTCCAGTTTCATCGAAAGACTCTTTCAGGACTATAATGGCACTAGTAGCACATCTTGATCTTGAGCTTCATCAGATGGATGTTAAGACAACATTTCTCAATGGTGACATTGAGGAAACAATTTATATGGTGCAACCTGAAAACTTTGTTTCGGATGAATCAGAGAAAAGGGTTTGCAAATTAAAGAAATCCATCTATGGGCTCAAGCAGGCTTCCCGTCAATGGTATTATAATTTTCATGCAGTCATTACATCTTTTGGTTTTGAACCGAATGTTGCTGATGACTGTATATACCATAAGTTCAGTGGGAGTAAGTATATTTTTCTGGTTTTATATGTCGATGACATACTGCTTGCCTGTAAAGATATAGCATTATTGCATGAAACTAAGAAATTTCTTTCAAAGAAATTTGAAATGAAAGATCTTGGTGAAGCTTCTTTTGTATTAGGAATTCAGATACATCGAGATCGCTCAAAAGGTGTTCTCGGTCTGTCACAAAAGGGCTATATCGATAAGGTTCTGAAAAGATTTGGCATGCAGGATTGTAAACCAGGTAACACCCCCTGTTGCTAAAGGAGACAAGTTTAGTCTCAAACAGTGCCCAAATAATAATTATGAAATTTCGGAAATGCAGAAGACGCCTTATGCTTCGGCTGTAGGTAGTCTGATGTATGCTCAGGTATGTACACGACCTGATATAGCATACATTGTTGGGATGATAGGCAGATATCTTAGCAATCCGGGAATGGACCATTGGAAGGCAGCCAAAAGGGTCATGAGGTACTTACAGAGAACAAAGGATTACATGCTTACATATCGGAGATCGGACCAGCTTGAGATCATTGGGTATACCGATTCCGATTTTGCTGGATGTCAGGATAGTTTGAAGTCTACTTCAGGCTATATTTACATGCTTGCTGGTGGTGCTATCTCTTGGAGAAGCATTAAACAAACTCTTACGGCCACTTCCACCATGGAAGCGGAATTCATGGCATATTATGAAGCATCCAATGAGGCATTATGGTTGCGGAATTTTGTTGGTGGACTGCGAATTGTTGATAGCATCAAAAAGCCAATTAGGTTATTATGCGACAACAGATCGGCAGTCCTTTATGCTAATAACAACAGTAGTTTGACGAAAGCAAAACATATGGACGTCAAATTTCGGGTTGTTAAAGAAAGAGTACAAAATGGACAATTGTGCATTGAGTACATAAGTACAAACTCCATGCTTGCAGATCCGCTCACTAAGGGATTGACACCAAAAGTATTTCATGAGCATATTGCTTGTATGGGTGTCAAATCAGATAAGGATTATGTATTTTAGTGGGAGTTTGTATTGCACATTAATGTATTGTTCATTATATTCAGAAATTCAGTAATTTAGTTATATCTGTGCAGATATTCAGTTTTAAAGTTTTTGTACTCTTACAGTTTATGATTGATCTCAATAAAGAGAACCAGTTGGAAATAGACATTATATTGACCACACTTTATGTTATTTCCATGCTACATACCTACACTTGATCCATGTCGTTGGTTATATTGATATACGTGATCTATGATTGGTTTTAGTTACGAATGAGTAACTAAGAGCTCTTAGGCCCTATGTTGGTATGATTGATGGACCGGATTGTTCATGACAATTTATTGTGATAGCATTTTTGAGCTCATAAGGTTATAATGTAACATATAATGCTAAGGTTTGTGCATATGTATGTGTATCTCGTCCAAGTGGGAGATTGTAAGATATATGGATTTATATCTAGATATATGGACTTATATCTACATACATATGAACAATATATGGATAAATTATATGTTATGTGCTATCTTTTGGTTTGGCCTAATTTTGTGGTCTTATGGACATTATGTTAAGGGGGCCAATGTGTTGTCATATAAAGTGTAGGACTAATGTGTAGATACCCAAAAGGGTAACCTTAGTTAATGATGGGCTAACTAAGGTTACATATATGTAACCATGGTTACATGCTTGTGACTCTTGAGTTATGTAACTCTTTGAAGTTATAAAGTGGGGGTTATGGTTCCACATTATTGCAAGACAAGACTCTTCTTCCTCCCATTGAATTAAGAGCCAAAAACACCATTGTTGTCTTGCAAATAATTGTGGAAAACCATATACCAATTTTGATTATTGTCATATTATTGTTGTGAGTAAATTCACATATTGTTTAAGTCTCTTGTGGTGACATACAACTTCAAGACATTCTTGAAGAAAGGTTAAAGGAGCAATTCAAAGGAGGTTCAACAATTTCCACACATGGATTCAGATTTGCTTCCGCTCATGTCTTTAGTAGGAATCATAATCCTAACAATCCGTGCCATCTGGAAAAAGCTCCAGTATTCCGGAGTTACTAATAGGTAATCAGAGAATTAAACTCAAGATAAATGTGACATCCTCACCTGTTTTTTTTTTTTTTTTTTGGTTTTGCATGAGATCATCTAGGGTTTGTGAGGCGTGATTATGCTATGATTAAGCTGCATATTGTTGATTCTACAGTGTTCTGAGTGCTCGGAATTGTTAATTGGGCTGTAAAAGCTAGTTTTGGAAGATATTGTGTTTATGATTGGCGAGAACACATATAGGGCGTGTTTGACCAAGGAAATGTAAAAAATGTTTTCCTGGAAAATAAGCGAGTTTCGGCTTATTTTCTGTGTTTGTAAGTAAGAAGAAAATATTGTTCTAAGACTATTTACATATAATTTAGGCAAAGACTATGGGATGTGGCAAGGGGGTTGTGGGTGGGGGCGGAGGTGGGGGGAGTTGGAGAGTGGCAGGGGTAGAAGGGTGGGGGTGCGGAGGAGACAATGTGCGTGGAATGTCACATATAGAACTTGTTTTCCATACTCTCACCAAGGACGTTATTTTTTCCTGATTTTTAAGGAACTTGTTTTCCTGGAGAAAATGTTTTCCAAATTCCAAGACATTTTGACCCAATGTTTTCCTCCATACCAAACACATGCATAGTGTTCGATCATTTTGAGCTTTTTATTCCAAGATTCCTTTTAACTTTTATTGTAAATGTGTTGGGTGCTTAACTTAAGATCCAAACATGTCTATCTTATGAACTGAGTCACAGACTGGCTACGTCTTTGGTGATTTTCTTGTAAGTCCTTGTTGTCTGCTTAGTAACCAGCGATCAAGTTGGGGAAGTTATATGAATCCTTGTGTCCATTCAGAGGATTTACCATAATTTACTATGTTTACGGTGGTTGTCTTTTTTCTGGTTTGGGAGGTTATGTTTTACGAAACACACATAACATGATTTTAGTAACCCCTCTCTGTCGGGTGATAACTCAAAGCTTGAATCTTTTGATGTGAATGTTACTTTCTCTATTTCATTTTATATGTTGGTGTTTGACGGGGAATGAAGTTTAAGAAAGAAAGAGCTTTGACATATTCCAAAAGTACTCTTCGAGCTTACGGTCAAACATGCCATGACATGTCTATGACTATAAGAGTATGTCATTAAGCGCACAAGGAGAAGTTTAAAGTTTAAGAGTTTCTAAATATAAAAAGATGTCATTCTCATGGGAAGAGTGCCATATAAGATGGAACATATGGAGTAGGGGTGTACATTTGAATCGGTTTATCGATAAATCGAATCGATTATTTGTTATCGAAATCGAAAAATTCGAAACCTTATTGAAACGATAACGATAAGCATATGTACAAATCGATAATCGATAAGTAATTATCGATAAGGGTCATAATCGATCGATAAATCGAATGCACACCCCTAGACTGTAAACACTTGTAAAATGAGTAATTACCTATTTGTGTAGATTAATATAACATACATAATGTATATATATTCCGCTACTATTTTGAAAGCGGCTATACAATATCATTTTTCCTAATCTATACCCTTTCCTTTACCCTAAGTCCCGTACCTTATTATTTCCTCTACCACATTTAAGGAATGATCATATTTAAAGATCAAGGGAATGAAGTTCAAATTAATGAAAACTAAATTAGCCGTGATGTTGTATTTTGTTTTATTTTATTTTTTATACCGTTGGAGTGTTGGTGGCATACATTTGATCCCTTAATTTAGTTTTGTTGCATGTGCTTGTTGATACAATTTTTATGTTATGAATGGTGTTCGTCTTATTTTAGCTTCTTTTTGTCCATATAAGTTAGGCGTGTTTATAGAGATATACTTTCCGTGGAATCCCGCAAATTTTCTTATTGGTGTAATCGATAACCGAATCGATAAGCCCCCAAAATCGATAAATCGAAATCGAAAAAATTGAAACTTTATTGAAACGATAACGATAAGCATATGTATAAATCGATAATCGATGAGTAATTATCGATAAAGGTCAAAATCGAATTGATAAATCGAATGCACACCCCTACAACAACAACAACAACCCAGTATAATCCCACTTAGTGTGGTCTGGGGAAGGTGGTGTGTACGCAGACCTTATCCCTACTCTTGGGTAGAGAGGCTGTTTCCAAATAGACCCCCAGCATCCTTCCCTCCAAGAACTTCCCACCTTGCTCTTGGGGAGACTCGAACTCACAACCTCTTGGTTGGAAGTGAGGGTTGCTTACCGAATGCACACCCCTAATATGGAGTATAACGTTATTTATTCTATTATATTTATTCTTGGTAAGTCAAGTGAAATTCGTTCTAAAAGGTATTAGTGATCTGTTCTGTTTCAGATGCCTTATTCTGAATGCAAAGGAAGCAAGAGACAAAGATATAGTTTTGGTTCACACCAAAGGTCACATTAATTTGATTAAACAAATAGGTTCAAAGAAATTTTCAAGAAGAAAGAGGACTCTTGAGGAGTTTAACTCCATATATTTCAATGAAGGCTCATCAGAAGCAGCTTATCTTGCTGCTGGATCGGTCATTGAGGTATGACACTCAGAATCTGTTGTATGCATAAGTCTCATTGGATGTCACTTTTCTCTAGCTTGTTAACTGCCCCATAAGAAATGACAGACATACAAAATAACTCCGTCCACCCGCAGATTTCCCCTTGCAAATTTAGACTAATTGAACTAAAGGAATCTGCTGTTGTTTGTTGTTTCATGATCTATTTGCAATTGTTTTTCATAACAAGAAAAATATTTGTAAGAGCCTTTTAGCTGGACCATTCTATGTTTTATCCATCTGCTATTTTGAGCATCAGTGTCAGATTTAAAACCTCTGGCCAATTTTACTTGATCAGTTATAAGGTCTTTGGTACTGGTCTATGAAACTTGTTTCTTGCTACAATGTGATCATCAGTACAACTAGTCCTCTCATTCTTGATGCCGGTGATGCAGTTATAGAATTGGGGTTTGAAGGGATTGCAACGCATTACTACTTTAGAGGGCTTTAATCTTAGGTGTATGCACAATATAGGTTGCTGAGAAAGTTGTGGAAGGAGAATTGGATTCTGCCTTTGCCATTGTCAGGCCTCCTGGTCATCATGCTGAAGAAGATGAACCAATGGGATTTTGTCTGTTCAACAATGTTGGTATTGCAACAAGTTATTTCTTGAATGAAAGAGTAAGTGCAATTTTTAATCATCAGCTGTCAGAGCTCATCCAGATCTTTGATTAGTTTGGTGGCATTGTGCACATATTGTGATTTAATATGCTAAATAACGCCATGCAGGTTGATCTGGGCATTAAAAAGATTTTGATTGTTGATTGGGATGTTCATCACGGAAATGGTACTCAAAAAATGTTCTGGAAGGACCCTCAAGTTCTTTTCTTTTCTGTACATAGGTATTTGTAACATTTCCAGTTATTATTTGTTTTTTCTATTCGAATGTGGCATCATACAACAAGATATGTGAAAGCTTCCTGAAAGAATTTTGAACGTATTTGGGAATTGTACTCTTTGCTTTTACTCTTCGTGTTAAGACAAGAGGGGTTGCTCTGATGGTAAGCAACCCCCACTTCCAACCGAGAGGTTGTGAGTTCGAGTCTCCCCAAGAGCAAGGTGGGAAGTTCTTGGAGGGAAGGATGCCGGGGGTCTATTTGGAAACAACCTCTCTACCCAAGGGTAGGGGTAAGGTGTGCGTACACACTATCCTCCCCAGACCCCACTAAGTGGGATTATACTAGGTTGTTGTTGTTGCTTTTACTCTTCGTGTTATTCTCGAAACCTGAGGGCTGAATTATTGTCTTAAATTATCAAAACTAAGTCTTTTTTGTGGGTCTGGTGTATCATTAGCTGCCCCAACTAAGTCTTTTTTTGGGTGTATCACTGTATCCCAACTAGGCACGAGTGCGGAAGTTTCTATCCAGGCGGTGAAGACGGATCACGTGTCATGATTGGATAAGGGCCTGGAGCAGGTTACAACATAAATGTTCCTTGGGAGAATGCCGGGTGTGATGATGCAGATTATCTTGCTGTATGGGACAATATATTAGTTCCTATTGCCAAAGAATTCTGCCCTGACCTGATTATGATATCTGCTGGATTTGATGCAGGTAAGTAGAAACTTGGGAGATACATCTGTTGAGATCTTCTGATCATTTGTATATTTTTTCCTTTATTATCTCCTTTCTCTCGCAACTTCAGTTATCAAGTTTTTAAATTTTACATGCTTGATTATAAAAGCATTTTCTTACAACAGCTTCAATCTTTTGGGCATTGATATTTGTTGATCAAACTATCCATATTTCACTTGATACAGTTTATTGTATCTGTAAGTTGTATCTACTGCAGGCTTAGTTACTTCTTATCCTTGAAAATATTGCACTTTGAGATTCGCATCTTTTGCTGCAGCAGTAATAAACTTTGACATCTTCAAAATTTTCTCCCTTATGATTTGATATAGACATTTCTGATTTAAAGCTGGATCCTTCGGGAATTCTAGAGATATAAACCGGATAAGGCTTACAAATACATGGAAACTGAAGGATTCTGCATAGGAGTGGCAAACGGGTTGGTCGGGTCGGATATGGTTCGGGTTGAAAAACGGATAATGAAAAAACGGATCAATTATCCGACCCGACCCATATTTAATACGGATAAAAAACGGGTTAACCGGCGGATAATATGGGTTACCCATATTATCCATGACTTCTTGTATATGATCACTTTTGGGAGAATTCTTAGTCTCCCTAACTTGAGAAACCCCCAATTTGAGGCTTTACAAATGTAGAAGTTAGAACCATTGGTTACTCATTGGTTATCCATTTTCTAAATGGATAATATGGTTCTTATCCATATTTGACCCGTTTTTACAAAGTTCATTATCCAACCCATTTTTAGTGGATAATATGGGTGGTTAACTGTTTTCTTTGAACCATTTTGCCACCCCTAGTTCTGCGTAATGGACCCTTTTTTGTTATGCCCTGTTGTTGTAATCAACAATGGCCATTGCCTAATTTATTCTTGTGGTATATCATTTGTTCCACATAACCAGTACTATGGGAAAACATGCTTATGTATGGAAAGAAATCGGCTTAACTTACCTTTGGTTGGTTGGGGGGGGGGGGGTTAGCAAGCCTTTTTCATTAACTGGTTTGCATTTAATGCTGAAACCTATACTGTACAGAAATTATGATGCATCTATTTCTTATCATATAGACTTTCAGCAATTGATTTCTTATGCACATGATGTTTCTTTTTCTTATCCTTTAACTGTTTAACATTTATGAAATCCTGCTTAGCTAAGAGGTGTAAAATATTTGGCAACATGAGACATGCCTTTATTCCCTAAAAGAACATTCTAGTTTACTCATATTTTCTTTCTGATAATCTATTTAGAAGTAATCATTGCTACGACTTTCTCTTGTTTGCTCTCGTCTATATAGCTTGATTTATTACTCTTATGGTGTTATTTTTATGATGTGAGCAGCTATTGGTGATCCTCTTGGTGAATGTTGTGTTAGTCCATATGGGTATTCTATGATATTGCACAAGGTGAGCTCAAAGTGATTGTTATATGTACTGTGATTTTAGTTAGTAGTTACGTCTCTTCTTTATTTCCAAGTCCTCTGCAGGTCTTTTCTTCTGCATTCTCCAGTTGCATCTAAAAATAAGCTCTTGTGATTCTCTTTCTTCTCTCTTTTACATGTCATTTAGTTTCCGTAATGTGACTATCCTAGGAACTTTACTTACTTTAATATACTTATCATATAGTTAATGGAGTTGGTGGGAGGCAGGATAGTTATGGCACTTGAAGGTGGATATGATCTTGATTCTACTGCAAAATCTGTCCTTGCTTGTATAGAAGTGTTACTACAGAGAAAACCAATCCTTGTGACTTCTGAGGCTAATCCATCTGAATCCACGTGGCGAGTGATACAATCTGTAAGAGCTCATTTGCTTTGATTTTTTTTTAAACAACTTTGGCATGAAACTTCTCCATGTAAATGCTTTGCCCATTGCTGGCGTACTTCCTATTAATAGCTAAGAAATCTCCGAAGGCCCACGGTTTGAAACTCGGTGGATAATGGACCTGTTCCTCTATCCTTCTCCATTTAAATACCAAGCTTTGTCGGAGGCATAATATGAACTTGGTGCCGTGTGGTTAACTCACACATCACACTCTGTGGTCTTACCATTAGATCAAAGCCCTGGGGCCACATTGCTTAAAAACTTAATTCTCCCTCCATTTCATTTTGTATGAACTTATTTTACTGGGCACGAAATTTAGAAAGAAATAATAATTTTTGGAACTTGTAGTCATAAACATGCCATGACATTTGCATGGATATGAAATCATGTCATTAAAGTGTAAAATAAAAAGTTTATAGTTAAATTGTTTCTAAATATAGAAATGTGTTATACTTTTTGGGATATACTAAAAAGAAAATAGTGTCACAATAAATGGCAGAGGAAGTAGATATTTGGTCTTATGATTTGATGCTTAAATCATTAGTTTCATTGTGCAACATCTTCTAATAGGAGAAACCAAACTATATGTCTTCAGGTACGTGATGAATTAGGTGCATTTTGGCCAACGCTTGCTGAGAAATTACCCAAGAAAGTAACATGAAGCGAAATCCTTACATTCATGTTAGATTTTATTTTCCTGTTACTGTGATGTTACTGTTTTTTTTACACATTACAACAAGGTCTAGTATGTGCTATGCCACATCATCATATAAGAAACATTGATGTAATGTGTGAATTTTTTTTACAACAATTCCTATTTTCCGGTGTAAAAAAATAGTTTCATTGGTTCTCAAGCATGACCATGAAAGTTTGGGAGATGGTGATGGAGCTGAGGGTGAGGAGGAGTATGTCTATTTCGAGAACCAGTACGGGTTTATGTCGGCGCGAACTATGGAAGTCATTCACCTTGTTAGAAGATTGATGGAGCAGTATAGGGAGAGGAAGAGGGACTTGCATATGGTTTTCATCGACTTAGAAAAGGCCTACGATAAAGTACCGAGGCAGGTCCTGTGGAGATGTTTGGAGGCTACAAGTGTACCTGTTGCTTATATTAGGGCGATTAAGGATATGTATGAGGGAGCTAAGACCAAGGTGAGGACAGTAAGAGGGGACTCAGATCACTTTCCGGTCATGATGGGGTTGCACCAAGGATCGGCTTTTAGCCCTTTTTTGTTTGCCCTGGCAATGGACGTATTGACGCGCCACATCGAAGGGAAGGTACCGTGATGCATGTTATTTACAGATAACATTGTATTGATTGATGAGACGCGAGACAGTGTTAACGCGAGGTTAGAGATGTGGAGGTAGACCCTGGAGTCTAGAGGTTTCAAGTTGAGTAGGACTAAGTCAGAATACCTGGAGTGTAAGTTCAGTGGAATGACTCAGGAAGTGGAAGGGGAGGTGAGGCTGGATTCACAAGTCATCCCTAATAGAGGAAGTTTTAAGTACCATGGGTCTATTATACAAGAAGATGGGGAGATCGACGAAGATATTGGGGCGAGATGGATGAAATGTAGACTTGCTTTGGTGTCTTGTGTGATAAGAAGGTCCCAGCAAAACTCAAAGGTAACTTCTACAGAGCGGTAGTCAGGCCGACTATGTTGTATGGGTTGAATACTGGCCAGTCAAGAGCTCCCATGTCTAGAAGATGAAAGTAGTAGAAATGAAGATGTTGAAATGGATGTGCGAACACACTAGGTTAGATAGGATTACGAATGAAGTTATTCGGGACATGATGGGTGTGGCCCCAATTGAGGACAAGATGGGGGAAACGAGGCTTAGATGGTTTAGATATGTGAGGAGGCGGAGCACAGCCGCTCTGGTCAGGAGGTCTGAGAGGTTGACATTGGAAGGCATAAGGAGAGGTAGAGGTAGGCTGAAGAAGAATTGGAGTGAGGTGATTCGACAAGACATGGCGTAGTGTTAGCTGACCGAGGATATGACCCTTGATAGTAAGGTGTGGAGGTCGAAGATTAGGGTAATAGGGTAGTTAGTTTAGTGTTCTCCTTGTCATACCGGTAATATTAGCACATAGTTTAGTATTCTGTTGGCATTAGATTTCTATGGCTACTTGTCATTTCTTTCATTTCGGTCTTCTCATTATTTGTTGTGATTTATGCTACTTTTACTTGGCTTCTCTCTATTGTGATTCTTGTTTTTCTCTTATTTAATATGGTGCTTATGCTTCTCTGAACCGAGAGTCTATTGGAAACAACCTTTCTATTTCCATGAGGTAGGGTAAGGCTGTGTACACATTACCAGTGGTGGAGGCAGGATTACCGCCAAGGTGGTTCAAAAAAGGAAAAGGTTAGAAGGTTGTAGCTAGTGGAAATAGAACAAATGACCTTACAAAGGTTTTGAACTCCCTTGACTACTAAGCTATTCTTTTGGGTCGTGTCAAGGGGATTCAAAACATAATATATAGTCGTAAAAAACAAAACAAATTTTGCCTTTTGTATCAGTGTAATTTTTCGTCAAAGGGGTTCGGGTGAACATCCTTCCGCCCTCCTAAATCCGCCCCTGCACACTACCTTCCCCAAATCCCACTATGTGGGATTATACTGGGTTTTTTGTTGTTGGTGGTTCTCAAGCATGAATTATTTTGCTGTCTATATTGATGGCTTTGTAGATGTTGCACCGTTCATACAGCAACAACACACCCACCCTTCATATTTATATTAATGGGCTTCTGAGACTGAAAGTAGAGATAGACATAAAAAAGTGATAACAACATTATGTTCTATTGTATTATCATCTAATTCTGACATGCATTTTAGGATATAAGCTTTCTCATATGAGAAATAACTCAGATGTATTTGTTTGTGGCTTCTGCAAGTGTTGCATCATTCAGATTTATTTTGGTGGGTTTCTGAAATTGTGATTCGAGATGGAACAGAAAAGTTTTTGCAACACTATGTTGTATTATACCATCATCTAATTCAACATAGATGAATGAGACTATGAGAGCATATGAGCTTTCTCAAATTCAAGTGCCCCAAAAGGCATAAATGTGCTTGACTGGAACAAAACCAATCGCCTGGTCAAAAGGCTCAATATTGCATCTCCTTCATGCAAAATGAGATGCATGAATTTCCAACTTTAAAACCTTTTCTATCGACATCAAAATTCTCAATCATCGCCACCAAAAGTGACACATCAATCTTACGTTCAGAGCTGTCAAGATAATGCTAAAAAATTGTGCCCTTTAAAGCGTTTTTCTTGGCATCATCAGCCTTTATAAGGGTCATGAGTTTATACATATCCCCAAAACTACACCTAGTATTCGCAGCTGATTCGCTCTTTTCCTTCTTCGTAGCAATTTCCGTTTTCTTGTCATTGGGATAAAACTTGAAAAGGAGCAATAAAACAAATAACAACAAATATAAACTAAAATTCCGTAAACAAATAGGTAAATTTCACTTTTGCGGGTATTTACTTAATCAAGCTACTATTCCAATTTCCAATTAATCAAGCTACTATTCATAAGGAGTTGGAAATTGGAATAGTAGCTTGATTAAGTAAATACCCTCAAAAGTGAAATTTACCTATTTGTTTATGGAATTTTAGTTTATATTTGTTGTTATTTGTTTTATTGCTCCTTTTCAGGTTTTGTCCCAATGACAAGAAAACGGAAATTGCCAAGAAGAAGGAAAAGAGCAAATCAGCTGATACTAGGTGTAGCTTTGGGGATATGTATAAACTCATGACCCTTATAAAGGCTGATGATGCCAAGAAAAACGCTTTAAAGGGCACAATTTTTGAGCATTATCTTGACATCTCTGAACGTAAGATTGCGGTGTCACTTTTGGTGGCGATGATTGAGAATTTTGATGTCGATAGAAAAGGTTTTAAAGTTGGAAATTCATGCATCTCATTTTGCATGAAGGAGGTGCAATATTCCCTTGGTTTCGACTGTGTGGGTGAAGATGTTAAACTTAGCAAAATTGAAAAAGGTCCCTCACCTTTGTTTTTGAACAAGTATTTCCTGGATTGAAGTTAACAAGTATGGATAGGAAAAAAGCCCTTGAGTTGGTTGAAAATTACCCTACAGAAATAGAGGGTTGGAAGAATGATTTTTGAGACTATGTATATGCTACATGTTCTCTGCTTTTTTCTTTACCGGTTGCAATGTATTTATGTCATTTTGGCCGTTGGACTTTTTTGGGAGATCAATGGATGAGTTTAATCGTTATAACTGGGGGAAAGCAATCTACGACTATCTTCTGGTATCCATCGAACTTCTCACTAAATCGCGCAGAAAAAAGTCGAGCCCATATCTGAAAGGATGTCTGCCACTCTTGGAGGTTAGAACCAAATTATATTCAAATTAATATTTGGCCAATAATTTGGCTAAGATATCCAGCTTATTCTTATGTGTTTATTTCGAGTTTTCGGCAGACACTGGCTTTTAGAAGACTGGCCTTGAAATGCGTCAAGAATGATGTAATCTCAAGAGCTGCTATTATAACATATGCGGAAAGTGACATCAGGCCGTTGAAGAAATTTAGTGCAGTGTTGAGAACTATGTTGCCAAAATCAGTACTACACAAACTCTAGAATCGATTTTCTTTTTACTCTATCTGAAGTTTATTAGTCATAGGATTATCATCACCATATCACTCACAAAATTATTATATTATAAATATATCAACAAGTGTGACATATGTGTTCCTGCTGATAATGTTGTCGGAGAATCGTCCAAACAGATGACCGTTGGAGACCCATCTGATACGCCATTGCACTTGCTCCATCTTCTTCTCAACAAGGTATTTGTTTCTTATCAAATCCTTTGAGTTTGAGAATCAATTTAACTGATATAAGTTGATTCTAATTTTAGTTCTAATTCTAATAGGTGATGGAATGTAAAACCTGCCGAGATGCTATAACACAATTTCTCCAAGACCTGCTACCTGCTTATGTCGACATGATTGATCAAGATCTACATACTAGCTATGGGAAGCTACTGGAATTCTTAAGACGCAACTTCCACAATCACTTCTCATGAAGAAGGATGTTGTGGCAACTGGCTAGTTTGGTATGCAATTTCGAATATCATCTCTCTGCTCTTAATTCTCCTGAACTCATCTTAGGCTACCTATTTTTGTGCATGAGACGCACTTATCTAAACCAGGATCTTGTGATTAGCTCTCCCGAATAATGTGTTGAATAATTTCATAGTGTAAAAAGATGGAATAAGCTTGTAAAATTGTGCATTTCCAAAGTTGTCTTTTACTTGTTACTCTTGATGTTTATTTTCTTTAAACAATTGAATGCTTTGAATTGTTAGAAAACCGATATTTTAATATGTCTAGATTTGAACTGGTATTTTGGAGTCAATCATTTAACCTTATAGTTGAGGCTTCGGTAATATATAAAACTCACAAGGCAGATTTCTATTTAATTTGTACCTCTCCTGAATGTGTAAATGATTTATAAGTCAATTGAAAATATAGAGCTTCTAGTAAAAAAATTTTGTGCACAATATTGGTTTGAGATGAATTTTGTGCAGAAAGAAGTGATGGTGCAACATATTTGTGTGGTACAAGAGGGGAGAGACTTCACTGGGATTTGAGATTCTGAAGAAAATTACAAGTTGGGAAGTGGATGAATCCGAACGGTTGATGGAAATGATCTACAAATGGAACACCAGACTCACTGGTAAGGACTCATGGAGGTGGGAGGCAAGAAGTTAGAAGCGAACACATGTCTGTGGGATGTTGCGCTGCTAGTCATCATGTGGGTCTTCTTATGGAATGATGAAATAGGAGAGCTTTTGAGAGGCTAGAAAATGATTATTTCACATTTGAGGAATAGTTTCTTATTCTTAGTTAGATTTGGTCCACCCATGAAGTTCCTGTCTGTATAGTAGATTGGGTGACATTTGTAGAGAACCATATTAATGTGTAGGTTCTCTCTTTTTGGCATACGGCTTGTATACGGGAGCTTTTCCCACATTAATATAATTATCTACCTTCTCAAAAAACAATTTGGTGCAACATGAGCTTAAACAGAGCAACTTGGTCAGTGTTAGTTGAACCCAACTTGCTTGGAATTGATGCCTAGTTGTAAAAAGATGGGATAAGCTTGTTAACATTGTGCATCAAAAGTTGTCCTTTTTACTGGTTACTTGTGATTTTGTTGACAATTCCCTTAAGATTTTGTTGTTCTAATTCAGGCAATATCTTCCCTTTCACGTCTTACTCCATTCTTTTAGTTAGTCTCATCCTCTATTTTCTGTGTTGATTATTGTTGTGATTCCTTTTATGTCATGAAATCGAGCGATCGAATCCTCAGGCATGTGCATATCAACTTGGCAATGGAACTCAAAGCACCTATTTTCTCGAGAATGGAGCATTTTCTAAGATCAAGAGAACATGAATCTTGCCCTTTCAGTCTATTTAGCCTTGGTACTGAAAATGTAACTTCTTTTCTTGATTGTATTTTCGATAGGAGACAATCTCCATATATGGCTTTAGTCTCTTGTTACATTCCAAGTTGTCTTCTCTTTCTTATTTGAGTAATTTTCCTTTATCTTTTGTTAACCATCACAGAATCTGTGGATACTGTGTGGTGGTTCTTTTTTCCGGGGCAGGGCAGGGTGGCTCCAACCATAAGTTCTTGAAGGTTTTCTTTTGAGTAGGTGGTGCATTTGTTTCATGTTGTCGTTGGTGTCTTGTTTTTTGTTTTCCTTTTAAAAACTTTATGGTCCTTTGGTTGGCTGTTTTTTCTAGGTGACAACAATGGAATCAGCCTAATTCCACTTTCTTTTGGAGTCAAATTCTGGTAATTTCTTTGTTAGCCTTGAAAATGAACTGCAATAAAGGTCCATCTTCTGGTGCTTGCAATTGTATGTTGCTACATGTTCTGGTTTCTGCAGAAATTTTCGCGTAGCATTTCCTTTGACTTTATCCGAAAACGTGTTCAACTAGTTGTAGGAAATCTGGTTGGTCCGACCCGAAGTTAAATATTTAAACTACTTGGTTTCTCATTCTCAGTTGTCAAGCTAACTAGTGATAGATTGTGGCCGGAGTCTCCCAGCATTGCATGACAAAGTTCATCATAGTCAATTGCAGTATAATTATTCTAAATATTGTAAGCCTTTGTGATATAGGCTTGCTTAAGTAGTGCAAAAATACACACTGAAATGGGTACAGGCTTTCCTTAAGTAGAAGTGTTAGTATATGTTAATCATACTAGAAAAAATTCCGTCAAGAAAAAAGAAACAGCTAGTTTTATTTGAACTTTCGATGATTAAGAAATGAATAGATACCGTCAAGCGTTGAATGTCCACGGTTTTTTTTGGGATTCTTTTGGCACTACTTAATGTCTCTCATTACTCTGCTTTATTGCTTTGTACTCTTTTGGATCATTAGCCTAGTTTGTTCGCCTTTTCTTATGCTTGTGTTGCCTCCTGATAGGCCTTGAATCTTGTGAACATACATGTACTTGATGTGATCATCAGGTTCTTTGATGTGATTGTTGGTTGTGTGTATAAAGTTTTCAATCATCAAAGGGGAAAATTTGTTGAGCACTGAAGTTTTAATGATTAACAAAGTGTGACTAACTACTCAAAGAATCTGGTCCTCAATGTAGCTGCTTAATTGTTGTGAAGAGCCAACTCCTCAAGTTAAAGGGCCAGTTCCTCATGATTGATATATGTACATATGTTCAAAGTAGTAAGTTTATTTCAAAGTTACCAGGTTCGAGTTTGGTGGAAGATTGCTGCTGTAAGTGATAAGGGTCCTTGCTGGATAAGTCAGTCAGAGATAAAAGTCCCAAAGCTTGTGAAATCCTTACAACAATAGGAGCTGTCACACCTCCTTTTTATACCCCGAGAGGGGATAAGAGAGTTTTTCCACTTTAAGTGACATTATTCGAAATGAGATTAATTATTCAATTTAGAGTCACCGCTTGGGATAGTTTATTTATGTCCCAAGTTACCGATTTATTTTAAATCCCAAATCGAGGAAAATTTCGACTTTCCTTTTGAAGTCTACAAGCCAGAAATTCTGAATAAGGAATTTTGTTAACCCGAGAAAGGGTGTTAGGAACTCCTGGATTCCGTGGTTCTAGCATAGTCGCCTAAACCGTCATGATTTTGATATATGTTTTAGCCTATGGTATAATTTTAAATTATTAGCCGTTTTTAATTAATTTTATAAAGATTCAACGTTATCTAAAATACGTCTTTGAACCATGCGACATGAAATGCACCTGGGTCCGCGACACGTTTTATTTAATGTTGTTGAGATTTGGATTTGGGTCACATGAAATGCACACCCGAGTTTAGGAAATTAATTTTTAAAATAACACGCCTAAAACAACTACGCACTTCCAACTTTGAGAGGGCCATGGAAAATTCAACTAAATGGTACGCCTCGATTTCTAAGAATTTAAGATTAATTAAATGAAGGCCATGCATTTTGAGATTTTATTTGGGACGGGGCACCTCAAATTATTCTATCAAAAGTATTTCTAAACTTAGTTTTTGAGGGTCATAAATTGTGACTTATCTAATATGGCCCGCCTCAAATCCATTTTAAGAATCTAGTTAATCAAGGAAAAACCTAAAGGGACTCTAATTAATTGTTCGAACCTATGTAGAAACTAAAATGTACTATATCAAGTAACCAATCACCTAAAAAAAGAAATTTCCCCCGCGACAAAGCCAACTAAATGGAAGAACCGCATTTGATGAAACGAAACGGGCCCAAAATGTTTTTTTTTAAAAAGGCAAAACATTCCATTTGCGGACGCCTTTAGGTGTGGGTCCAAATGAGCCCAATTTTTGGCGGAATGATGAGTGTCCAAACCACAGAATAGGCGGCTGAATCTAACATTGAACTTTCACCAGCTGGGCAAGCATTAGTCCCAATTTTCGAAACCAAACATTTGTGCAAAATCATTTAAATGCAAAGTAACTAAGACTGGAAACATAAAATTGAACTAATATTTATTTCTGAATTTCAACTACTTAAACATGAACTAGCTTAATTGGACTTCTGGATTTTAACTATCATGCACTTTGGGCCAGGTCTACCTTAGACCTAACTAGTTGCACCATTCAAAATAAACGTTGGCCCAAAAAAAAGCCCAAATTTGATGCAAAGGCCAATTGATGAAGGTTTGGGACTCAAGATCGAGTCCCTTCAAAGGAGAACCATGTGTGTTCAAACTCAAAAATATCAGACAAGCATAGCCTCTCAACTTATTCAATTTCAAATGATAAAACAAGCCAAGATCCTTTATGAAGAATATCTTTGGATCTAAAACCACTAAGTGTGCAACATTTTATTCAAAAGAAGACCTTAAAGTAGTAGTAACTATTGCATGCTGGGCTCACAACAATACAACTATCCAAACTTATGAGAAATAATTCAAAACAAGCTGAAATTAATTAGTATTAATAAGAGTCTAATTACAATTCTCAACATAAGTCTCAAATGTTCATGGCATAACATCATTTGTAAACATGCTAGAATAGGAGAAATGAATTAACAAGTCGAATGAAAAAAACAAGGAAAACAAAATATCTAGTAAATATGGGAAACTTCATTTCATCAAACTACATAAGCCATTTCTACATGTTCAGAATCAGGAATGTATACCAGAATATAGCAAACAAACAACTCAAGAGTCTGAATTATGAAGCAATAACATGAGTAATTCAGCAAGGGAGAAACAGACAACAAGCTCAGCTCTAAATTCAGCAATCGAACAGTAGTGAAACCAACAACTCAAACCAATTTTGAAACCCCAAATTCAAGGCATTTTCTAACCAGGTGCAAGGACTTGAAAACTTTTTCAGAAGTTTAAACTAACAAAGAAGACCAGGAAGTTGAAACCAAGTGGCATTTGAGCAATATTTTAACAAAGAAAATGCAGAATTTTTAGTGTTATTTCAGAGTTTTACTTAATACTTAGCCGTTCTCTTTTTCAGTGTTTTTCAATCTCTAAATTCTGCCTTGCTAAAGAAGAAAGGGTGCCTTTATACGCAAGCTTTTAGGGCAGTAATCATGAAATCACATTTGCACTTATATCATTTTCAAATTCTCATTTTTGCTCAAGTACCCTCACTTTAAAATCAGTTTTCCAAAATAAACCTAATCCCCAGCTTCCACGAAGTCTCCCCAAGTCTGTTAGGAGAGATTCCCGCACCTACATTTCCTAATTTATCCCATAATACCACTGTTTTTACTTTTACCTAACAACAGACAAATGACCCAAAGGTCTTGGGCTAACTGTACTAGAAAATGCTACGGCCTTTGGGCTCCTGAATACTTGAAACCCAAACTGTGGTCCAAAAGACCATAGGTCGCGAATAGGTAAGCCTAGAAGTTTAACCATTTTTGTCATCAAAAGAAAATTTAATAAAGTAGAATAAAACATGCAAAAAAATGAAATCAGAAAAGAAAAATACTAAAGAAGAAAAATGTTAATTACACTAAAATGCTGATAATTACTAATATGACTTAAATCTTAAACATGCAACATATTGATTCGAACTAAAAAAAGAAAAAAAAGAAACTAAGAAGAAACAGACAATGTGCAAATTGAAAAACATACAAAACGAACAGAAAAGACAGGAGATAGAAGAGGAAGGAGACAGAAAAGGAGATGAAAAATGAACTTAATCGAAGGAAAAATAAGAATATGCAAGAAAGCAAAAGAGGCTGGAAAATACCTAAAACTCGTGGACAAAATCTTGAAATTAAACCTCGAGCTTTCAATTTTGACTTAAATGGGCCTTAATCATGTGTTCTCAAACGAAAATACATGAATAAGGTCAACTTCAGCCTTAATATTCACTAAAATTGCTGATTTGGTTTTTAGAGTATTAGGGCTCCGATCTTCGATTTAAGATTTGAAGGGTTCTGAGGTGATTCGAGGGAAAAGAGTTAGTGATTGGGGAAGAGGAGGTGAAGGGAGTTATGCGGTGTGGATTTTGGCCGATTTGGCGGTGGCACCGCCGGCTTGGGGTGGTGAGGAAGTGAGGCGGCACTAGGATTTTGGGGTCGTGGTCTCTGAGGATGGGGAGATGAGAGAGACGAGTTCAAGGGAGTAGGCTCTTAGGACAATTATATAGTGAAGGGGTCCTTAGTTCCGGACCGTCCGGTCAAATGAGATCAACGGTCTTGATCAAAACCATTGAAATGACGTCGTTTGGGCATCCATTAGGATAGACCGGGTATGGGATTGGATCTGGGCCGGTTCTGGTCAGGTTTCGACGGGTATTTGTGTTTAAAAACAAACTCGGCTCGAGGGAATTCAAAGATTTTGCCCAAAAATCCGAATCATTTCAATTCTTCTCCTTTTTCTTTTATTTGAAACTTCTTTTCTTTTCAAAATTAAAAATAAAACCTACATTAATCCCTAAATCAAATTATCCTATCAAATTAAATTAATTAACTTTAAATAATAATTATCACAACTAATTAAATACCAAATTAAAAAAATACCAAAAATTCGAAATTAAACAATAAAAATGCAAAAAACAAGTTATTTTTGTGATTTTCCATTTTTTGTGAAACACTAAGTAACTAATTAATCTAAACTGTAAAAAAAATCCTAAATGCAGATGTAATATATTTTATATTTTTATAGATTAAATAAAATTAAACATGCACACAAAAATGCAAATAATTAGGAAAATTCTACAATAATTTCAAAAATAACAGATAATTAAAGAAAAAATCTAAATTTGGGAATTCTGTAGGAGTAATTCCTACGAGGTAAAAATCATGTGCTCACAGGAGTCCTATCAAAGATGATGCTAACTATGAATAAGACTCCTAGAATATCCCAAGTCGTGTTTAAATAGGATTGACTTTAGACTTCCGAACTATCCTTTTACATCAACAACAGAGTCAAAAAGTGTTTCATTTGTGTTCAGTACTTATCTTGTACTCTTTCCGACTTAGTCTAGTGAATGTATTTTAGGGAATTGAGTTATAATCAAGTGTCTTAAACAATCACTGACTTGGAGATAGTATTTTATTTTACAAGTTAGAGTTACTTGTGAATCAAATAGGAGTAGTAGGAGTATTGGTGTCACGACCCTAGTTCACCGTCTGTGAACATGTCATGACGGTACCTAGTCAATATGACTAGGTAAGCCTAATAGTGCGGGAACATTAATTAAAACTGGATAACTTAAGGGAAACGGGCATATACAACTCAACATCACAAGACTAAGCAAAAATCCTAAAATTCGGAAACTCACGGGCAACATAGGCTATAGAAATGCGCCATACTGCTCTAACTCCAGAATGTCTATCCAACCGAGAGAAAAAGGAAAGCAATATACTACAGCTAGAATAAGATAGAGACTCCTGGTCTGCGGACGCAACAGATGTACCTCGAAGTCTCTATTAGATCTCTCCGCCTCGGGAATAATACGCCTAGGTGGAGGTACCTGGATCTGCACTTAAAAAATATGCGTAGAAGA
This sequence comes from Nicotiana benthamiana, assembly GCA_034376525.1. Taxonomy (NCBI): domain Eukaryota; kingdom Viridiplantae; phylum Streptophyta; class Magnoliopsida; order Solanales; family Solanaceae; genus Nicotiana; species Nicotiana benthamiana. The sequence goes on from CM067328.1 coordinate 11,837,169, forward strand.
GGCATGAGTACACTACAACGATACTCAGTAAGTACCAAGTCTAACCTCAGTCCAGTAGTGACGAGGAATGTCAGGGACCTACTGAGATAAAAATAATAATTAATAATATAACGGTACCAGTTTAAATAAAGTCCACAGCAAGAATCTAAATCGGATAAATAATGTAAAACAGTAATAGAAAGCAGAGGTAACAATATAAGGAATAGTGCTCACAACAAGAAATAATAGCCGGGGATCTCTTGGTACCCCAAGGATCTTTTGGTATCATCATCATATACACCAGGGATATATTGGTATCCCGAGGATCTCATGGTATCCTCATCATATACACTGTGGATCTCGTGGTATCCTGATATATAGAAATACATGTGCCAGAGATCTCTTGGTATCCCACACCCTCAATCCAGAACATATCAAGTACATGGGGATCTCTCGGGAAGCCGTCCCGTAGTCCCAAATTAAACACACAACAACAACAACAACAACTCATATTCTCAGAGAAAAAGCTAAAATCAGAACAAGTAATAGTAAATTCTAGCCTAACATGCTTCACAGAGTATAAATAATATTGTTAAACAATTAAGCAAGTAAGTCAGCTACACATGCTTCTCTAAGCTAGCACAAGTTAAACTTACAATCTAAAATGAACAAGCAAACATGAATCTCAATTTAAATATTTCAATTAGAAACGGGTTTACAACAATTAGCTCAAGTACGCGCTCGTCACCTCACGTACGCGGTATTCAAATATCAAAGATCATGTCCTAAGGGGAAAGGTCCCCCACACAAGGTTAGACAAGCTAGTTACCTTGAGCCGACTCAATAATCAACTAGGAACCACGCCTTTGCCACGAGTATCTGACTCCAAATGGCCCAAATCTATTCAATTCAATTACATATCATAAATAACATTGCAGGCAATTGATTCCACTATTAAATTTAAAGCTAAGACGCAAAAATAGGTAAAGTGACCAGAATTCCCCTCAGGCCACATCTCGGAATCTGTTAATTTATGCATTTTCAAAACCCTCATACTCTCATGTCTAACCATACAAAATTCTCCCAAATCATTGGTCAAATGCCCCTAAAAACTTAATATTTTAGCCTATGAAGTTTCTCCCAATTGTTTTTCCAATTTTGATCCGCAATTTGAATTTTAATGGTGGATTTAACTACATAATGATGAGATATAACTACAAGGGATCAAAGAAATGTTACCCAATAATCTCCTCTTCAAAACCCTCTCAAAATCGCCCTTCCCCAAGCTCAATTTGATTTTTTCTAACTTTTAAAAACTAACCCTCGAAATTCTCTTTTCCGAAGAGGGAATTCCGCTTCTGTGGTCAAGGGACCGCTGCTGCGGTCCCGCTTATGTGGAAACCAAGCCACTTCTGAGACTTTCACTTAAGGCTCCAAGTTCCGCTTCTGCGATTTCGCTTTTTGCAGGATTTCGACCGCTTCTGCGGTTCCTTAGGGGATGCAAAAATCTCGTTTCTGCAATGTCCAAGGCCGCTTCTGTGTTTCCCAAGCCGCAAAAGCAAAAATACCAGAAAGGCATAACCAGCTGCTGCAACACTTCAAAAATTCCTCCGTTAATCACCTGAAATCATCCCGAGGCCCCCGGGACCTCAAACAAAAAGCACCAGTAACATCTAATACCTCATTCAAACTTGTAATAATCCTTAAACCCCCTAAAACAATGCCAAAAACTCGAATTTAACAAGGATTTGAGCCTAAGAACTTCATTTTTTATCAAAATACGTTTTCGACAAAAAAACCTAACCAAAATACGTCCGAATGAAATGAAATTTTGCACACACATCCCAAATGACATGACGAAGCTACTGCAACTTCCGAAATTCCATTCTGAGCCTCGGATCAAAAACTCACTATCGGACCGGAAACTTTAATAATTCAAACTATGGCATTTCAAGCCTAAAATGAGCTATGGACTTCAGAAATACATTCTGAACATGGTCGAAACCCCGAAATCACCCAACGAAGCTACCCAACGGAGGTAACAGAATTGTCAGTTTTCCATTCTGAGGTCGCTTCACACTATTCTGACTACGGATCACTTTTTCACACTTATGCTATAATTTATGGACTAAGTGTCCGAAAACTCTCCGAAACCCGATACCGAACGTCCCGGCAAATAAAAATTGCAAAAATGAACTTAGGGGAAGCATTTAATGGGGGATTGGGGCATAAATTCCAAAAATGACCGGCCGGGTCGTTACATCCTCCTACACTTAAATATCCATTCGTCCTCGAACGAGCATCGAGAACATACGTGAAGTAGTGAAAAAATGTGGGTATCGGCTGCGCATATCCCGCTTGGTATTCCAGGTTGCCTCCTCGACCAGCTGATGCTACCACTAAACCTTTTCTGAAGCAATGTTCTTTGACCTCAACTTTCTGATCTGCCCATCCAATATAGCCAATGGCTCCTCAACATAGGATAGGTGCTTGTCCAACTAGACTGAAGTTAAATCCAACACATGCGGCGGATCATCGTGATACCTCCGGAGCATCGAAACATGAAATACCGGATGAACCCCGACTAAACTGGATGGTAAGGCAAGATCATAAGCAACTTCCCCAACTCACCTCAAAATCTCAAATGAGCCAATAAATCTCGGACTCAACTTCCTTTTCTTCCCAAACCTCATAACGCCCTTCATTGGAAAAACCCGCAGCAGAACCTGCTCTCCAACCATATGACACATCATGGACCTTCCTGTCTGTGTAGCTCTTTTGTCTAGACTGGGCTGTACAGATTCTGTCCTAAATCACCTTAACCTTCTCCACCGCATCCTGAACCAAATTTGTGCCCAATAGACTGGCCTCACCAGGCTCAAAACAACCCACCGGGGATCTGCATCTCCTACCATATAAATCCTCATACGGCACAATCTAAATGCTGGACTGATAACTGTTGCTGTAAGCAAACTCCGCGAGTGGTAAGAACTGATCCCAAGACCCTCCAAACTCAATCACACACGCACAGAGCATATCCTCAAGAATCTGAATGGCGCGCTCGGACTGTCCGTCCATCTGGGGGTGAAATGTTGTGTTCATCGTCACCTAAGTACCCAAGTCCTCTGTCCGAAATAATAGAAACTGGAATGACATGCAGACGAACAATATCCCTGATATAAATCTCTTCCAACTATTCCGATGAATAACTAGTACACACAGGGATGAAGTGCGAGGACTTGGTTAGCCGATCTATAACAACCCAAATGGCATTGAACTTTTTCACAATCTGAGGGAGTCCAACTACAAAATACATGGTGGTCATCTCCCATTTCCACTGCGGAATCTCCATATGCTAAAGCAACCCACCCGGTCTTTGGTGCTCAGCCTTCACCTGCTGATAGTTGAGGCATCTAGCTACAAAACCCTCTATGTCCTTCTTCATCCGCCTCCACCAATAGTGTTGTCTCAAGTCCTGATACGTCTTCGCGGCACCCAGATGGATGGAATACCGCAAACTATGAGCCTCTGTCAATATCAACTCCCAAATATCATCAACATTGGGTACACAGATCTGACCCTGCATACTCAATACCCCGTCATCTCCAATGGTCACATCCCTGGCATCGCCATGCTAAACCGTGTCCTTGAGTACAAGTAAATAAGGGTCATCATATCGCCGCTCCCTGATACGATCGAACAATGAAGACTGAGAAACCACATAGGCTAGAACGCGACTGGGCTCCAAAAGATCCAATCTCACAAAGTGGCTGGCTAAGGCCTCAACATCCATTGCCATAGGCCTCTCTGAAGCTGGTAAATATGCCAAACTCCCCAAACTCTCTGCCCGATGACTCAAGGTATCAGCTACCACATTGGCCTTGCCCGGGTGATAAAGAATAGTAATATCATAATCATTTAGTAACTCCAACCACCTTATCTGGTGCAAGTTTAGATCTTTTTGCTTGATCAAGTGCTGTAAACTTTGATGATCCGTGAAAATCTCACAAGGCACGCCGTACAAATAATGGCGCCACATCTTCAAGGCGTGAACAATAACAGCTAACTCAAGGTCATGGACAAGGTAATTCTTCTCATGTATCTTCAACTGCCTGGATGCGTAGGCAATCACCCTACCGTCCTACATCAATACTGCTCCAAGTCCAACCCGTGAGGCATCACAATAAATTGTATAGGATCTTGAACCAGTAAGCAATATCAAAATAGGGGTTGTAGTCAAAACTGTCTTGAGCTTCTGAAAGCTCGCCTCACAGTCCTCTATCCACTGAAATTGGGCACCCTTCTGGGTCAATCTAGTCATAGGGACAACAATTGATGAAAACCTCTCCACAAAACGACGGTAATAACCCGCCAAGCCAAGGAAATTGCGAATCTCTATAGCGGAGGAGGGCCTGGGCCAACTCTGCACGACCTTCACCTTCTTCTGATCCACCCAAATGCCCTCACTCGATACCACGTGGCCCAAGAATGCCACAGAACTCAACCAAAACTCACATTTTAAGAACTTTGCATATAACTTCTTCTCTCTCAGGGTCTGAAGCACGGTCCTTAGATGTTGCTCATGATCTTCCTAACTCTGTGAGCATACAAGAAAATCATCAATGGAAACAATGACGAATGAGTCGAGATAGGGCCTGAATACACTGTGCATCAGATGCATAAACACTGCTGGGGCATTATTCAACCTAAATGGCATAACAAGGAATCGTAATGACTATACCGAGTCCTGAAAGTAGTCTTCGAGATATCCGACTCCCGAATTTTCAATTGGGGATAACCTGAGCGCAAATCAGTCTTAGAAAACACATGTACGCCCTGAAACTAGTCAAATAGATCATCAATATGAGTCAAAGGATAACGAATTTTTACTGTAACCTTGTTCAGATGACGATAATCAATACATGCATATAGAACCATCCCTTTTCTTCACAAATAAAATAGGAGCACCCCACGGTGAAACACTGGGTCAAACAAAACCCTTATCAAGCAATTCTTGTAACTGATCCTTCAACTCCTTCAACCCAGGAAGAGACATACGGTACAAAAGAATGGAAATGAGCTGAGTGCCCGGCGACAAGTCAATGCAAAAATCAATGTCTCTATATGGTGGCATACCCGGAAAATCAGCTGGAAACACATCGAGATAATCCCGTACCACTAGAACAGAATCAACAGAAGGTGTATCAACAGTGAAATCTGTCACATAAGCTAAATACGCGGCACACAAAGTCAACCATACCGAATAACAATAAATCTGCTCTGGTCTCAAAACCATGAATAGTAACCAAACACGATCGATAAATGTGGTCCACAATAAAAGAATCTCCCACAAGTGTAGAAATATAAATAGAGGAACTCAAGGAATCTCGGTAAATACTCAAATGCGGAGAAAAATAAGAAGACACATAAGAATAGGTGGAGCCTGGATCGAATAGAACTGATGCATCTCTGTGACAAACAAGTATAATACCTGTAATGATACAATCGGAGGCAATAGCCTCGGTACGAGCAGGAATGGCATAATATCTAGCCTGGCGTCTCTCTCGAGGTAGACCTCTACCTACCTGACCTTCTCCCCTAGCTGGCTGGGCAGATGGGATAGCAGCTGGAGCTGTGATCATGGCCTGAGAACTCTGAGGAGCGTGATGTGGCTGAGTAGTCTGTAGAGGTGCACTCCTCCCAAGTCTAAGGCATCCATCACCAAAGGACGGATGTCACCACACTCAAAACAAGCTCTGGGAGGATGTGGCGGCTGTGATTGGCTAGGGCAAGGTCTGCTAGACTGACCTCTGAAAGCACCCCATGCAGGAGGCACTGGAAACTGGAGGTGCATAGTAAGGCTCTTGGGGTCTAGGAGGACCTGGAGCACTATTGGCTGCTGGAAGAGCTGAATGAATGGGGCGACCCATATAGCCCCTACCATGTCGACCTGTTGGTAGGTTACAGGCACTAGAGTCGTGGCCCGACTCTCGAGACCTCTTGGCCTTTCTCTCCTTTCGCTCCCTAGAGAGCATACCCTCGATCCTCCTAGCAATGCTCACTACCTACTGATAAGGAATGTCCATATCCAACTCTCGAGCCATGCTAGATTTGATGGGTGGAATAAGGCCCTCAATGAATCGGCGGACCCTCTCACGGACAGTAGCAACCAAGGCTGGTGCGTGCCTAGCCAATTTGGTGTAACAGATGGAATACTCTGGAACTAGCATAGCACCCTGGAGCATATGCTCAAACTCTACGCCTCACGCATCTCTGAGGCAGTAGGGAACAAACTCTCTTAGAAACATATTCGAAAATTGGGTCCAAGTTAGTAAAGAAGCCTCGCCCGGACTGTCTATCTCATAAGCGTGCCACCAATCATAGGCGGCTCTCTGAAGCTCGAAGGCAGTAAAGGAAACCCCGCTAGACTCTACTGTACCTATAGTGTGAAGAATACAGTGGAACTAGTCTAGAAATCCCAAGGCATCCTCTGATGCTAAACCGCTGAACACAGGTGTCTTATATTTCTTATACCTCTCAAGCCTCAGCTGCTCATCCTCCGATACAGCTGACCCATCCTCGGGATGAACTGGCACTGCAGGCGGTATAGGGATGATCTTTGGGACCTTCTCCATATGCACTCTCTTCTTAGGAGTGCGGGCTGCGGGAGTTTGGGCCCCTCCCTCAGCTTGAGATCTGGTTGCAGGGAGGGGAAGCAACCCCGCCTGAGCCAAGATAGTGTACATAGACATGAACTAAGCTAATGTCTCCTGAAAGGATGAAGTAGTAGTAGCCATAGGCATGTCAGGTGCCTGAACTCCAGCTGGATCTACTGGTGGTACCTCGGCAGCAGCTCTCACAGGTGCCCTGGCTACACCCGTGCGTGTCCACGGCCTCTGCCCCTGCCCCTGCCTATGACGGATGCAGTAGGGGGCGCGAGTGCCTGATCACCCTGAGTAGCACGTGTACTCACCATGTGTGAGAGAATAGAAGAGAGAAGTTTTGGAATTAATGTCAAAATATAGTACGACAAGGAATTCAATAAAGTGAAGGTTTTTCCTAAACAGTTACATAACCTATCGTAGATAAGAATAGACGTCTCCGTACCAATCAGCGAGACTCTAATAAACTTGCATGTGTTCCGTAACTCCTGTGAACCTAGAGATCTGATACCAACTTGTCACGACTCTAGTTCACCGTCCGTGAACATGTCATGACGACACCTAGTCAATATGACTATGTAAGCTAGACAGTGCAGAAACATCATCATTTGCGAAAATAATTAATTAAAACTGAATAACTTAAGGGATGATCTCTGGGACCTTCTCCATATACACTCTCTGCTCAGGAGTGCGGGCTGCGGGAGTCTGGGCCCCTCCCCCGGCCTGAGATGTGGTTGCAGGGAGGGGAAGCAACCCCGCCTGAGCCAAGGTGGTGTACATAGACATGAACTGAGATAATGTCTCCTGAAGGGCTGGAGTAGTAGTAGATGTAGGCGTGTCAGGTGCCTGAACTCCGGCTGGATCTCCTAGTGATACCTCGGCGGCAGCTCGCGCAGGTGCCCTAGCTGCACCGCGTGTGCGTCCATGGCCTCTGCCCCGGACCCTGCCTCTGACGGATGCAGTAGGGGGCGCGAGTGCCTGATCACCCCGAGTAGCACGTGTCCTCACCATCTGTGAGAGAATATAAGACAGTAGTTTTTGAATTGATGTCAAAATATAACACGACAAGGAATTCAATAAAGTGAAGGTTTTTCCTAAACAGTTACATAGCCTCTCGTAAATACGAATAGACGTCTCCATACCAATCAACGAGACTCTAATAAACTTGCATGTGTTCGGTGACTCCTATGAACCAAGAGCTCTTATACCAACTTGTCACGATCCTTGTTCACCGTTCGTGAAAATATCATGATGGCACCTAGTCAATATGACTAGGTAAGCCTGACCGTGTGGAAACATCATCATTTGCTAAAATAATTAATTACTGGATAACTTAAGGGAATGGTATATATAGTTTCGCTTTGCATATACAACTCAACATCATAAGACTAAGCAAAAATCCCAAAACCCGAAAACTCACGGGCAACACAGGCTATAGAAATGTGTCATACTGCTCTAACTCCAGAATGTCTAAACAACTTAGAGAAAAAGGAAAGCTATCTACTACAACTGGAATAAGATAGAGATTCCTGGTCTGCGGACACAACAAATGTACCTCGAAGTCTCTGCTAGATCTCTTCGCCTCGGGGATAAAACGCATGCGTGGAGGTACATGGATCTGTACATGAAAAACATGCGCAGAAGAGGCATGAGTACACCATAGCGGTACTTCGTAAGTGCCAAGCCTAACCTCGGTCGGGTAGCAGTGAGGAAGGGCAGTGCCCTACTGAGATAAAATATAATAATTAATAAAATAACGAAAACAATTTAAATAAAGTCCAAAGCGAGAATCTAAACCGGATAAATAAGGGAAAATAGTAATAGAAAGCAGAGGTAACAATATAAATAATACTTTACTTGTCACGACCCTAGTTCATCGTCTGTGAATATGTCATGACGACACCTAGTTAATATGACGATGTAATCCTGACAGTGCAGAAACATCATCATTTGTGGAAATAATTAATTAAAACTAGATAACTTAAGGGAAACGGTATATATAGTGCCACTTGGACTTAGCAAAAATCGCAAAACCAGGAAACTCACAGGCAACACAGGCTATAGAAATGTGTCATACTGCTCTAACTCCAGAATGTCTAAACAACTGAGAGAAAAAGGAAAGCTATCTACTACAGCTGGAATAAGATAGGGACTCCTGGTCTGCGGACGCATCAGATGTTCCTCGAAGTCTCTGCTAGATCTCTCCGCCTCGGGGATAATACGCCTGGGTGGAGGTACCTGGATCTGCACATGAAAAACATGCACAGAAGAGGCGTGAGTACACCACAGTAGTACTCAGAAAGTGCCAAGCCTAATATCGGTCGGGTAGTAACGAGGAAGTCCAGGGCCCTACTGAGATAAAACATAATAATTAATAATAAAATGGAAACAATTTAAATAAAGTCCATAGCGAGAATCTAAAGCGGATAAATAAGGGAAAACACTAATAGAAAGCATAGGTAATAATATATGGAATACTGTACTTGTCACGACCCTAGTTCACCGTCCGTGAACATGTCATGACGGTATTTAGTCAATATGACTAGGTAAGACTGATAGTGAGGAAACATCATCATTTGCGAAAATAATTAATTAAAATTAGATAACATAAGGGAAACGGCATATATAGTGCATATACAACTCAATATCACAAGACTAAGAAAAAATCCCCAAAATCTGGAAACTCATGGGCAACACAGGCTATAGAAATGTGTCATATTGCTCTAACTTCAGAATGTCTGAACAACTGAGAGAAAAAGGAAAGTTATCTACTACAACTGGAATAAGATAGGGACTCCTGGTCTGCGGGTGCATCAGATGTACCTCAAAGTCTCTTCTAGATCTCTCCACCTTGGGGATAATATGCCTGGGTGGAGGTACCTGGATATGCACATGAAAAACATGTGCAGAAGAGGCGTGAGTACACCATAGTGGTACTCAGTAAGTGCCAAGCTTAACCTCGGTCAGGTAGTGACGAGGAAGGTCAGGGCCCTACAGAGATAAAATATAACATATAATAATATAACGGAAACAGTTTAAATAAAGTCCATAGCGAGAATCTAAACCGGATAAATAAGGGAAAATAGTAATAGAAAGTAGAGGTAACAATATAAGGAATACTGCTTACAACAAGAAATAATAGCCGAGGATCTCTTGGTACCCTGAGGATCTCTTGGTATCCTCATCACATACACCAGGGATCTCTTTGTATCCTGAGGATCTCTTGGTATCCTCATCATATACACTGGGATCTCTTGGTATCCCGGTATATATAAATACATGTACCAGGGATCTCTTGGTATCCTGCACCCTCAATCCAGGATATATCAAGTACATGGGGATGTTTCGGGAAGCTGTCCCATAGTCCCAAATTAAACACACAACAACAACTCATAATCTAAGAATAAATTCTAAAATAAGAACAAGTAATATTAAATTCTTGCTTAACATGCTTCACAAAGTACGAATAATACATTTAAACAATTAAGCAAGTAAATCAGCTAAACATGCTTCTCTAAGCTAGCACAGGTTAAACTTACAATCTAAAATGAACAAGTAAATAGGAATCTCAATTTAAACATTTCAATTAGAAATGGATTTACAACAATTAGCTCGAGTACGCGCTCGTCACCTCACGTACAAGGCATTTAAATATCAAAGGTCATGTCCTAAGGGAAAAGGTCCCCCACACAAGGTTAGACAAGCCACTTACCTCGAACTGGCTCAATGATCAACTAGGAACTACGCCTTTGCCACGAGTATCCGACTCCAAATGACACAAATCTGTTCAATTCAATTACATATCGTAAATCACATTGCAAGCAACTGATTTCACTATTAAATTTAAAGCTAAGGCACGAAAATAGGTAAAATGATCAAAACTCCTCTCAGGCCAACGTCTTGGTATGGGTTAATTTTACATTTTCATAACCCTAGTACTCTCACGTATCTAACAATATAAAAATCTTCTAAATCGGAAGTCAAATGCCCTCTCAAAACTCAATAATTTAGCCTATGAAGTTTCACCCAATTTTTTTCAATTTTGATCCTCAATTCGAATTTTAACGGTGGATTTAACTACATAATGATGAAATATAACTAGAAGGGATCAAAGAAACGTTACCCAATAATCTCCTCTTCAAAACCCTCTCAAAATCACCCTTCTCCGAGCTCAATTTAATTTTTTCTAACTTTTCAAAACTAACCCTCGAAATTCTCTTTTTTGAATAGGGAATTCCGCTTCTGCAGCCAAGGGATTGCTTCTGCGGTCCCGCTTATGTAGGCACCAAGCCACTTCTATGACTTTCACTTAAGGCTCCAGGTTCCACTTCTGCGGATACATAACCGCTTCAGCTGTTCTGCTTTTTGTGGGATTTCGAGCGCTTCTGCGGTTCTTGAAGGGATGCCAAATCTCGCTTCTGCGATGACCAAGGCCGCTTCTGTGGCTTTGCTTCTGCGATGACCAAGGCCGCTTCTGTGGCTTTGCTTCTGCGGTTCCCAAGCCGCATAAGCGAAAATACCAAAAAGGCAGAACCATCTAGTGCAACACTTCAAAAATTCCTCCGTTAACCACCCGAAATCATCTCGAGACCTCCGGAACCTCAACCAAAAGCACCAATAACAACTAATACCTCATTCAAACTTGTATCAATCCTTAACCACCTAAAACAACGCCAAAAACTTGAATTTAACAAGGATTTGTGCCTAAGAACTTTAATTTTTATCAAAATACGCTTTCGATAAAAAACCTAACCAAAACACGTCCGAATGAACTAAATTTTGCACACACATCTCAAATGACCTGACGAAGCTACTGTAACTTCCGGAATTACATTCCGACCCTCGGATAAAAAACTGACAATCGAATCGGAAACTTCAAAAATCCAAACTTCGGCATTTCAAGCCTAAATAAGCTACGGCCTTCCAAAATACATTTCGAGCACACTCCCAACCCCGAAATCACCCAACGGAGCTAATGGAACCATCAATTTTCCATTCCGAGGTCGCCTTCACACTGTTCTGACTACGTACCACTTTCCAACACTTAAGCTCTCATTGAGGGACTAAGTGTCCCAAAACTCTCCGAAACCCGACACTGAATGTCCCGACAAACCAAAATAGCAGAAATAAACTTATGGGAAGCAGTTAATGGGGGATCAGGGCGTAAATTCCAAAAACGGTCATCCCGATCGTTACAATTGGAGAGTATTTAATTACAGTACTGTAATTGACACATTTTCGCTCATTGTCCTAGTAGAGATGGAGTAGAAAATCCTACTTGTTAGATCGTGATTTTTACACCTTTTGAGCCAATTGATTTTTCACGTAACAATTGTTGTGTTCATTTTATTGCTTGTTTAAATTTCGCTTAAGGAACACGGTAAAGAACAAAGTTCCTTAGTACTTCATAGTGGCACTAAAATTAACAAGGAGCACCTTATTTACTTTTTGTGGCGACATCTGTCTCCACCAATAATAATAATAATTATTATTATTATTATTATTATTATTATTATTATTATTATTATTATTATTATAATACAGGGGTGGATGCACACTCACATTCGTACGAGTCTTGGTGAAAAAGTCACACAAACTATATGTAAAATAAAAATAAAAATGAGGTATTTATTGCAAAATTTTCAACAGACGCCTCCTATCTTATGAAAAGACACAAATATATTAATTCAAAGCGAGTGTGTAATTGCAACAACAACAACTACCCAGTATACTCCCATCAGGTGGGGTCTGGGGAGGGTAATATGTAGACGAGCCTTACCCCTACCCAAAAGGGCAGGGAGGCAGTTTCCAATCGACCCTCGGCTCATAAGATTAGAGGAAAAACAGTAATAAAACAAAAACAGAGACAAAAAAAAATTGATGTCTCTGTAACTCTTGAGCAGTGTACAACAATGCATATTTTCACTAGAGTAGCAATATATTAAAACAAAACGCAAAATTAAAAACTTTGTAGTGTTTGCAATAGCTTTCGAGATCATGGCTGACTCCTAAATCACTAAATAATTTTAAATCTTATTTGTTCTGCCAATACAAAGAGTACTCAACTAGTAGTCTTCTTCTTATCTTTTTGGTTGCAAAAGTAATTATTTTAATAGCAGTTTGCATGCAACAAATTTCAAGATTAGTGATTTGGGCATCAACGTTGACCCCAAAAATCCTCCATATCCTTTAAACAGAGAAAACTTAACTGAAATATATATAGATATTAGAGAAAATAATTCTTACTTTCAACTCAATATGGTTCTCCCAACAATCATGATGACTTATGTTGCAGTTGAAAGAAAGAAGTCATTCTACCATTATTGAATGTTTTGTGAGGTAGATTTTTGAACATTTCCTATCATGTGTATATTTAAAAATGTGATGACCCCAAAACGTAATCAGTTGATTTTTTGAGTCAATTCTATATTTCGAGGCCCTAAAAATCTCTTTTTATCTTGTCTCGATTTGTGTGCGCAGTACGAACGTATATGCGGAACGATTTTATGTGAAAAATTAATTAAAAATGCTAATTTGGCCTTTAAAATTTAAGTTGACTTCGGTCAACATTTTGGGTAAACGGATCCGGTCCCGTAATTTGACGGTCATGGAAGGTCCGTAGAAAAATATGAGACTTGGGCGTATGCCCGAAATTGAATTCCGAGATCCCAAGCCCGAAAAATGAATTTTTGAAGAAAAATGTTTAACTCAAGTTTTAAGAGTTTTTAAAATTTTGAATGTGTTTGAAATTAATGGTATCAGGCCCGTATCTTCGTTCCGGAGCCCGGTACAGGTCTTATATGGTATTTAGGTTGAGCCTGTAAAATTTGGTAAGAAACGTACTTGAAATGACTTGTCAAAAATTTGAACTTAAGAGTTCTTGAGATTCTTCTTTAATTTTAATGCTAAATTCTTTGTTAAATGTGTTAATTAGCCGATTTGATCACACGAGTAAGTCCATATGATATTTTTGAGTTAGTATGCATGTTTGATTTGGAACCCCGAGGGCTCAGATGAGTTTCGGATAAGTTTCGGGATGTTTTTACACATAGAAAAGTTGCAGGTTGTTGTCTCAGGTGCACAGGTATTTTATTCTTTGCGTTCGCGTGGCTTCACTCGCGAACACGTAAGGCAACTTTTCTCTAGTGCCATTCTGTTCTTCGCGGATGCGGAGCTCAGGACACAATCGCGAAGCTGTGGAGGGAGTTACCCTTCGCGAACGCGTTTAGGATCTCGCAAACACGTAGGGTTAGTGGGCATAGGGGAGGGATTTCAAATTGTTCTATCCGAACGCGGCCGCCACCTGATCGCGAAGGCTTGAGGAGCTGAAGCACCGCGAATGCGAGCCTTTGAACCGAACGCCATGGCCATATGGGCCTGACCCATAGCTAATGCGATGAAGGCCTGCCCAGTTATTTTAAAAACAGAACCAAAAATCGGGCAGAACACATTTACTCCATATTGTTTAACTCAAAAGGCCTAAAGGCGATTTTCTTCACACCAATTCATCCACAAAGTGTTGGTAATCTATTCTAAACTTTACTCCTTCAATTACCCAATATTTTTTATTACTTTTTAATAAAAAAAATTAAGGGTTTTCATGGTAGAAATTAGGAATTTGGGTAGAGTTAGGGCTTTTTGAATAATTAAAATTTAAACCTCATTTTGAGGTCAGATCTCGAAACTAATTGCATATCTGGGCTCGTGGGTTAATAGTTGATCGGGTTTTGGTCCGACCCTCGAGTTTTGACCATGCAGGTCTGGGATCGATTTTTGACTTTTTGGAAAAAATAATAGAAAACCTAGAATTAGGCATTGGGCATGAATTGTTTTAGCATTTATTGATGTTGCAAAATTAATTTGGACTAGATACAAGTAATTTGAAGGCGAATTCTAAAGGAAAATGGTGTTTGAGGCTTGAGTTGGCAGTGGAAGTTTGAGGTAAGTGTTTGGTCTAACCTTAGCTTGAAGGAATAGGTATTGTGCCTTATTTTCTATCTGCTAGTGTAGTATACAACGTATAAGTGTGGTGATGAATATCTATATGCCGGTGTTAAACATACATGTGAATCTTAAATTATAATTATGGTATTTCTTAATAAGTACTAAAATTGCCTAAATTGTTGATTCTCCGTGTTGAGCAAAGATTTGTGATTAACTCATTGTATTTGTTTATTGTTGAGCATTGGCTCTAGTTGAGATTTTGATTGTGAAGTTAAGTATTCGTACAAGTTTGGTTATGACTGATTCCCTTGCCGGAACGTACTTAATTCTTAATTCCCTTGCCGGGATGTGTTTATTCTTGTTGTTAATTCCCTTGCCGGAAAATTATTGTTGCTATTATTTGGGTGAGGAAAGAGTGATAAAGCACCAAGGGTGGTGTCGTGCACATTCATATTTATGCATTCGGTGAGGAGAGAGTGATAAATTACGAAGGATGATGTCGTGTATATTTTTATTAATATTGATGCATATGGTGAGGAAGAGAGATAAAGCACGAAGGGTGATGTCTTGCACATTTTCATTACTTGACTGCATTGGTGAGGATTGAGAGTAAAAGCACGAAGGGTGATGTCGTGCACTTATTGCAGTTTATTTTGATTTCTTGTCGCTTCGAATCAAGTTCATTTGTTGTCTTATTACACTACTACTGTGATTCATTATGTTAATGTTACCTTTTCCCCATTACTTTTGAATTGCTTTTATTACTGTTATTCTGTTAGTTATTATTTAGCTGCAGGTTGTTTGGTTGTGGTGACCTAGTCTTCTCACTACTTCGCCGAGGTTAATCTCGACACATACCAACACATGGGTTCGGTTGTGCTGATACTACACTCTGCGCTCTTTTGTTCAGATCCCGGTACTGGAGCATATAGACCTTAGTTAGGGGTTGCTGCCTTCAGTCCACCAGGAGACCCGAGGTAGTCCTGCACGCGTCCGCGGGCCTTGGCTTCCCCTCTCTATCTAGTTTTCATTTGTTCTTTACTATTTCAGAGACATTCATGTTCTTTCATGTTCAGACTTTATTTTGTAGTTTTCTTAGACAGTCCGTGAGATTGTGACACCAGTTTTGGGTAGTTTATATTATGGATTTGTATTGTTATTAGCTAAAATTATTAAATTTTCATTCTTCCGCTCTACTAATTTCCGCTATTTATAAGTGATAATTTATAATTGTTAATGGATTAAAAATAAAAAAGGGTAAAATATTTGGCTTGCCTAGCTTACACTAGTAGGCGTCATCACGACTCCTGAGAGTGGGAAGTTCGGATCGTGATGAGTTGGTATCAGAGCTCTAGATTGCTTAAGTCTCACAATCCACAGACAAACTTGGTAGAGTCTAAGGGATCAGTACGGAGACGTCTGTGCTTATCCCCAGAGGCTACAGAGTTAGGAACAGTTTCACTTTTATTCTTCTCTGTCTCGTGCGATTTGGTTTCTCAATGCTAATTGAACTTCTACTTTGTTCTTTTGCAGATGGCGAGAACACGTGCTTCTTCATCTACCGATCAGCGGCCTGAGCTGTTAGAAAATACGATTAACGCTAGAGGGGGGGGTGAATAGCGTTATAATAAAAAACAGCGTAAACTTGCGGAATTTAAAAATTGCAAGAATGAAATAAGTGTGATAAGTAAATAATAAGGAACGAACGCACCGATGTATCCTGGTTCACCACAACCCGTGGCTAGTCCAGTCCCCGAGAGACTCTCTCGAGATTTCCACTATCTTCGTCAAGCTTACGGGTGCTTAACAAACCGTTACAGTTGCTCAAGGATACCACACCTTAAGACTTCACTTGCTTGAGGATACCTCACCCCAAGACTTCAACCACTAAGACTTTGGGTACTTAGCAAACCCGACAAATGAGAAGATATGTTCTTCTCAAACAACTCTCTTTTACAACAAATACTCTCTCAATAGAGTGGATAAAGAGATACACAATAAGCTCTATGATCAACACAAAGTTGTCTATCAAATGGCTCAACAAAAGCTCTAAAATGATGCTTGAAAATGATCAATATGTATAACAATGTATGGAGGAGTTGTGTTTTTTTCTTTTTAAATCAGCTCAAAAGACCTTTTTTTATAGGTGAAAAAGTGGTGCTGACCGTTGCTTAATTGACAAATGAAATCCCTGATTCTGTGCTCAAACGATCGATTGTTTGACCTACACAATCAATTGTTTGAGGACCGTTCAAAAAACAGACTCCTGATTTTAAGGGAAACAATCGATTGTAAAACCTGTATAATCGATTGTTCTTCAACGTTCAAAAATCAATTTAAGATTCTGTGGGAATGGTCTGAATATAATTGATTGTATAAAAACTATAATCGATTATTCTGATTATAATCGATTGTTAAAAACATATAGTCGATTATTTAGCTGATTGAAATACTCAGTTTAAGTACTGTCTCAATACAATCGATTGTTAGAAGTATATAATCGATTGTTTGCTATTTTGAAAAACTTCAGATCACACTGTCTTAATACAATCGATTGTTAAAACTGTATAATCGATTGTTTGCTATTTTGAAAAACACAATCGATTGTAAGGAGCATATAATCGATTGTTTAGGTCCAGATTTAAAAGACATGTTTAAAAACCATTTTGACTAAAATACAAATCATTTTGGTTTAAACAAAGATGCATGTTTATGATAAATAAGATTTAATCAAATGTTTTATGCATGTTTATGATGACCTAATGTTGAGCCAAAAGATAAAATAACTTAAATGTTGTCCTTACATTGGTTCTACCAAACGACCTACGTCTTGGGTCTTCGGTCTTGAACTCTTTGGCTCGTTCATGCAATTCCGTCATCAGTATGCTTCTCGCCATTTGATTGATTGTCATATTATATCGTTGTTTGACATTTGACTTCATTGTTTGTCATTCATCAAAACCTATACCTGAAAATCATGCTCATACAACCAAAGCGCACATATCATAGATATACATGATTTCCAACATGAGCCCCCAACAACATCACCTACGAGGGGAAGAGGGAGAGGCTGAGGTCGTGCTAAGGACCGAGGCAGGGGCAGTGCTCATCCCAGAGCAGTAGCACCAGTGACGGAGCCTCAGGTTGAGTTTGATGATGAGGTTCCGGCGCAGACAGTTCCGGTGGGCCTAGCTCAGGTCCCAAAGAGGTTCATTGCTACCCAGTACTCCAGGATGCTATGGTCCGTCTAGTGGGCCTTATGGAGAGTGTCACTTAGGTAGTCTTGCTTCCTGTAGCACCAGATGTCTCTCAGGCTGGGTGAGGATTATAGACTCCCGCTACCCGCACTCCGGAGCAGATGGCTCCCCAGTTTTAGACTCCAACAGCTCAGCTAGTTGGAGCAATTCAGCCGGGTGTAGTAGCTCAGATCGGTGATGGAGCATCTATGTCTGCCGATGCTTTGTGGAGGTTGGAAAGGTTCACTAAGCTGTTCACTACTACTTATGGAGGTACATATGCTTTGCAGACGACCTTTTGATGTGTTTTAGGGCTGATAAAACTTCCATGAAATTATTGATGAAGGAATTTGAACACTTCTCTAATGTGTCAGAACTCAAAGCCAATATGGATAAAAGCTCTTTATATAGCAAGTGTTTCAACTGAGGTCAAAAAAGAAAATTTGTTCTGAACTACACCTAACAGAGGGCACCTTGCCTTTCAAATACCTAGGAGTTCCCCTATCTACAAGAAAACTCACAATATCACAATGCATGCCCCTAGTGGAAAAGATAGTGGACAGAATCAGAAGCTGGACATACAAACTCTTATCTTATGCTGGTAGAATGCAACTCATCAAAAGTGTCCTGTTTGAAATGCAAACTTACTGGGCCCAGATATTCCTCATTCCAAAAAAAAAATCATAAAACTGGTTAACGAAATTTGCAGGAATTATTTGTGGACTGGTAGTCATGAAACTAGTCATAGGAACCCAATTGCTTGGGAAACACTATGTAAACCAAAGGCAGCAGGAGGTATGAACATTATCTCCTATGAAAGGTGGAATAAAGTAGCTCTGTCAAAGCTTCTCCGGGCCTTAATGGCAAAGAAAGACAAACTCTGGATCAAATGGATCCACTGTCACTACATAAAGAAGAGAGACATTAATATAATGGAAATCCCTAAACAAGTTAACTGGCTCGATAGGAAATTGATTGGAGCAAGGGAATGGTGGGCAAATGATGGAACAGGAATGCAAACATGTACTCAAAATAGGCAATTTAGCATCAGAAAAGCATACATTCATACCACTCCACAATACCCCAAGGTCCGATGGAAAAACTTAGTGATGGTGAATGGCATGCTCCCAAAACATAAATACATTTTATGGATGGCACTGCATAAGCGATTGGCAATAGTTGACAGATTGGTTAAATGAGGACTTCAAATTAATACATCTTGCATATTATGTGGAAGAGATATTGAAGAAACACATGATCATTTATACTTTGAATGCTTACATTCCAAAAATTTGTGGCAAGGTATGTTACAATGTTGAAGTATCAAAGAACAATAGGCACATGGGAATCAGAAGTGCAATGGTTATCTGAAAATGTCAATAGCAGGAATCCCAGAAAAGCCATCCTCGGGTGATGTTTGCAGCAGTAGTTTACATCATCTGGATGGGAAGAAACAACAGACAGTTTCAACAATTGAACAGAAACGTCCAAGATTGAGCAAAGGAGATTACAATTCAAGTGCACTTTGCTGGAATGAAGCACTCTAAATGGAATCTCATTCTGCAGACTATGAATAATTATCCCTTGTGCGATTCTAAACAATCGTAACAACTTTCATTGTATGTAATAGAAGCCTAATTTAACAACAATAGTTGTAGAGTTTACTATTTTGATTGTAATTTTGAGAACTGTTCTAGAGTCCAAATGAACAGCTGATGTAATTTTGCCAGTGGTTGAAACAAAAATTTCATTTGACCAAAAAAAAAGAGCTTTTTTCAAAAAACACTTGAACAAAAGTACTTTTAAAATTAAGCAATGGCCAAACAGGTTCTTAGGGCTTTTCCAATGATTCCTAATAGTGAAACCTTTCCCAGAAATCAAGTTAACCAGGATATTATTAACAAAACAAACAGTAAAAAACTGTCACCACAAGGTGCAAAAGAAGCTTAAACATTTTGCCCTTTTTATTTCGTCGCCGTCAGACAAAATAAGAGGCCGTCCAATTAACCCTCCAGTGCTGATGCTCCTGATATGATCTCTATTAGTTCTGTAGTGATCGATGCTTGACGGGTTCTGATTTTACAAGGAAAAATATACTAATCAGAGACCAATTAAACGGACAGACAATAGAAAGAAAATACAATAATAGGCGGACTGAGATATAAGTAAATTTTACTTGTAAATTATATGTTAACGGTCTCATGATGTATGTTAATGATATATAGGCCAGCAGGTTAAGAGACACCAGTATTAGTGGTCACTAATATTAAGACGGTAATAATGAGTTTGGAGCCACTAAGTTGATGAGTGCCTTGGAAAGTACTCTATAAAAGCTACAGAAGGTGTTCATGGAGAAGAACAGGTTTGCGAGAGGGAAAAAAGTGTTTCCGCGGCTTTATGTTTCAGTGGTCTCTATCTGCTGCTGCAAATGTGAGTAAAAGTAAGAAAGAGGGGGGAAGCGGACAAACCTGTTGTAAGTGAGAGTGAGACGATCAAGCATGTCACCAGCATTTCTGCTGGAGCTATCCATGGCAGACATTCTTGCTCCTTGCTCACTAGTAGCATTCTCCAGCAATGCATTGAACAAAACCTGGAAAAAACAGTGTATCCATTCAATCCAGTTTGGAATAGAAGTCATGATACTCAATACGTCCATGACAAATAAAGATAGAGACGTATATCTCCCATACTACCAAATCAGTACAAATGCTATGCAAATTTGTGAAGATCAACTAAGAAGTTGAAAAGTCAATTCAACACTGCAAAAGCAAAACTTACACATGAAAATTGGAACTCAGCTAGATTCTGAAGAACTTCAGACTTCGTCTCGGCGCCTTCAACTTCGTAAGAATCAAGTTCCCCAAGCTTTCCACCGGATTCAGATTCTCTCTCCACAACCTACATTGCACCAAAAGAGACTTATTCCAAGACATAGAACTCACAACAAAAGGAAGCTGACAGAACAACAGATCAAATCATCTTATCAACCTCTGGGGAAAGTACAGTAGACATCGTTGGCAAAAATGCGACTACTGACTGGAACTTATTATAAATGATCCTCAGTGCATCAAATTCCACATTCTTCAAGATGTCATCTGCAATGACAGAAACCTGCAAGACATACATTGTCTAAATCAGTAGGAAGGAAAGAATAGAATAATCAATATAACTTGTGTGCAGATATTCCATAATTGCAAGTATCACTTCAACAAGATCAAATGGTATTGTTATTATATTTTTAACCAATTCATCGAAATTTTTGAAGTTGCAACAATTCAATTGAAGAGTTCAAATGCTACACAGTAACTAGACAAGAACTTATTATCAGCCAATATTGCAATTTAGACTCACCAATTCAGACAGAAAAGAAAGGGGAATAAAAATAGAGCTTTCATCTGTCGCACCTCCATCAGCTTTGTTTGATGTACAACATGACAAAAAGGTAGGAAAAGAAATGAAAATACAAAATATTTGTTTTTTCGGATTAAAAACGTAATGATATCAAAAACTTCATACTACTCAACCAAAACCAACGAGATTGCATAAAGGTGGCCACCAACTTCAAACATAGTTGGCAACAAAAAATAAATGCAAAGCAAGCGTACAGCATTGTAAAGATTAGTTGTACATATGCAAGAGGTAGGATATCCTAACCTGTGTGTAGTTAAGAGGATTTTTCTGCAACTCAGTCATGATCAGCTCAATGTCCTTCTTCGAATCTCGCACCAACTGAGCCTTTGCCTTTTCTCCCAAGACAACATATTTATTTTCCTTTTCAGGACCTGGCAATTACATATTAACAACTGTGAGAAAGCACGGGAGAAAAATATATAATTGATATAAACATGATACAATGAGCCCTATATATATATATACACATAACCTATCCTACTCCTAATACACATTGGATTAGGGTTCTACTATTTTACGTATTCTAACACTCCCACTCAAGCTGGTGCATATAAATCATATGTACCGAGCTTGTTACATATGTAGTTAATACGAGGACCGGTGAGGGACTTGGTGAAAATGTCTGCAAGCTGATCATTTGACTTTACAAACTTTGTAGCAATATCTCCCGAGAGTATCTTTTCTCTGACAAAGTGACAGTCAATCTCAATGTGCTTAGTTCTCTCATGGAACACTGGATTTGACGCAATATAAAGAGCATCTTGATTATCACACACAAGTCCCATCTGACTAACATCACCAAATTTCAGCTCTTTGAGCAACTGTTTGATCCAAGCTAGCTCACATGTCGCCATAGCCATTGCTTGATATTCTGCTTCTGCACTAGACCGAGCAACCACATTCTGTTTCTTGCTTTTCCACGATACCAAATTTTCTCCTACTAAGACACAATATCCGGAAGTAGAACGTCTGTCAGAAGGCGATCCTGCACAATCAGCATCGGAGTATCCAACGATCTGCTCATGGCCTCGATCCTCAAACAATAAACCTTTACCTGGAGTTGATTTTATATACCGAAGAATGCGAACAACTGCATCCCAATGACTATCACACGGAGAACCCATAAACTGGCTCACAACACTCACAGGAAGGAAATGTCAGGCCTTGTCACTGTAAGATAATTTCATTTACCAACTAACCGCCTATATCTTGCAGGATCGTTAAGAGGCTCCCCCTGTCCTGGAAGAAGTTTAAAATTTGGATCCATCGGAGTATCAACAGGTTTACAATCTGTCATTCAATATCTAAGGCATACTTCCGTTGTGAGATCACAATACCTGAGCTAGACTGTGCGACCTCAATACCCAGAAAATACTTTAGCATGCCCAGATCCTTAGTCTGAAAGTGTTGAAAGAGATATTGCTTCAATTTAGTAATACCATCCTGGTCATTGCCGGTAATAACAATGTCGTCAACATAAACCACCAGATAAATACAGAGAGGTGAATCAGAATGCCGATAGAATACAGAGTGATCAGCTTCACTCCGAGTCATGCCAAAGTCCTGGATAACAGTGTTAAACTTACCAAACCAGGCTCGAGGAGACTGCTTTAGACCATAAAGTGACCGACGCAAGCGACATACAAGGCCACGAGACTCCCCCTGAGCAACAAACCCAGGTGGTTGCTCTATATAAACTTCATCCTCAAGGTCACCGTATAAAAATGCATTTTTAATGTCCAGCTGATACAGGTGCTAATGGCGAACAGCAGCCATAGAGAGTAAAAGGCGGACTGATGCTATCTTAGCCACGGGAGAGAAGGTATCACTGTAATCAAGCCCAAATATCTGAGTATATCCCTTGGCAACAAGACGAGCCTTAAGACGATCAATCTTACCATCTGGACCAACCTTGACTGCATACACCCAACGACAACCAACAGTAATTTACCTGAAGAAAGAGGGACGAGCTCCAAAGTATCACTCGTATGTAAAGCAGACATCTCGTCAGTCATAGCATGTCGCCACCCTGGATGAGACAATGCTTCACCTGTAGACTTAGAGATGGAAACAGAGGACAAAGAAGATAGAAAAGCATAATAGGGTGATGACAAACGATGATAACTTAAACCGATATAATGGGAATTAGGACTAAGGGTGTTCCGTATACCTTTCCGAAGTGCAATCGGAAGAGACAAGTCCGCAGTAGGAGCAGGGTCAGGTGCAGGACGTGAATCAACCGGGCCGGATGCTGGGCGAGGACGACAATGATATGTCAAGAGTGGAGTGTCTGTCGCAGGGAGTCTAGGAGGAGCCACACTAGACTCTCCAACGGTTGGAATGGGTAAGACTTCTGTAGCGGAAAGTGAAGGAGGAGATATAGTAGACTCCCTAAAGGCCGGTATAGGTAAAACCTTAGATATATCAAGATGGTCAGAATGGTCAGAAGAGGTAAAGAAAGGTTTAGACTCAAAAAATGTGACATCGGCTGACATAAGTCACCTACGAAGATCAGGTGAATAACAACGATAGCCCTTCTGAGCACGAGAATAACCAAGGAAGACACACTTGAGAGCACGAGGAGCTAACTTATCTTTCCCAGGAGCTAAGTTACGAACGAAACAAGTGCTCCCAAAAACACGAGGGGGAACAGGGTATAAGGGTGACTGGGGAAACAATACCTCATACGGAATCTGATTCTGGATGGGAAATGAAGGCATCCGATTAACTAAATAACAAGATGTGAGAACTGCATCGCCCCAAAAACGCAGCGGAACATGAGATTCAATGAGAAGTGTGCGAGCAGTCACAATAATGTGCCTATTCTTTCTCTCTGCAACCCCATTTTGCTGAGGGGCATAAGGACAAGAGGTCTGATGAATAATTTCTTGAGAAGTCATAAACTGCTGAAATTGAGAGGACAAATATTCTAAGGCATTATCACTGCGAAGAGTGCTTAGAAACACCAAATTGATTTTTAATTTCAGTACAAATTCTGGAATATAGAAAACAATTCAGAACGATCTTTCATTAAGAAAATCCAAGTACATCTTGAATGATCATCAATGAAACTAACAAAATAACAAAATCCCAAGGTTGGACTGACTCTACTAGGACCCCATATATCCGAATGAACTAAAAAAACAGACTCTGCACGACTTTCAATACTACGAGGAAAGGAGGCGCGGGTATGTTTCTCCAGCTGACATGACTCACACTCTAATGTGGATAAACTAGACAAACTAGGCACCATCTTCTGAAGCTTGGACAAGCTAGGATGTCCTAAACGACTGTGAAGTAGGTCTGGAGGATCTGCAACTAGACAGGCCTTAGAGGATGTTAGTGAGTTAAGATAGTAGAGTCCTTCTGATTCAAGTCCTGTTCCAATTGTCTGTCCCGTACTGCGGTCCTGCATAATAAAAGAATCATCAATAAAATATATACCCCAATGGACGGCACGAGTCAAACGACTAACAGATGCAAGATTAAAATGACAGCCAGGGACATAAAGAACGGAATCTAGAGTGACAGAGGATAGATGATTCGCTTGTCCAACTCCTTTTGCTTTAGTTTGAGACCCATTAGCTAAAGTAACGGTGGGAAGAAACTGTGAATACGCAATATTTGACAAAAGGGATTTATTACCAGAGATATGATCAGAAGCAGCTGAGTCCACAACCCATTATTCAAGAGGACTAGACTGGGAAACACAAGCAAAAGAATTACCAGCAACAGAAGTATCAGTCTGAGCAACAGTGGCTACTTGTGGAGATGTCTGCTTACTTGCTCGATATTTAAGGAACTCATTATACTCCCCTTCAGACACAGAAAATCTCTGGTTACCTGTAGTCTCGGTCTGAGCAACATAAGCATTTTTGGGTGGTCGACCATGTAAAGAATAGCACACGTCACGAGTGTGACCAAGTTTATAACAATAAGAACACTTGGGTCTAGATCTTCCAAAACGACTTCCTCCCCGTCTATTCTCCATAGTATGAGATGCCCGATTGTCCACTGATTGGGATATGAGGATAGATGAATCAAGTGTCTGTGATGAGCTCACTGGGTGACTCGGTGCTGCAGCAAGGCGAAGTAATCGAGAGAATAATTCATCAACTGTGGGGACAGTCGGACTAGCCAAAATCTGATCGCGTACTGAGTCGAGATCATTAGGAAGCCCAGCAAGAGAAAGAACTAGAAACAGCTTTTGTCGTTGCTCTTGCTGCTTTGCAACGCTAGCAAAAACTGGCATCAACGTCTCAAATTCCTCCATACTGCCTGTACGTGTCCCAAGTAAGTAGACATATCTAATTCCTGTTTCTTTAAATTTGTCATCCGCGATATCACATCATAGAAACGAGATATGTCATTAGTGTATAAAGTACGAGCCTTTTCCCAAACCAAATAACATGTTTGGAATGGACGAAACAA
The DNA here is from genome assembly GCA_034376525.1 of Nicotiana benthamiana. Lineage (NCBI taxonomy): Eukaryota > Viridiplantae > Streptophyta > Magnoliopsida > Solanales > Solanaceae > Nicotiana > Nicotiana benthamiana. Next base: position 11,862,832 of record CM067328.1, read on the forward strand.
GGGCATCAACTTGGAATCAATAGATCGCCACAAAATACTGCATAACTAAGCATCGATCTTCTCCCAATGTGCTTTGGCTTTTTCATCTCCTTCACTAGATTCCTTGATTAGATGATCTTGAACACCTTGACCATTACACCACAACTCGATAGACGAAGCCCAAGCTAGGTAGTTCGAACCTCCTATTAAAGGTTCTGAGGTAATCATAACACCGGAACTGCCAGAACTCGAGTTTCTAGACCCGAAAGCATCGAGTCCCAAAGACATCGTTGGATTATCACCAAATAATCAGAAAGAATCAACTGAAAGCTCGCTGAAACTGAAACAGACAACTGGAAACTGAAAACTAGAGCTGCTGGAAAAAGTATTGTAGTTACCGGAAAAAATTCAAAGTTGTCGGAATTGAAAAATAAAAATATGGATAGGCTCGGAATTCGAGGGCGGTCAGACTGTCCTGAAGGAAGCTTTTGAAATTCTGGCCGGAAAGTGTCTCACGCGCCGGCACGTGGGATAGACTCACCGCCGGCGGCAAAACTCCGGCGGGCGCGTGGCGGCGTGTGGGGGGTTATTTTCCGCTGATATTTTCTGGGGTTGGTCGGAATTATATTCCGAGCCTTGTGGTGGTCTCGGATTTTGCACAACACCAACAAAAGGGTGATTTCGTTAAGGACAGACTCTTAAATCGTCGGAAAATTGCACGGCGACGAGGTCTTTCTTCCCGGAAGTTGCTGGAATGACGCACAGCTATGATATTCTCACTGGAGCTCTGATACCATGTGAGAAAGCACGGGAGAAAAATATATAATTGATATAAACATAATACAATGAGCCCTATATATATATATACATAACCTATCCTACTCCTAATACACATTGGATTAGGGTTCTACTATTTTACATATTCTAACAACAACAATTATATCAAGTTCCAAATGGCGAAAGATAGTTCCACACTAACAATTTTGCGTTTACCAGAATTTAGCTTATGAAGAGCCCTGCTAATCTTGACGGATGTAGAATTAATTCCACCACAAAGACCTTTGTCCGAAGAGATGGTTATGATAACATTCTTCTTCACATCAACACCTGAAGCAACGAATATTAGAACAGTTACCTACCATTCTGAATAATTATAGAATCCCCTAAAAATTAATATCAAATCCTCTAAAAGCTAACATCTGACCCAAAAAACAAAGAAAAGTTTAACTAAGTTGACAAGATCACCTTTAACAATGGTAAAGAGTACAATTCAAATAGCTATATCTATTTTTCAGAATCCTCATTCACAAAATGATTTGGGACCCAGTCAAACCCGTCCAGAAGATGTATGCAAAATTGCCATGCATCAACATAAAACATATGGCCAAATACATAGACGGCCCATCAAAATGAGCTCTAAATTCTATTGACACCTCAACTGAGACTATTTCCTATTGAATACTTGATCTAAAATTAAAATGTTCCTATTAGAGACAAATTGTTGTGGCCATACAGTGAGTGTAACACACCTTCTTTGAGAGTGTGGAAAGCCAAAAAAAAAAACAAGATCAACTTTAACAATAGTAAAGAGTACAATTCAAATAGCTATATCTATTTTTGAGAATCCTCATCCACAAAATGATTTGGGACCCAGTCAAACACGTCCAGAAGATGTATGCAAAATTGTCATGCATCAAAATAGAACGTATGGCCAAATACATAGACGGCCCATCAAAATTAGCTCTAATTTTCATTTTGACACCTCAACTGAGACTATTTCCTATTGAACACCTGATCTAAACTTAAATTGTTCCTATTAGACACAAATTGTTGTGGTGGCACAGTGAGTGTAACACACCTTCTTTGAGAGCATGGAAAGCCAAAAAACAATTCAATTTTTTTCCCTCTTTCTCCTTCCTCCTCTCTCCCCACCACGACCTCCACCCTTCCCCTTCCTGCTACTTTCTCCCTGCCACAACCAACCAGCCACCCCATTAAACCTCCTGTGCTCCACCCATTTTCATCATCAGTGCAAAACTCTGTTCGCGTCATTTTTCTACACAAAAACTCTTTTTCCTCTTTATTTTCTGGGTGATAACGATGGTGTTCACTTCAGACCAACTTTATTTTTCTCCATTTGTACTTAGCTTCCAGTTCTTCTTATTTCATGATTCGAGGGATATCATAGCAAGTATTATTTTGGAAATAAACAATCACCCAGAACTTTATAATAACTTCATCCTCTAGACACTCTCCGGCTCCAAGTGAAAATGCATCTAACTAGGGCTAGTTTCACCTCAGTATCAATGTTCCTTGGATCCAGAAACCACAACTAAAACAAAAGAACAAACTCTATGTATATGTAGACCAATCACTCACTATACAATTAAAAATGTCAAATTTCGCAGTAAGCTGAATAAAGCTTAAAAGGAGCAGGAGCAGCAGATCATAGGATGCATGGAGACTCTACGACCACACTTGAACAAGATCTGTTCTATAGGTTCGTACGACACTCCTTGAGTTCTAACTTCTAAGGATGTATGAGACTCCATAAAGTGATTCATCCTACCCTTTTTCCTCTTTCTTTTTAACTACTCCAGGAATCTAGCTAGATGCCAAAAATCTAATTACAACGTACTGGGAGTGTCGCCAAGAAGGGCAGTAAATGGCTGCCATAGTCCGCGTGAATTTTCAGCTCTAGTCTGAATAGCTCTAAGCTTTGAAGCAGCAACCATCTTCATAGCCTTTGTGATCTTCTGGATATTTTTGACACTCTTCATTCGATTTCTGACTGCATAAGGGCATTTTTCAGCGTAAAACATAATTTAGTAAGAAGAAAACATCAGTAAAGAAGGTTAAGAACATAAATGTAATAAACAGAAACGGTATATATAACAGATTTACAGTTGAATCTTACCAACTTGTGTTGAAATATACCGAACTCCTGATGAGACTGGTTCCCTGCATATAAATCAGAGGTCATATAGAAGTAACAGATAGAATTGTTTTTTCCGCTGGGGAAAATGAATGATAATTTTTGATAAAGAAAGAATCAAGTTAAGGTGAAGAACATAATCCTATTATAGCTGCATATATAAATCCTCTCTTATCATCTTGAAACAAAAAGGCCATTGCAAGATACACCCCCTCGCAAAGCCATCCAGTATCCAACAACAACAAACAACAACAACTACCCAGTATAGTCCCACAAAGTGGGGTCTGGGGAGGATAATATGTAGACGAGCCTTACCCCTACCCGAAAGGGCAGAGAGGCTGTTTCTAATCGACCCTCGGCTCAATGAAGGAAGGAAAAACAAAACAAACAAAAGAACATTAGTAACTCCAGTAAATAGCGCAAATAATTATCTAAACATAAGAACCATAAATAAAATAGCATGAAATAATATCATACAGTAACTATCATAATCAACTACCATAAGGGAGACACAGTCTAAAACACAGATCATCTATGGATAGCCCTGTCAAGCCTCACCCAAACCCGGGTGAGGAGTGCGAAAAACTCTAGGAGCCCCTATCCTACAACCCTGATACTAGACCTCCAGACTTTCCTATCAAGGGTCATGTCCTCGGAAACCCGCATTCTAGTCATGTCATGCCTAATCACCTCTCCCCAATACCTCTTAGGCCTCCCTCTACCTCGCCGAACGCCGACAATCGCCAAGCGCTCACAACTCCTCACCAGGGCATCAGGACTTCTCCTCCGCACATGCCCGAACCACCTCAGCCTCGCTTCTCGCATCTTCTCATCGACCGGGGCCACCCCTACCTTCTCTCGAATAACTTCATTCTTAATCTTATCTAACTTGGTGAGCCTGCACATCCACCTGAGCATCCTCATCTCCGCAACCTTCATTCTCTGAACATGAGAATTCTTCACTGGCCAGCACTCCGCCCCATACAGCATTGCAGGTCTAACAACAGCTCTATAAAATTTCCCTTTGAGTTTCTGTGGAACATTCTTGTCACACAGGACTTCTGATGCAAGCCTCCACTTTGACCACCCCGCTCCTATACGATGAGTGACGTCCCCGTCAAACTCTCCGTCCCCCTGAATCACCGACCCAGATATCTGACACTGCCCCTCTTGGCGATGACCTGGGATCCAATCATCACGTCCATGCCTACTTCGCTTGGCTCGGTGCTAAACTTGCACTCCATGTATTCTGTCTTACATCTGCTTATTTTGAAACCCTTAGACTCGAGAGTCTGTCTCCATACCTCTAACCTCTCAGTAACACCGACCCTCGTCTCGTCTATCAAGACTATGTCATCAGCAAATAGCATACACCAAGGCACATCCCCTTGAATATGTCGGGTTAGTGCATCCATTACCAAGGCGAACAAGAGAGGGCTAAGCTCTGATCCTTGATGGAGCCCCATAACCACTGGAAAATGGTCCGAGTCGCCGCCCACCATCCTAACCCTAGTCTTGGCTCCATCGTACATGTCCTTGATTACTCTGATGTAGGCTTCCGGCACGCTCTTCGCCTCCAAGCACCTCCATAGCACCTCTCTAGGGACCTTGTCATACGTCTTCTCCAAGTCGATAAGCACCATGTGCAGGTCTTTCTTATCCCTGAATTGCTCCACCAGCCACCTGACAAGGTGGATAGCTTCTGTAGTGGAGCGACCCGGCATGAAACCGAATTGGTTCACAGATATAGATGTCATATCCCTCACCCTCGCCTCGATCACCCGCTCCCAGACCTTCAAGGTGTGACTTATTAATTTGATACCCCTATAGTTGTTACAGCACTGGATGTCCCCTTTGTTCTTGTACAATGGCACCACTGTACTCCACCTCCACTCATCCGGCATCCTTTTGGTGCTGAAGATCACATTGAATAACCTGGAGAGCCACTCCACTCCTGACCTACCCATGCACATCCAGAACTCAACCGGGATCTCATCAGGGCCGATCGCTCGACCCCTACTCATCCTACGCAAAGCCCCAATGACCTCCTCCGCCTAATGCGCCTGCAGTACCCAAGGTCTCTATGCTGCTCTGAATGCCCCAACTCCCCTAGCTCTATGTTACGATCCCCCTCCTCGTTAAGCAAGTCTCGAAAGTACGCCTGCCACCTTTGCTTGACTTGAAACTCCCCCATCAGAACTCTACCATCCAGTATCCAGTTACTGATAAAACAGAGATCTATATTTTCCACTCCATCCAACACAGAAGACTTTGTAATTCTCGAGAACCTTTCGCTTTCTACAACAATAACTACTACACCTCAAGCCCCAAGCAAGTTGGAGTCCGCTATATGGCCATATTTCAACCTCTGCTCCAAAAACTTCATACAATTAGTATCTAAAACCTACCTCAATTATCGAACGCCCTCCTTTCTGCCCAAATGACCATATTCTTAAATCTAAAACAAACATATCCAATATCCAATCTCTTGCAATTCTTATATGATAAATATACAGCCAGCTTTACAGCAAATCTTAGTTCAAAAATTTCAAACAGGCTTACCAGCATAAACCATCATTGCCATTGATTTAAAACAGAGAAGCTGGATTTCCCTTTTTAAAGAAAGTGCAAAAAAGGGCATGCTGGGGAAATTACAGCCAAAAGAGTGGGACCATTACACAAAAGTTGTATAATGAGCTAAGAAAGTCGACAACAGCATCACTATCATTTACATCTAAAGCAGCCTTGTTGCACCAAAGCATGACAAATATATATTTTTTACCAACTTATCTCTTCTTTATACTTGAGACTTTTGTATGATTTTGCGGAAAAACTAACGCATTTGTTGAGATTTATTGGCATATTTCAGGTATTATGTGATTTAGAGAAGACATGGAAGAAAACAAGTCAAAACGAGCTTAAATGGAAAAATTGACTACTATCGGTGACTGCTCCTTGCGATCGCAAAGGTACAGATGTGATCGCGAACATAAAGGAAAATGACCTTCGCGAACGCAAGGGAAGGTATATGAACACGTTGAAGGAAGGTTTGGTCAAAGGCCGGTCAATTGCCCTTCACGAACGCGGAGCTATAAAGGCGATTGCGGGCCGCAAAGTTGTGAGTCGCGATCGCGGTTCTTCTTATTGCGAACACGAAGAAGAATGTTTGGTCCTAGTCAAGTACTCTCCGCGAACGCGGGGACTCAATGCTTTGCAGAAGGTATTCACCGCCATCACAATGCGTGTTTGCGCGATCGTGCAGCTTATTAGCTGGGCAGAACTGAAATTTCACGTTTTTGGCTCCCAGCCCATTTAATACTCGACCCAGCTCATTTTGGAAGGATCTTTGGCAAAACAATAGTACTATTGACTAAAAATACAAGTTTTGGAGCTGGGGTTTCTTGCACCACACTTCGAGATTGAAGATTTGTAGTCTTTGGATGAGATTTTCATACCCTTTTTACCCATTTCTTCAAATCCTTAATTTGTATTGATATCTTCAATCTCCAAATTTAGGTTGAATTTCTAAACAAATCACATAATTGGGCTCGGGGGTGAATTTTGTAGTTTATTTCTAGCATGTTAGCACTAGTTTTTATTTTTATTTGTTACTCTCTTTACTTGTAGTAATATTAATTAAATATTTTGTTTTTGTAGTTTTTTCTAGCATGTTAGCACTAGTTTATACTTTTTTTTACTCTCTTTACTTGTAGTAGTATTAATTAAACTCTTTGGCTTTTTTTTATGCTGCAGTTCTTTTCCAAGAAAATAATTTGTGTCGAACCGGTGACTTTTCCCTATGATGGATGGTGTGATAACTTTTTTAAGGGATTAGTCTTGTTTAGTTTTTCTCTTTTAAGAAAACAAAAAATTTATTAGGTTCGTACCTAGTAGTGAATAAAGTGGTTATAAGGTGTTATCTTTTTGTCCATAAACCAACGTGTGGCTTTTTCGGTACCAAGATATTTAAACTTTAGCATATGAATTGTTGGTGGTTTGAAACGAAAAATGATTGAAGTGATAATCCTTACTGTGACTTTTAGGTTCCACTTTTTACTCTTTGATTCATTAAATAGTGTTTTAGGTCATATGTGAATTTTTTTTGAGTTCATTTGTTCAATTGGACCTTGAATACATTTTCTACTTGAGCTTTAGATGTGCCATGAGTGGTGAGAATTTTTGTGAGTTCTTTTGCTTCTTCTGTGGTCTACAAATGTGTTTCAAGACGAAATCCTAGGTTGCCTTTTGTTTAAAAAATGATGCTAGGTTTTCCTTGGATCATTTGAGCATTTTAATTACCCACCCGTATGCATATGTCATAGTCAACCCCTTTGAACCTTTAGCCATTTTCTTTGACAATCATATTACAAATTCTTTCCCTTGTGTTTTTATCCTCTTTTGTTGTCCCAACCTTCTCAAGCACTTGAAGTTGCAACTTAAGCTAAGAGCATAAGTTAGGGGAAAGAGATGGGACTATTATGAAATGGAAGTTAGATAAACGTGATGCAACAAGGTGATGAAAAAAATAAATGTGCATATATACTTCAAAAAAAAAGATCAAGGTGTTAATGTTTGCACTATAGGAATAAGTATCCCCATGAATCTTTTTGTGGAAATCTTTTTGGTTGAAATAAAGGGAAGACTAGAAGCGGCATTAATGGATACATAGGGGGAAGACATGAAGAGAGAAAGGAAATGTGATTAAAGTTTATGTAATGAAATGTTTAGGAAAGGTTGTAGTTACTTTTACCCAAAATTGTATATTACCCTTATCCAAAAGTTTTTATTGCAACCTTTAAGGCCTAATTGATTTTGAATTAGGTGTACCTACATTAGTAGAGATCTACGCATGGCAGTTTATGGTACCACTTTTAAGCATTTGAACGTTTTTGTGAGAGAGAGAGAGCGCAAAATCTTCCAATTTGGCATCCCATTTTTATTTTCAAATGCTTATAGTATGCGTGGGATCTTCTTATTGTGAGGGCACATGAAAGTGTGAGATGTGAAATTGTTTCTTTTTCCAATTGAGACAAATAAACAAAAGAAAGTTATTACGTTATCAGGAGACAAATTTTGAAGCTTTAGTGTCATAACTTGATTGCTACTTTGATTAACATGGTGTATGAGCACGTGAATTGAAATGAAATTTGTGAGAAGTTGTTGGTGATTCATATGTTTTGGATTAATTGTTGGTACCAACCGAAGTCGCAAGATTGTGGTTAATTTGAACCCTTTTGACTTGACATAATGTTGATATGCCATTAAACTTAATAGTTGAATCTATTCAAGTATGTTCTTAGTTGTTAACTTGCTTGAGGTCAAGCAATAGTTTAAGTATGGAAGATTGATAAGTCGGTATTTTACTAACTTATCTCTTCTTTATACTTAAGACTTTTGTATGATTTTGCAGAAAAACTAAGGCATTCGTTGAGATTTATTGGTATATTTCAGGTATTATGTGATTTAGAGAAGACATGTAAGAAAACAAGTCAAAATGAGCTATGAAAAATTAATTTCTGCCAATGATTGCTCTTCGCAATCGTGAAAGGTAAAGATGTGGTCACAAACATACCGAAAAATGACCTGCGCAAACGCGAGGGAAGGTATGCAAACGCATTGAAGGAAGGCCTGATCAATTTTCCTTCGTGAACGCGGACCTATAAAGGTGACCGCGGGCCGTTGGGAAGTTGTGAATCACGATTGCGGTTCTTATTGCGAACGCGATGAAGAACGTTTGGTCAACTTAGTCACGTACTCTCCGCGAACACGGGGATTTATGCGCAAAAGGAATGCCTTGCAAAAGTTTTTCACCGCGATTGCGGTGCGTGTTTGCATGATCGCGTAAGTTAATGACCTGGTAGAACTAGAATTTCACGTTTCTGGCTTGTAAACTGTTTAATACTCGACCCAGCTCTTTGGAAAGGATCTTTGGCAAAACTTTGGTAGTCTTGACTAAAATACAAGCTTTGGAGCTAGGGTTTCTTGCACCACAATTGGGAATTAAAGATTTGAAGACTTTGGATGAGATTTTCTTTCCCTTTTACTTATCTGTTCAAATCCTTAATTAGTATTGAATATCTAAGAGTGTAGTATTTATTCATTACTTAAATCTTGTTTATGGGAATATTCATTATTAAAGTTCGGATTAAATCTCTTGTTATGATTATGTATCGAATGATTTTTATTAATTATGAAGTGAGTTATTGTCTCTTTAATTATTCTTGTAATTTAATGTCTTAAGGGATTGGCTAGCCCAAGGACTCGCTCATTTACTTCAGTTTAAACTTCGAAAAGGCAAGCACGGGGTTGGGAAAGATTAATTAACAAGAACTTGAGGCGTTAACCCCCATTGTTAGATTCTACCTAGGAATAGAATTGAACTACTTGTAACCGCATTTGGGTGTACTTAATTGTCCTTATTGTTTTAGGAATAATTCAATTAGGAAGTCTTGTTATTCTTCGGAAGAAGCTAATATAGAATCAGTATCCGAGACTAATTAACAAAACTCGTTGATATTTGTAAAATCGTGAAATACATTGGATCGTTACTTGACTGTACTTATAGTCATCGATCATTAGATCATTTTAGTGTTTAGCTTAGCATAATAAGTGGTAATTCTCTTACTTGCCTCCTACATATTTTTCCCTGTGGGATTTGACCCGGACTCGTAGTTGGGTATATTGTATTAGAGGCAACCTGTCCACTTGATCTTTGAGAAGTGGATTTGGACGTTATCAATATACAGTTGAGCTTGAGTTTAATTATAGAATCTTTTTGTTCTCAAAAGATATGTTATTCCTTCCCCAACGGGCCCATCAAAAACCAACTTCCTCTACTTATCCAGCTTGCAAAGCAAAATAACTGCTGGCTACTTAAGCCACAAAATGCAAATACAAACGGCTGAAGAGAACAGAGCAAGGATGATCTGCCAAAGATTACAAAGCATTTCTAAGCTAATTTACAAAGCCAAATTACTTCCCCAGCTACGAATTTATGTTCAGATGGCTGTATGTGCCAGTGAGAAAAGCAATAAAGATAATGTTTGATTATTAGTAAAAAAATGTTTTTTTGAATGAAGTCATAAAGAAGTCCTATAGTCGGAAGAATGCTCTATCACATGATTTTTCACATTATGATACAATGCTTCAGCATTATTATTGAATACTTGCAACGAACACGTAAAGAAATTTCAATTCCTAAATTGCTCAAAAAAAGGCTTTTTTTAGTGAGGCCTGATATTCCAACTGATCCAACTAAGAAAATATACTACATAGAAGCACAACAACTGAAATCCCTTAATTCCAATAACTGAAGAAATGAAAGAGGAGAAAATATAAATCAACTACTCCTCAATATTAAACAAGTTTGAATTCATTATACAAATCCATTCCTCTCCATCAGACCCATTTCATTCTGATACTAAATAATTTATCTTTTATATAAATCATCTAAAATATTTATTCCTGGCTCGTACATTCCAATAACACAAATTAAAAATTCTCGGAAAGTAAAATCACATCTGCATAATACTTATCAATCGGTCCCAATTACAACATAGCTGGGTTGACTATATAAATACCATATATTCATTCCGCTCCATTCAGACCCATTATATAACAAAACTAGACAATTTGCATTTAACACAATTACGAGCTCTTTAATCTGAAAAATGTTTTTTTTAAACGAAAGAGGAAAGAATTCAACAAATTAAAGTCTATCCACTAAGCTTCTATACAAACTAGATGGGGTCGACTATATAAATACATCATATCTATTCAGCTCAATTTGGACACATTTCATTTCACTACAAAACAATTTATCTTCTAACACAAAAATCATTCAATCAGACGCCTTAATGCAAAACTAGTTGGCTCATTATACAAATCCTCTATGTCCACATTGACACTAATTATTTTTTTCTTTTTTAACATAAATTAAGAGTTTCACGTAACTATACGAATAGATCAAAGAGTGATGTTGGATGAAAACATACTCGGAAGGAATGAGAGAAGAGCGGAGAGCGTTGAGAGGGCAGGGATTGATGGCGAAACGCCTTCCCTCACGTCTCAAAGCAGCCATCGCCATTGTGAGATCTGATGATTCGATCAAATCGGTTCTTATTCTTCTTCTTCCTCCTGATTGTTCTTCTTGTGCAGATCGACAACTTTCGCTAGGGTTTTCAATGTCTTAATGACAGACTCAAAAGGGAGTGTACATTTTCCCAAAGTCGATGTTTCAAACAAACGGCGTCGTAGTAAGTTGATCGACCTTTTTACAGATAAATAATAAAAATTAGATTCATGTTATAAAATAGAAGTCTATTTAGAGTGAATGTCTAAGAGTTTTAGCTTAAAGCTAAGTCATTATTCTTCCTATAAATAGAGGGGTCTTACCCCATTGTAAATCACCCCAAGTATTAATAAGAATACTTCTCTCTCTCCCTATTCTCTCTCTATTTGCTCTTGTTCTTGAGTTATTGTTCTTGTCTTTTATATTATTTCATAACACGTTATCAGCACGAGACTCTACCGTCTCAAGAAGCTCTTTTAGAAGATTAAGCCGCCGTCAATTTCTCCGCATCGGAGCCGCCGTCGTCTGCATCAGTGGAGAAAAGGAAGAAAACATTGAAAATGTAATTGGTATACCTTAAAGGTAAGTAATTTACTTTTCCCTTTCAAATTCTTGAAATTCTACGATTTGATTTAATATACAAACAAAGTTTGATTATAACTCTAATGGAGTTTGTAAGAAATTATAACCACATGAAGTGGTAAAATCTCTATGTCCTGCCATGATTAAATTCATGTATGATTGTGGGCAAATAATTGAAAATCCGTCCCATTGAATTTGCTCCATTCCCTTTAGAGAATGTGGAAGCAGTATATGATAAGTCTGAAAGAAGACTAAAATATTACCATGAAGGTATCAATGAATGTGGACGTGGCAAAGAATTCCGTCCAATTGAATTTGCTCCATTCCCTTTAGAGAATGTGGTAGCAGTATGTGATAAGTCTGAAAGAAGACTAATTACCGTAAAGGTATCAATGGATGTGGACATGGCAATAGACGAAGTTATAATCGTCATTATTGTGGTAATGAGAACAATAAGGATTCTCAAAATAATCTTTCACTTTATGAAAGTAATATTTGACATGAGATTGTGTAAAGCACATGATTTTGATCCATTCCCTGAAGTGAATGTGATAATTGTAATAGAGCCCGTAAGTATGAACACGCCCTTGATGTAATTTTGGTTTATGTCTGACATTATGAAAAGAAAGTTCGTTGCCCTTGAAATTTCGGGCAAGAACTATATGATATGGGTGTTGGATACTTAAATCTATTTTGGATGCTATGGGTCTTGGAGACGCCATTAAAGACAGAAATAATGCATCCACCCAAAACCATGCTAAGGCCTTGATATTCTTGCGCCATCACCTTGATGAAGGTTTGAAACTATGCTAAGGCCTTGATTTTCTTGCGCCATCACCTTGATGAAGGTTTGAAGATTGAATATCTCACCGTCAAGGATCCACCTATCTTGTGGAATGGCTTAAAGAAAGATATGACAACCTGAAGTTGGTCACTCTGCCACAAGCACGATACGATAAGAAACCAAAAGCAAATAGTTTATAAACTATATATTATCGTTGCGGTGAAAACGGGCACTGGTCAAAGGCTTGCCGTATACCATGACTTTTGGTTGACCTTTATCAAGCATCTCGAAAGAGTAAACGCCCTGAAACGAATTTTATCTCTGACGACAACTTTGACATCACCCACTTGGATGTGGCAGACTTCTTTGAGCAACCCGAAGGGTAGATAGACCACCTAATCGGTGATGGATCCGTGATGAAAGAAGATGGAGCTATTTGATTTTATTTTACTTGTTTGTATTAGTGAATGAATAAACTAATAGCCATCAGTATTAGCTCGTATTAGTTAGTTCATGACATAATGTTAGTATTAGTTCTTTAGAATGTATCAATATGCTCAAATATCAATAATATTTTTACTTTCCAGTAGAGGTAATCGACTAACCTGAAAAACTAGTCGGTTATCTCATATTTCGCATAAAAACTGCAAAACAATTGATTGTCAATGATCAACAATCGATTGTCTTTAAAACAGTTCTGGAATTTCAAAAACAGTCAACAATCGATTGTCAATGTATAACAATCGATTGTCGTTAGACAGTGTAATCTGGAATTTTTCAAAAATCATCCACGATCGATTGTCTATGTCTAACAATCGATTGTCGTTTGACAGTGTAATCTGGAATTTTTCAAAAATCATCCACAATCGATTGTCTATGTCTAACAATCGATTGTCGTTATACAGTGAGGTCTGGAATTTTTCAAAAATAACCAACAATCGATTTTCTATGTCTAACAATCGATTGTCTTAAGACAGTGTGATCTGAAGTTTTTCAAAAATAGCAAATAATCGATTGTCTATGTTTAACAATCGATTGTCAATGTTCAACAATCGATTGTGTGTGTTTAACAATCGATTGTTTTATGAAAATGTTTAAACTGAAATTTTCAAACTGCATAGTAATCGATTATGGAAAACATATAATCGACTATCTGATTTTGTTAGTCAACTGTTAGCAGCAGATTTTGAAAATATTATGTGACACAAACGAATTGAAGTTGTTTATTCTCATGTTCGTATATTATCTTTTATATGTCAAACCATGGGAAGTAAATTGATTGAAGGCTCCGGAAGAGCAACTGTAACTCTGCCCAAAGGCATGACGTTTATCTTAGAGAATGCAATATTCTCCTCCAAGTCTAAGAAGAACTTGTTGAGTTTTAAAGATATCATATTGAGACAATAGATGAGAATAATCTTGAATTCTTCATGAAAACGAGGCTGCCCATTTCGGTTTGGGTTCACGCCAATTTGCATGCAGCAATGCTAGTTCGTCGGCTGCCCACTTTGGTTTGGGTTCATGCCATTTTGCATGCAGCATTTTAGTTTGTCGGCTGCCCACTTCGGTTTGGGGTCACGCCATTTTGCATACAGCAATGCTAGTTCGTCTCTGACTGACGAATTGACACAAATATTCCCCGTTGCAATTGGTTTTGGGTCATGGACCCAATATATCCCATTTAAGAATTTTTGGATGCGCAGTATATGTGCCTTTAGCACCGCCATCCCGCACCAAAATGGGTCTGCAAAGAAGGTTAGGAATATATGTTGAGGTTGAATCGCCCTCCATTATTCGCTACCTCGAAACATTGACAGGAGATTTGTTCACTGCACGATTTGCAGACTGTCAATTTGATGAGACACTTTTCCCAAAATTAGGGGGAGAAGTTGGTGAAACCAAACGGGAAATTTTGTGGAAAAATGCATCATTATCTCATCTTGATCCACATACCTCTATTTGTGAGAAAGAGGCACAAAAGATTATCCATTTGCAAAGAATAGCAAATCAAATGCCTGACGCATTTATAGATTTGAAAAGGATAACAAAATCACATATCCTCGAAGTGAATGTGACAACATTTGATTCACGAATACATATTCATTATTGGAAGAATATGGACATGAAATTGGTATTAAATATACCACACTCACTCCTAGAAGGAGGTTTGAGATGATACCACACTCACCCCTAGAAGGAGGTTTGAGATGATATATGGCATGAATGATCGTTGGTCACGTACCTATTGTACGCCAAAGTATTTTGGAAATATGACTATTAAAGGACAACGATAATGCAAGAAACATATCTTGCATATAAGTTTGACATGACCATAATGGTATAACTTTCTCTTTAAGAAAGATATTCACCACATGGATGTTGATGAATCTGTGGTAGTACAAAATTAATTGAGAGCTCTAGAAGAGCCAATTATTACTATGTTGGAGAAACACAATTGAGTATTGTGCTGTAGTAAGTCTCAAAGAAACTTATTCAGTTTCCAAAGTACACGCGAAAGCGATTAATTATATTGAGACTATAAATAAAGGAAGGCTTTGATATGTCCTATTACTACAACTTGTAGCGGGTTAATTTGCATATGAAAAGCTACCCGCTTTGTTCTCCAGTTTGTACTACACAAACGAAAGAATGCCACAATAAAGTGGATATCTATTGGTATAAAAACCCATGTCATAATAAACCCGAAGTTTATTGATAAGTGCACATGTCATGGTGTAAATTTGAAGTTTACCAATATTGATAATTTATTCAGTTGACATTCGTGTTAGCCATCTCATTTTATGTATGATGTGCAAATTCACATAGGTGAATATTAAAGAACTAGAAAGTTCTTTACGAATTCTCTTGTATCACTTGTTCTCATTAATGAACTGACCAACTAAAGAGTTCGGGTTGAAGCCCATAAATTCTGGAAATATCAAAGGTGAATATGGGCCCATTCACCTGCCATGTATACCACATATGATGCATCTATGATATGGTTACATGCGCAATTGTTATTGACCCGCAGCCTGGCCGGTGCTTGCGAGGTAAATTGCTCAGTAATCTAACTTCGAGCATAATTTCCAGATTCTTTACTCAAGATAGTTCATCTTGATAAGTTGGTTTATATCAAAGTTGGTTTAGCAAGATAATTATTGAGTGCTTCCACTTAATAGCTAAACTGTTTCTTATGAGAACAAAGTTATATATATCAGTTTGATATACGTTGTATACGAGAGTATATTATATTCTCCCCTCACAAGTGGTTCAGGGTCAGGAACCAAATAATTTCATCTTATTATTAATGTGCCGTGTATATTGACATAATAATGCACAAAGATGATTTCCCAAAGTTGAGGAAACAAGTTAGCTTTACTAACATGAGGGGGAGACATGATAAACACTTGAGAAAAGGTTACATGGGATGAATTATCATTTGTATATGTATATCCCCGAATATCATGATATGAACCTGAAGTTCATAAAAGGGATAATTCAATTGCAACATATTGCAAAGCATGCTATACGCATTTGCTGACCCAAAGAAAGTAACTAAATGGAAGAGATTCAATTCAAGAAGAATTGATTCCATATGAAAGACATGTAGTTTTGAACCTATAGTTCAAATGCTTGAAAGTATAAAGTCAAAGGTATGTATAGTCAGTTTTCGATATCTTATTTGTCTAGCATGACATGGAAAACTTGATATGCATCTAAAGTCTATTATATGGCTTATATGACTTAACTTGAAAGATTTAAGTTGCTTGAAGCATATGCAATTCGTGGTCCTGAAGTACCACATCCTAAGTGCAATTTGTGTACATATGTATCTTGCTATAACTATAAGCATGATGGCATTGAGAATACATCTATGAAGATATTGAAGAGTCATTCCACGACATTATATGAAGATGTTCATATCTATCAAGAATGATGATTTCAAGGTGCGGAATATTTATTCAAGTCAATATGATTTATTTATCAAACATCTACCAAAGATCGTTTTGAAGATGATGCACAAGATTGGAATGCAAATGCTTAAGGATATAAATTGATGTACTCATTAGGGGGAGTCAATGCGCGTTGCACTCTTTTTCCCTTACAAGGTTTTTTCCCACTGGGTTTTCCTTGCAAGGTTTTTAACGAGGCAACCAATAGGCGCATATTCAAACATGTGTACTCTTTTTCCTTTCTTTAATTTTTCCCAATGGGTTTTGGTTTTAAGGTTTTATGAGGCACATTATTGAATAGACATTCAAGGGGGAGTGTTATAAAATAGAAGTCTATTTAGAGTGAATGTCTAAGAGTTTTAGCTTAAAGCTAAGTCATTCTTCTTCCTATAAATAGAGGGGTCTTACCCCATTGTAAATCACCCCAAGTATTAATAAGAATACTTCTCTCTCTCCCTATTCTCTCTCTATTTGCTCTTGTTCTTGAGTTATTGTTCTTGTCTTTTATATTATTTCATAACAATTCATTCTAAAAGAAATTGTTATTCTAACTATTATTTTAATATTTAAGTTTTAAAATCAAATAAAAATCTTTTACTGAATTCTTTTCTTATTTGATCAATACACATAATTTTAGTATTTAAGTCTTTAGAAAAAAAAAAAGATTTTACCTTATAAAATAATAGAATTTAAATACTGATCTCATGGTAGAATCTCTTTTTTTCGCCCCAGTTTATTGATCTTAAAAATTGAATTATATTTTTCTTTTATCTTTTTTGTTTTCCGTTTGAGGGGATAATTAATTTTCAGTATAATGCTAGGACGGAGGAGGCATAATTGTATTTAAAAATAATTCATTAAATAGAAGGAAAAAAACTGCAATCCTGGTATAAAATCTCATCTTCACCCTTCATCAAAAAAATCTGTTAACTTCGCCAATGAAAACGCGAGGAGCTTGATAAGACAAAAATAACTATACAGATTAAAATGTATTTTGTATAACAATATAAATAATAAGTCAAGATAGTCATACAATTCTTTTAAACAAGATGGCCATATCATTGAATAACGGTGCTAACTATATTGTGAGTAGAGCATTGTTGATTTTTAGTTCGGATTTTATGCTTTACCATAAACAACTTATAGCTTGTTTGGATGGTTTAGGTTTAATTACATGTTGTTCCATAATGTATCGTATTTTATTCTATTATATTTGTATTATTTAATGAATATAATATTTGGATAAATTAAATCGTTTGTCATCCTTTTATGATATCACGCACCAATATATAAGGAATAAATTTACAATATTACTAAGAAAAAATAAAATACAGAGTAGAATTATTATATTAAAAAGTAGGGTAAAGTAACAAATGTGGTTATCTAATTAAAAAAAAGGCAAAATAAGAGGAAAAAATAGGGTAACTATGTCACCGCACCGAATCTGTTGTTATATAAAGTGATACTTGTATAGGGTAAAATATGTAATATTAAATGATCGCACAAGTGACACATGAAGCGAAGGGAACTCTTCCATCTGTTACCGGAAAGAATAAAACTCATAAAGATTAAATAAATGTGTGTTCCCTGTAGCATTTAATGAAGATTATTCTACAACATTTAGTACACTTCTCGTTACAAGAATATGTCATTCGTGTCCGTCGTTACACATTCTTCAACGGCCCTCATGATTGATATTAAAGAAGGACTTGATCCTAGGACATTGTTCCCTAAGTGTAGTTATAAATAGTGAGCTTTACTATCATTGTAAAGGACACGGATTTTCTGACAAACATATGCTACACTCTATTCAAAGGTTAATATAACTTATCTTCTTGCCTTTTGATTTCATTGATGTTGTGCCCGGAAGTCCTGCTCCCGAAACTGTTATTTCTGCTACTACGTCTCCATCTCAAAGCTAAGTATTGTGTATCTACATAATTCATCTTTTATTTCAGGATCAAATTAATTTATTGGTCTAGAAACTACGTATAAAATCAATTGTACCGATTTACAGATAAATAATTTGGCACCCATCGTGGGGGTCTAGGCAATTGTGTAATTAAGTTGGCCCTTGCCTCTTTTACTAACGTGTTTTGATTATTTGTTTTTAGCAAAAAAATCACAAAAAATGGTAGATAATGGTGTTAATAACACGCACGATCTTGAGGCCCAAGGAAATCAGCCTCGGCAGGAGATTCAATCAGTGATACTCGCGGTGAGGGGAACGATGTCACACCATCCACGGCAGGTGATACCTGGTAACTAGGGATTATGATGCATTCTACACTCCTTTTTACTTGAGTTTTAATTAGAAATGTGTACAAAATAGTCTCAAAGGCTTACATATTGTACTTGATTGCAGGGTTTAGTCAACAAGGTGACAATTCATCAAAACCAGCTCAAAAAGGAGTGAAAGGTGCACAAGTACCAAGAACAAGTCCAAGCATTGTGTAACGGGACCAATGCGGCCGCACTCCATTTTGTTCGGTCCGCAAAGAGGAGGTTCAGATAGTAATTCGGACATTCAAGTAATGTGGCCGCAAAGCATTTCATGCAAACCGCATTGGCTTTATTGCAGTCGCGCTCGATTTTGTGCGGTCCGCAAAGGTGGAGTTCAGTGATTTGCTGATTTTGGGAATATTTTCAATGTGGTCCCCGATCCTTTTTGTGCGAACCGCAATAGAAGCCACTGCGGCCGCGGTGCATTTTGTGCGGCTTGCGGTGGCCAAGTTCATACAACAGAAGTTTCAAGCCAAGACCCTTAGTGTGGCCGCACTCAATTTTGTACGGTCCGCACTAGCCCCGCAGTAGCTTTTTTGTCCAGAAAATTTGTCCTAGTATAAATAGTTTCTTTTCCCATTTTATAGATCATCAGTTATAGTTTTATATAGAGTTGCACTCGTGAACAGTAACCTTTTACTATTTTGAGTAATTTTACAATAGTTTTATCATTGAATCTTAAAGTTTTAGTTTGTAATTAAATATTATGGGTTTATCTTCATCTATTTCTTTATTTTATTCTATTATCATGAGTAGCTATACTCATTAGCTAGGGTTGTGGCTCAACCCTAGTGTGGGTATTTGATGGGTCTTGTGTTTTAAGGCTTAATGTCTATGGGTGTTTGATAGTTGGACTAATTATTGAATTAGTGGTTGCAAACACTAATTTATGCCTATTTGACTTGGGCTCTTCTTGAGAAGGAGAGCCTAAGTCTAGAAAAACTAGTCCAACAATGAATTGAGGCATATTCAAGAGATTGGCAGCCCAATTAAAGGGTTAAACATAGAGATAGTAATGTCCGACTTGAACCTCAATTGCTTGCACAAATTATCATACCCAATTGGTTTTGAGAAAGTGAATAGGGCAAAATCACTCAACTACCGAGAGGTATAGAGTGAGAAGTATAGTGCAATGGTTATATCGTAATCCCCAAATATGACAACCTAGCCTTAGACTCGAGAACCCGTCAAGTATCCACCTAGGAGAAAGTCACTTCCATAGTGTCTTTTAACTATTTAAACTAAGGGTGGACATAATACCGATCGAACTGGAAAAAATTATAAAACAGTAAATTTTTTTGATTTCGGTTTAATCGATTATTCAGTCAATTTGCGGTTTTTAAATTATTAGATTTTGATTTTTTGTGCGGTTTATGGTTTTGCTATTTCGGTTTTCGATTAAACCGAAAAACCGAAAATTTTGGGTATGCTATAAACCTTGAAATTCTTGTCAAATTTCTTTCTACTAAAAGTTAAATCTTGAAAATTACGGTTTTGGTGTTGCGCTCATCTTTATTATCTTCAACAAAGGGTCGATTTCCTTTTGAGTCCCCACTGTTGTGTTGTTTCTTTCAGTTGAGTCAGTAGAATTATTACCAGATGAATGTGAATTTGACTTCTCATAAGGATCTGATCTTTCTTCTTCTTGCTCCTCTTCTTCTGCTATAGGGTCATTTTCTTCTTGTAATTCATCTGCATTGTTACTGTCAACAACATCAGGAAACACAAATGGAGCATCTGGGTTCATCTCTGTCATTTTCCTTGTCAGTTGTCTTGGATTTAACTCTTTAATAAAGGGAAATATATATAATTAACAGTAAAAAATAGTTTTTCATCTATCAAAGCTTTCTGATTTTCTAATTTAGAATATTTCTCATTTTTTATTTTTAAAAACATCAATAAGTGGGCAGTGGCACGTCTATGATAATCTCTGCCAATTCTTATAATCAGTGGAACATCTATTATATTCAATTACATAAATACTCTACATTGGATATCAAAATCTTGAATCGTTACTAACCGAAAAATTAAACCGCAAAAAATCGAATTGAACTTTGGAAAAACCGCACCGAACCGTAAATACTTTGGTTTGATTTGGTTATAAAATTATAAAATTGAAAACCGATAAATCAAATCGTACTTTCATAATAATCGACCGAACCAATCGATATGTTCCCCTAATTTAGACAACCTTCAATAGTTTACTCTTAGCTCGACTTAGCTTAGTTCAGCATTTTAGTAGTATAAATTTAGAAGTAATATCAAAACCAACTATGTTTAGAAGTGCAATTAGGAACAACTACGCAACTCCAATTTATATAGAAACTCAATTCCCATCTCTATCTCCCTATGAAAATCGATCCCGACCATCTCGGATAAAAGCTACTTTGACCACTCTTGCTACATTGTAGTAGTGTAGGGTTGGCCCCAATCGCTTTTCATCGTTGTTTTCGGGGAGCTAACGGTTTTGGCTATCTATCTAAATAGTTTTGTATATTGTCCTTCTTTCCTTATGTGTTATTAATTTGTGTGTGTCACAACTTCAGGTACTAAATGGCAGCAAACAACGCACCTCTTGGAGATATTTCGTCGGGGGAAGCGGTAGATGACAATATTGATGATGAGGTCCTTGTAGTACCTCAAGCTCAAATGAGAGGCCGACATGCCAATGATAATATTCCAAACCCTCCCCTGCCACCTACAAGAGTGGCTCCTCGAGTGCTTCCAAACCAAGTCTATGCAAGTGCAATTGTCCCACCCCGATCCGGGCGGGCAATTTTCAAATTACCAATATGATGCTGGCATTGCTGGAGCTGCGTGGGTATTTCACGGGCGCTTCCAATCAAAATGCTTACAAACATCTCAAGGGTTTCGTGGATACCTGTTGGGGGAGAAAGCAAACTAATGTATTCGAGGATGCACTTCGGTTGAGACTCTTCCCATTTTCACTTAGAGGGAAGGCATTGGATTGGCTTGAGTGACGTCTCAATCATTCCATCACTACTTGGGATGAGTTGGCAAACAACTTCATTGCAAAGTTTTTCTCACCAAGGCATATGGCAGCATTGAGAGATAACCTCTATCTACCCCAGCCTCGATTCGGTCGGTCATGGGGCTTCCCTATGCCAAGAATTGAGAGAAGACATTTCGTTTTTACTCAGTACACAGATTCGGATTAGCAGGAGCCCACCGAACTATTAATTGAAATTTGGGAGCACTATAGAACAATGATAAAGGAATGCCCCAACAATGATATGACTGAGGCGGTGATCCAACAGACTTTCTACCGGGGCATTAACACAACAAACCAGTGCATAGTGAAATAACTTGTTGGGGGCAACTTCATGAAATTGTCTTATGATGAGGCTTGTGACATTCTTGACGAGATGGCGGGCACTTCCTGTACTTGGCAAAGTATAAGCAATGTGTCCTAGGGTGACCCCACAGTCACTCATTTGCACAAAGAGTTACATGATCATGAGCAGGCTACAGTAGAGTTGACAACTACTATGAACCAACTAGCAAAGGCACAGTTGCAACAAGTTCAAAATCATCGCCAAGTGAATGTCATAGAGGGCATCAACATGTTAGTGAACAAAAGAAGACAAAGAGGTCAACAGAACCAATGAAGTTCAGATCAATTTGATAATGATTATGGTGGATTCCAAGATGATGGTTATGATAGGCAGAATGAAGAAGTGAAATACGTGAACAATTATCAATGACAAAGGGGCAATTCTTCCAACCAACAACAATGGAAACCCCAAGGCAATTGGGGAAATCAATAACACAAGGCAATGGTAATTGTGGGAACAACAACCAAAATTCCAATTGGGCAATTAGAATAATAATCAGAACAATCAGGGTAATTGGAATGGCAACAACAACAGCTGGGGTGGTAACAACAATTAGGGTGGTTGGAATAATGGCAATCAAGAAAACCGGGGGAAAGGCTTCCAAAGTGTCGACGCCCCTTTTTTTGCCAAAACCCAAAAGATCGGGGAGAGATCGGGTTTACGAAATTATAGACAAAACAACTCTTTTTCCTTTTAAGGAAGCGGACTTGAAGAGTTCGAAGAGTCGCCACCTAATGATTATAGTGCGTAAGGACACTTAAAGAAAAGAAGAAGGATTTTTGAAAGAAAACCAGAGTTCGGGTAAGGGCTTGAGATTATCTTGAGGGGAAGGTGTTAGGCATCCCTCAAGATCTATTAGTGTGGTTCCCGGCCATGCTTAGTTGTGACTTTTTAAAGAGGTGAAACAAATAAGTAAAATTTGCACATAGGAAACATGAACAAGTTGAGAATTTTGTAAGAAAGAAGAAATAAGTGTATTTTCTAGAAAAAGAAAAAAGCTTGATGGAAGAAAACGTTAATTTAAGAAAACAAATAAAAGAGACAAAGGGTCCTAGGGTTAAACGTAATATGGATCACTTCGGTGCAATACCGAGCAATTATTCTCACACGAGATATTAGCGGACCGGTCATCATATCCGTATTCTACCCTTCCCACCCCGTAGAGATTATTTTAAGTGTCTGTATTAGTCACGAGTGCTTAGCGCGTGCTATTACCCGTCACATCCTATAGGTCCTAGAGGGTGTTTAGGAGCATTATTCCTA
Source organism: Nicotiana benthamiana (assembly GCA_034376525.1). NCBI lineage: Eukaryota > Viridiplantae > Streptophyta > Magnoliopsida > Solanales > Solanaceae > Nicotiana > Nicotiana benthamiana. The sequence goes on from CM067328.1 coordinate 11,886,038, forward strand.
CAAGGGGAGGTCTAGGTTGAACACTTAAGTTTAAAGGCATAATACTAAACGACATACAAAAACAAATAGGACTTCATATAAGGGATCACATAAAGGCATGTAAATGGCTCACGTACCCCTCCATGAATATACATACAATTAGCAAGCCTCAATCACATTTAAGGTCTAAAGAGTGAGAGTTTTTAAAATCTGGGTGTAGAAAGCTGAAAAATTTGGGCAGAAATACGCCGGATAAGTTGGAAAAGCTGAAGGTCCATTAGTAAAAATATGCGTATCATTTAAGAGTAGGGAAAAACATTTACAGTTACAGTCGTATACGTGTGCAGTAGCCTGCTAGTAGAAATACTAGTTTAGTTATGGACTTGAAAATAGCACATAGTGGAGATGCATAAGTTACTTTAGAGCTACAAAAAATGAGGAGGGTATGGGCCTTAAAAATTACAGAGTTCGTTGCAGGTTTTAGGAAAACAGTAGTCTAGTTTTGAACAGGTAAAATACTTAGTTTAAAACTTATAGGTGGAAGAATGAGACATGAATTTAATAGTAAAACACAAACATGCACTTTAAAGAGGCTTAATGCGATTAGTCAATTTTATCTGGCCTAAGTCTTGCTTAGGCGTTATAACAGACATGCACCTTTTTTAGTTAGTTTTAGAAAACCAGTTTATGCAGTTAAATAATTAATAAGATAGTCAGAACATTGCAAGTGAGTTCCTAATTGCATGATCTCTAATGCATGTGATGGTCCTAAAAACAGGATATCTAAATGCAATGGTAGAATTTTAATTATTAACTGGTTATGGCTATGAGACATCAGATTGAAAGCAAAGATCCTAGGAGCAAGATTTGTATATGCTTGCTTTGACATGATTTCTAATGCACGAATATATAAATGAGATCATATAGATATGTTTTCTACCCATACCCTTAGTAAACATACATATCCCTCTCCAATTTTACTATGATTTCCATAGTTCTTTACAAATTATTACAGATTAGGTAGTTAAATTACAATAATGAAGACTAAAACAAAAAGCTATTCTATAGGGAGCCTTCAGCCAGGCCCACACCTCCGACCTCACTTCTTTCGATCTTCACAACCTTCACCAAATGTTTGGGTGCGGCGAAGTTCCCTAGGGGTCTTTTGAGACCCCGGCCAATACTAGGAACCCAAAATAAATCACCATTGATAAGTGCAAGTATGGAAGTACCAACCTTGTGCATCAAAGTTCAGTGGGTACTCAAGGTACCCAAAGCAATGTTTACACAATGGGGCAGGACCTAATTCTAAGAGTAATGTGATTGTGAGGGAGTTTAAAGAAGTTGAGTTGAAAAAAAAGGTTTATATGCAGGACAGTTTCAGAAAAATAGTAGAGGAGTGAAAATTTTAACTGAGTTTGAAAAGAAAACTACTTTGAGGCTAGTTTTGAAAAGAAACAGTCACACAGATAGGGGTAAAGGCAAATGGGACAAATATCTCACACACAATACAATCAGACACACATAAGAGGGGGGGGGGGGGTCATGCTTCAAACAGGAGTCTACTTCTTGCAGCACCAGACACCAAACCAAATTATCCCCAAAAGAGTTTTGAGGCTGTGGAGTAGCCAAGAGGAGGCTAGTACCGTTCAGAAGCAACAGGGAAACACGCATTGGGGTAGGAAAAGGGGTAATGAACATGCTAGACTTATTAATTAGGCTTACTAGTTAACACAGATGCATGCCAGTTGCAATAGGAGCAGCAGAACCACAAGTAGAAACATACAAGGAACAAAAAAAGTGCAGCAACAATAGAAGCATGTCGTTTTTAGGCGATAACTTAAATGAGATACATTCTAGTTGGAAAATAAGGTAAACACAGGGCAATAGTGAGCAAGAAAGTGAGCAGTAATATGTAGAGAGAAGTTAGAGAGTAGAGCAGCAGTATGCAGAAAGTGAGCAACAGTATGCATACCCAAAGCAAACAACACAGTAGAAACCAATGGAGTGACAAAGTGACCAGGACTACTCAATTTTGGCTTGCATCCAATTGAGTGATTAGAATTCAACAGGAAAAGTGAAAGAAAATTGTGTAGAGACAAGTGTCACAAATATGTTTGTGTGAAAGAGAGAGAGTTCAGAACACTGAGTGTAAGTGATATGCAATGTGTTTGTGTCTTTGCAAAGAGAATGGGAGGGTACTTATAGTACTGAATACAAGTAAACAAGCAAGAAATCAATCCCTTGATTAAAGGACTGGTATCAATCACAATCCAGTCAGTAGTGGGACTTCCCTTTGATTAAGGGATCCCAAATCAAACGGTAATAATCAGTCATTCAAAAGGAAATAAATCACAAAGCAAGGTATAATCACATAAGGAAATAATGTACCATAGAGCATGCAACAAAGGATAAATACATAACCATCTAATTAAGGAAATAGGTCTGTCAAATCAATCAAAATTTTGTATACATATATAAGGCAAATATCACTGTAATTCTGGAAAATAGTTTTCAAAATAATGACCGAGATTACAACCCTAGGAAATCAGTATTAGCTGAGGAAAATATCCCATAAATTAAGGAAGAATTCAAACTATAGGAAAATACGCGGAATCACAATTTGAAAGCAAGTATCATAGTCCCAAAGAGGGTTCGAGGAATCAGTATAAAATCACCATGCAAGCAATAAGAGAAACTTATAAGTGAAGAACACAGAAGGAATGACACACTAACAACAAGGGGCATAGAACTTGGAGAGGAATCCAGAAGAACACAAAACAAGCAAATAATGCAAACATAAATAACCAAACTTAGGGTTTTATCAGACTTAAGCAAAATATTTAGAAAATAGTACTGAGAACCATGAATTAGTACTCAAAATCAAAAAATAAAGTAATTTCGAAAAGGGGTCAGAAACCCTAGTTTTAAAAAGAACAGAAATCATTTAAAACTGGAATAATCGTAAAGATCGAGTAAAAATAGTGCAAAACATGAAGGTGTGAGTTAAAATTGTTAAGGAAATCATAGATTTGAGAGGTTTGGGTTACAATTAGGGTTTCATAAGAAACGAGTGAGAGGGGTAAGAGAAACCTGGCTGTGAAGCTCAAAGATAATGGTGGTTTTAGCATCATCGAACCAAAATCCACCAGAGAAAGACCGGAAACGGACCCCGGCGAGGCTTCAGCGACCATCTTTATGGTGGAAGCTTCTGGAGCTTTGATCTTTGGAGAGGAGCAATGATACATGATCCATGGTGGCTAGAGGTCGAGAGAAGTGAGGACAAAGTGAGATAGAGATAGAGACCGGTCTCTGAAAAATGAGGGGTCAGGAGGGGTAGTCTTAGTATTTAGTGTAGGCAATTTGATCTGGACTGTTGATCTCATTTGATCAACGGTTCAGATTGAACCAATGCTGGATCGGGTTAATGGGTTGGTCCAAAGGGGATATGGGTTGGCCTGAAGTGGGTTCAAAATTGGGGGGTTAATTGAGGCTATAATTAAAATAAAAATAGGTGTGTTCTTAAATAGCCACTTTTCCCCTTTTTAATTAATTAAAAATAGTAAAAAAATAATTTTAAAAAATTAAGAATACTGAACTAATTAATAATGACCTAAAAATATTAGGAATATTTTTACAATCCCAAAATATGTTTATTTACAAAATGGGCTACAATTGCAATTATATACAATTTAGCTTTAGAAATACCAAATAAATTCGTAAAAATATGGAAAATCATATTAATTAAATTTTAATGTAAATATGAGGATAAAATAAGTTATTCACCAAAAAATATTTTTTTGGGAATAATTTGATAATTTTTATGATATAAAAATAGACGATAAATTGGTTAAAAATCATAAAAATACCAAAACTCATGGGTGTTCTCATATATGCATATATACATTATTTGGAAAGTATTTTGGTATATAAAAATTATATGGAAAAAATTGGGTATCAACACAAAGGCTCCCAATGTATCAACAACCGAATAATACACTCTCATTTCTTTCCCAAGGTCCTAGTTCTTCCAACATTGATATGAGGAGAATTGAAATAATGTTTGAATAGATGATGAAAAAGAATACAGACTCTGATGCTCAGTTGTCTTCCTAAAATATTTCAATTAGAATTTTAGAGGTGCAATTAGGCCAAATCTCACAGCCCTTGAATACTCTCCCTAAAGGGGTTCTATCAAGTGATACGGTAGTACCCGAAGGGTGGGAACAATCATGTTCTGGAAGTAACTACAAGGAGTGGGCGAGGCGGTGATGTGAATGCCTCCAAACAAAAGTAAATCTTGAATGATGAAGTTGAGTTGCAAGAAGATTAATTTCCTTTGGTGGTTGAAAATGTGATTGATGAAAATGTGAATGAAGAAGTGAGGATTGATATTCAAGATGCCGAGGTAGAATCTAAGAATGACATGAACCCATCTAGGGAACACGTAATAGACGTACATGAGCCGATTGTGCCTAAAGCTAAGGATCTTTTGCCAAGGGGCCAGCACCACCTTATCCTCAAAGGCTCACAAAGCAGAAAAATGAGAATAAGTTTGAAACGTTTATTAATGTGATGAAGAGCTTATACATTAATATGTCTTTAGTGGAGGCTCTTGAACAAATGTGGGGCCATGCTAAATTCTTGAAGGACTTTTTGACAAAGAAATGATCCATGGATTGTGAAACTATAAAGATGACCTACCAAGTTAGTACAATAGTGCATTCAATGGGCCAAAAGTTTGAAGATCCCGATGATTTCACCATTCATTACACCATTGGGAGTGCGGATTTTGCTAAGGCTCTATGTGATTTGGGGGAAAATATCAACTTGATGCCCTACTCAGTTTTCAAGACTTTGGGTATTGGCAACCGAGGCCGACTTCCATGAGATTGCAAATGGCGGATAGAATTATGAAGAGACCATTGGGTATTGTTGATGATGTCCTTGTCCAAGTGGATAAATTTATCTTGCCAGTTGATTTTGTGATCTTGGACTATGGGGTAGATTATTAAGTTCCAATCATATTGGGAAGACCTTTCCTTGCTACTGGAATGGCCTTAGTTTATGTGGAAGCAGGGCAACTCATCTTCTTGGTGATTGATGAAAAAGTGATTTTTCATGTGTGCAAGTCAATGAAGTAGCCCACCAGTTCTGAGGTGTACTCTTTTGTGGATCTTGTCACGACAGTGATAGTTGTTGATACAAGTGCAATGATCAATGTAGAGGACCCTCTAGAGGCCGTGTTGTTGAATCTTGATGCAACTAATGATGAAGGCCGAGTGGGTGTGTGAATACTTTACATGGAATGAGATCTTACTCTTATAAGCCTAGGAAACTATCTTTGGACGTTGAGAATATGAAGACTCCACCAACAAAACCTTCACTTGAGGAACCTTCGGTGTTGTAGTTGAAGTTGTTGCCTCTACACCTCAAGTATAAATTCTTAGGCCCTAGTTCTACTTTGCCAGCTATTCTTTCCTCTTATCTTACTAACATACAAGTTGATGCCATATTGGCGGTGCTCCAAAATTGGAAGAAGGCAATTGGATGGCCTTTAGTTGATATTTGGGGGATGAGACCTGCATTCTATATGCACAAGATTATTTTGGAAGATGATGCAAATCCCTCATTGGAACATCAAAGAGGTTGAATGAAGCAATGCAAGAAGTTGTGGAAAAAGAGATGATGAAGTGGTTGGATGTCGGGGTTGTGTACCCCATCTCTGATAGCTCTTGGACTTCGCCGGTATAATGTGACCAAAGAAGGGTTGCATGACCGTGGTTGCAAATTTGCAAAATGAGTTGATTCCTACCAGAACAGTCATCGGTTGAAGGGTATGTATGGACTGCCGCAAGTTGAATAAAGTGACCCCCAAGGATCACTTTCCATTGCCTTTTTGATCAGATGTTAGACCGAATTGTTGGGTGTGCCTTTTACTATTTCTTGGATAGGTATTCTGGATATAACCAAATCTTGATTGCTCCGGAATATCAAGAGAAGACCATATTCACTTGTCCATATGGTACCTTTGCATTTTCTCGGATGCCTTTTGGGTTGTGTAATGCACCGGCTACATTTCAGCGGTGTATGATAGCCATTTTCACTCATATTGTGGGAGATATTTTGGAGGTGTTCATGGACGAATTTAGTGTTGTGGGTGATTCATTTGATGCGTGTTTGAAAAATCTTGATAGAGTGTTGGCTCATTGTGAAGAAACCAGTCTTGTTCTTAATAGGGAGAAATGCCAATTCATGGTGGAGGAGGGCATAGTTCTTGGGCGTAAAATTTCAAAGCATGGTATCGAGGTGGACAAAGCAAAAATTGATGTGATTTCAAGGCTCCCTCCCCCGACCTCTATCAAGGGAGTTAGAAGTTTTCTTGGGTATGCGGGTTTCTACCGGAGATTTATCAAAGACTTTTCGAAGGTAGTGAACCCCTTATGCAAGTTATTGGAAAAAGATGCCAAGTTTGTGTTCGATAAGATATGTATGCAAGCCTTTGAACTTCTCAAGCACAAGTTGACCACCAGTCTTATGTATGCGAGCGATGTTGAGATTGGGGCAGTTTTGGGTCAAAGAGTAAACAAGATATTTCATTCGGTGTACTATGCGAGCAAGACAATGATGCTTAGTTAAAACCAAGTGGCGGACCACTTGTCCCGCTTGGAGGAGGATGAGAGGCCTCGTGATGGCCTACATATCAATGATTCATTTCCTAATGAACAAATTCTTTCGGTGTCGGTGAATGGTATGCCATGGTTTTCAGACATTGCTAATTTCCTTGTGACTGGTATAATCCCGTGTAAGCTCTCTTCTAACCAAAGCAAGAAGCTTAAATAGGATATTTTGGATTTCTATTGGGATGAGATATACTTGTTCAAGATTTGCACGAATGGTGTGATACGAAGGAGTGTCACGAAGGAAGAGCAATTGAGTATCTTGGAGGCTTGACATTCCTCTCCCTATGGTGGCCGTCGTAGCGGTGTGAGGATGGCTTCCAGATTTCTTAGTTGTGGGTTTTATTGGCCAACTTTGTACAAAGATGCAAGTGAACTTGTGAAGAGGTGTGACAAATATCAAAGAACGGGTGTAACTTCGAAGAAAGATGAGATTCCTCTCAATACCATCCTTGAAGTTGATTTTTTTGATGTATGGGGCATTTATTTTATAGGCCCTTTTCTTAGCTCGTGTGGGAACACATACATTTTTGTGGCGGTTGAATATGTTTCAAAGTGGGTTAAAGCCATGTCTTTACCCAACAATGAGGCCCAGAGTGTTGTTTTGTTTCTCAAGAAGAGCATTTTTACAAGGTTTGGTACTCCTCGTGCAATCATAAGTGATTGGGGGTCTCATTTTTGTAATAGAACTTTTGACACTTTGCTTTCAGAGTATGGCGTCAACCATAAAGTTTCTACTCCTTATCATCCTCAAGCAAGTGGCCAAGTTGAAGTCTCAAATAGGAAAATCAAGAGTATATTGTCAAAAACAGTCAATGCAAATAGGATCGATTGGTCAAAGAAGTTGGATGATGCTCTATGGGCTTATAGGATTGCTTACAAAAATCTGTTTGGTATGCCTTTGTATCGGTTGGTGTTTGGTAAAACTTATCATATACCAGTTGAGTTAGAGCACAAGGCCATGTGGGCTTTGAGGAAGCTGAATATTGAATGGGATGTGGCAGCAAATCTTTGTGTAGAGTAGCTTAATGAATTCGATTCCATACCTACTCTAGTTTGTATAAGGACAAGATGAAGTACCTTCATGATAAATATGCTCGTAAAAAGGAGTTCAAAGTGGGTGATTTGGTTCTCTTGTTCAACTCTCGTTTACGTCTGTTTCCAAGAAAGATTAAGTCAATGGAGTGGACCTTTTGAAGTGGTGTTTGTGACTCTGTTTGGTGCACTTGACTTGAAGAACAAAAATGGTGAGGTTTTCAGAGTGAATGGGCATAGGGTGAAGCACTACATATGCAAGATTGATGACAGCCACGTGGTGGCACTTCTTCATCTAAAGTGATTTGATGGTATCCTACAACGTGTCACGGCGTTAACTCAGGCGCTTCATTGGAGACAACCCATGTGTCTTTCTTCTTGTTTTTCTTTGTAGTGTAGGATTTATTTTTGGACTAACTGGTTGTGAGATGCTGTAGGATTGTATTGATGTAGTGCAGGAACAAGTTAGAAAATGATCACTCTATGAAGTTTGCAATGCGAACCGCATTTTATTTTGTGCGGCCGCAAAGGACTTTGTGCGGGGGCAAGAAATCAATACGGACCGCAGAGTGATTGATCAAAAGTGGATAGTCTTTGAAGTTCTCCGCCGCATCCGTATTGAATTTTGTGCAGTCCGCAGTGGTCCACTGTGGCCGCACTAGATTTCTTGCGATCCGCAATGGACAATCTCCTAGTGCTTCATGTTTCTGAGCATTGCGGACCATGGTGCAATTTTGTGCGATCCGCGGTGGGTAGGTGAGATGAGTCGCAGGTCCTTTTTCTATGAATAGGACCTAAGGCCCTCATTTTAAACTTTTCGATCTTTTTACTCTCAAAGCATAAAAAATATTGTTCATCACTCTAATTGCACAAATTAACTGCTAAGGCTCATTAATCATCAGTGCATCTTATTTCTGGTAACTTTAACTCCTTCTCAGTTGTTTAATGTTGTTATTTACATTGAATTTCTTTTTTCTTAGTTCTTCTTTCTTCCCTTCCCATTTTCTTTCAATCTTGTATCATAGGTTAGTTAAATCCTGTTTTAATTAGGACTAATTAGTTAAAACACTAAGGCAACACCTAGGGAATCATTAATAGGTGAAAAATTGGACTAAAAATGTGAAAACCATGAACCCTAGGTTTGTATTGCTGCTAGGCACTCAATGTGGACCGCAATGGATTTTGTGCGGTCCGCGGTGATTCTTTGTGGTCCGCAATACTATTTTGTACAGATTGCAATGGCATATGTTATGAAATCTGACATTTGAGGACCGTGGGCGCAATGGATTTTTTGCGGTCTGCGGTGCCTCAATGAGGACCACAATGCGTTTTGTATTGTCCGTGGTGCATAGATTCAGAGAGTGAGTTGTCTGAACCTTACCTTTGTGTGGACCGCGATGGATTTTGTGCGGTCCGTGATAGCGTCTTTGCGGCCGCACTTCATTATGTGTGGTCTGCATTCTGCAACATTTGACTGTCTGCGGCAATTTTTCTTGCAATTCTGAGTTTCATTGTTTCTACTGATACTAATAGGACAAAAACTAAATGATGTTTGCAGAAAATGGTTCAATCACGAGGTGGTGGTAGAAAACAACAAGGCAAAGGTGAATCCTCCCGGGGTAGAAGAAAGGGTATGATCAAATTGATCCCGCAAGTCCGACAAAACATAAAGAACACAAGGAGGCTCATAAGCTGCTGACAGGGCCATTGACCAATCAGGGAGTGAGTATGCACCTTCCTGGGAGGCACCATCAAACTCCATGCCAGAGTATGTTCCTGGCTGGCCGGAGAGGAACATGTTTCGGGATATACCTCCAGGCTCTCCCACTGCCCAAACATAAGTGCGTATATTTTCTAAGTCGTCTGAGGGCTCAGCTACCAGCAGTGGAAATGAATATTCCACCTATCCTACAGCTTTACTATCTGGAGAGGGTCTCGTAGCAGAAGAAAGGGAAGAAGTAGAAGGGGTGAGCACCAAATACGAGGGGTAGAGAGGACCAGAAACCCGGAGGCATGGTAGGACAAATTTGTGAGCAAGGTCGCCTACCAGTAGTTCAAAGAATGGTGGCCCAAGAGAAAAATGATACCTGAGCATAAATTCATCACCCGGGACCTTTTGCCTCACAACCCCAATGTGATAAGGTAGTTCAGAGAGAGAGATGGATGTGATTATTTCATAGGCCCGGAACTTGAAGTGAAATTTCATGGCAAGACCATAAATGATTACCTGGGCTTCCAGAAGGAGGATGAGTCACTGTATTTGGAGAAGATGGCATTGGGTGAGGAGGCTCATCCTTTGTTGGTAGAGTACTAGGCAATTCCAGGTACCACCCCCGATTGGTTTACTGCGGGAGTGGAGATTCTTAAAAGGACACTAAACTATGAGGCTAAAGGATGGGAAACATTTGTATGTAGTAGGCTAGACCCCACCACCCATGACAAATCACTCCCTATTCATCGGGCTATACTGGTGGCATCTATCATGGCGGGGTACCTGATTAACATTAGGAATGTGATGTCCGGGGGTATTACACGGGTGGTGAACGAAGGTGACAACTCTTATCCTTTCCCCAACTTCCTGATCATTTACCTGGAGGACTTAGATGTGGAGAAGTGGAAGTTTGATATGAAAGTGAAGGTGAAGGCACTATTCTCATGATATAGCCTACAAGGTGATGACAGCCCTAAGGGCGAGCACTTCAAAGGCAAAGCCACTACTTCAACTGGCCAGTCTGAAGAGCCAATAGTGGTAGTGGCTCCTACTCAGCCTCCTTCCACCTCAGCAGAAATGGCCCGAGGCCCATCCACTTCTACAGCTTCAGAGATACCCTCCTCCACTACATACCCATTGATTGCCACCGCCTAAGCCAGTCCCTCGCCAGCATCAACAACTGGATGCAGACAACTACTTCTAAGGTGTTTGTACTATCTACTAAGGAGTCTATACTAGCTACTTCTAAGGTGTCTGTACTGACTAGTGGCAGCCCAGTCAACGCCTCCTCCACAAGTCCCACAGTCCATTGAGGACACTCTAAAGGAGCTTCTGGACAACCAAAAGAAGCTCCTAGAGAACCAGAAATTGATTATGGACGATGTTGATTCACATGGAAAGGCACAAAAGGATCTTGCTAGGGAGAAAAAAAGGTGGTAGGCCGACATTGAACGCTTCAACTTGGCCAATGAAGAATGCGAAGGCTGGGCGAGACACTAGGCCAACTTATTGCGCCCCACTATCTGCTAGTCTGGTTCGACTCGAACTTCGCGAAGAAAATAAGAAAGACCCGAGCTTCAAAGGAGTCGGTCAAGGAGTGAATGGTAGAGGTAGATAGGTTGAAGGCAGATCACTTGCCTCTAGACCTACTGTTGCATGCCCCAGTGTCAGTAGCCCAGCCCCAGCCCTAGCCAGAGCAGGAGTCAAAAAGGTCTCCCAAGAGGAAGAGGGAGATTCCCCGTTCTAACAATGCAGTTATACAGTTGGAGGACCTGTAAGGAGGTTCCTCCAGCCAGCCCCAGGACTCAGTCCAAGTCCAGGCCTAGGTCCCCACAGAGCCACAGATCACAAAGAGCCAGCCACAGGTTCCCGAACAGAGAGAGGACCTAGGACTTAGACTCAGGATCCGATGTAGACGGAGGGTCCATAGGGAGTTTTATTTTCCTCTCTTCTCTATTTTTGTTCTTATTTTGGTTAGCTGGCATTGAGGACAATGCCAACTTTCATTTGAGGGGGTAGTCCTATTTGGATATTTGGATGATTGTATATATGACATTATTTGATGCTTTATTTCTTTTCTTTTTTTTTATCTTTGGTATGTATATAATATTATAATTTCATTACTTTTTTCGTACTTTTTTACTTTGGGTCTGTATATAAAGTTACGCTCTTATGAATATATTAATTCTTCTATTGTATATAAATCTTCTCTTGTATATATTCAATTTACTTTCCACATTTGTCCTTTCTTAGCTTCCCATTTTATGTTCATAACTTCTTGTTTTGAGTTTTTGCAATAAGCCTTTAGTTTTCTTAATGCCACGTTCTTTTCAAAGGTGGAATTTGTGTGAACTGGGTGGCTCTTCCTGATGATGGTTGGCGTGACAACCTTCTTAAGGGTTTGAGTCTATTTTTTTTTGATTTTTAGTAGTTAGTTGGTAAGGGTGACTCAAGCAAAACTTCACTTGGCCTAGCACATTTGCCTTTGATCCTATGGTCAAAAACAAATCGTTGTGTATATGATGGTGAAAGTTGTGACATTGAGACTCTTATGTTGGCCGATAATCATAAAGTGATTTTTCTGGACCATTATGCTGCTCAAATCTTAGCTAAGGTTTTTATGGGCCCCCAACTCTGTTTCTTTAGCAATCCCACAGCTTGTGTGTTGAGAATTTGAATTGCAAGTCCAAGTCCCAAGCCATTAGTCTAGAACTTACCCTGAATATTTGTGTAGGCGAAGTCCTAAGTGTAATTTGACTTGAGACGTGATTATAGGCTCTCTTTGATCCAAATGATACCTTGAACACTTCCATATCCTACCAATGATAAAATCCCTAGTCAACCCTTTTGAGCCTTAGACCTTTCTCTTTCAAGAACCACGATACAAGCCTTTACCCGTTCTAAAGATACCCTCTCCTAGCACCCGATCTTTCATTAGCATATGGAAGAAGTATAAGTTTGAGGGGAGAAAAAAAGATTGCAACATAGTGGTAAAAGGTACAAAATGAAGAAAAGGAAAGGTAATGAAAAATAAAGAAAATAAAAAAAAAAGACAAAAAAAAATGTTCACTGTAGAAAAGAATGAAGGAATTCAATAAAAGTAAAGAATGAAAGGTATGTAAAGTTGAGAAAGGAGAAAAAGACTTGAAATGAACAAGAAAGAGCGACAGTGTGTCTCTCTAACCCCTTAGAAAGAAGTGAAATGACTTAAAAATTCAAGTGAATGTGTGCCAAAATGAAGCAAAAGAAGTGCTAAAGGGAAGATGGAACCTACTTAGACCAAACATTTCCTACCCTGAACCAAAATCCTTTACTATGTCTCCACAAAAGCCCTATATGATCTAGAGCTGAATAAAGCTTACATTAGTGGTGACTCACTTAAGGAGCAAGCATATGGTACCTAGAGCCGGACTTGTGACATTTCTCTGAGAGAGATGAGTGTATTTCCATTAACCTCATTCTAAGTGCTACAATCCTAAAGGTGAGGTTTGCATAGGGAGAGTTGAGGATGTGTAAGTTTGGGTTTCACAATAACCAAAGCAATATAAAGAGTTTCTTTGATATGTTGGGTCAACTCTTGATGCTCTTGTGTCGCACTAAATCCATGTTGTTTAAAAGAGTGAATGTTGTTAATGATTCATTTGAATTGAGGGAAATTGTTAGTCCAAATTAATGCTAGATGAGGTCACTTTAGGTCAGATGAATTTTCTTGGATTTACTCTTAAGGGGTGAGTCTTATTTTGTTTGCTTGAGGACAAGCAAAAGTATAAGTTTGGGGGAGTTGATTGCTATGGATTATGATGCATTCTACACTCCTTCTTACTTGAGTTTTAATTAGAAATGTGTACAAAATAGTCCCAAAGGCTTACATATTATACTTGATTGCAAGGTTTGGTCAACAAGGTGATAATATATCAAAACCAGCTCAAGGCGGGTGGAACAATAGTGGGAACCTAGGCAACCGGGGGCAAGGATTTCAAAGTCCCCCATGTACCAACAACTGAACAATCCACCCCCTTTTTCCTTCTCAAGGTCCGAGTTCTTCCGAGAGTGATATGGGGAGAATTGAAAATATGTTCGAGCAAGTGATGAAAAAGAACCAAGATTCCAATGTGCAATTGGTTTCTCATAATACATCTATCCTGAACTTGGAGGTGCAACTAGTTTAAATTTCTCAAGCTTTGAATACTCGCCCCAAGGGCGCTCTTCCAAGTGATACGGTAGTGAACCCGAAGGGTGGGAATAACAACCATGTGATGGCGGTTACAACTAGAAGTAGGAGAGGCGGTGATATGAATGCTTCGAGAGAAAAGCAAGTTGTGGAGGATGATATTGAGTTGTGTGATGATGATGTACCTTTGATTGTTGAAGATGTGGTTGAAGAAAATGTGAACAATGATATGCAGATTGATATTGATAAGGTCGAGGTATAAACACAAGATGTCATGAACCCGTCGAAGGAACACATGTTTAATATGCCCGAGCCGGTGGTGCCTAAAGCCAAGGTACCTTTGCCTAGGCCACCTCCGCCTTATCATCAACGATTAGCAAAGAAAAATAGTGACAACCAATTCAAAAAGTTCATTGACATGATGAAGAGCCTCATAATCAATGTGTATTTGGTGGAGGCACTTAAGAAAATGCTGGGGTATGCCAAGTTTATGAAGGATTTGGTAACAAAGAAGAGGTCGATGGAGTGTGAAACAATTAAAATGACTAATCAAATGAGTGCTATAGTGCATTCGATGGCAACAAAACTTGAAGACCCCGGAGCTTTTACTATCCCTTGCACTATCGAAAGTACCAAGTCCCTTTGTGATTTAGGGGCTAGAATAAATTTGATGTCGTACTCAGTGTTCAAGACCTTAGGGATTGGAAAACCTTGATCAACCTCAATGATACTTGAAATGGAGGATCGGTCGATGAAGCGACCTTTCGGCACAATTGATGATACTTGTTTGGGTGGACAAATTTATTTTGCCAGCCGACTTTGTCATATTGGATTGTGAAGTGAACTTTGAAGTCCCGATTATTCTTGGTAGACCTTTCCTTACTAAGGGGAGGGCATTGGTTGATGTTGAAGCGGGTGAGTTAACTTTCTGAGTGGGGGATGAGAAGGTCGTCTTCATAGTGAATGACACAAGTTTCATGATCAATGTTGAAAATACGCTCGAGTCCGTGCTTCTTAATATGAATGTCAATGATGATGCTAGTAGAGTGGAGTGCGTGAATGCATTCCATGGTATGGGTTCATATTCATATGAGCCTAGGAAGTTGTCTTTGGACCTTGAAAACCGCAAAACTCTACCAACAAAGCCATCGATTGAGGAGCCACCGGTGTTGGAGTTGAATTCACTTCCTCCACACCTCAGGTATGAGTTCTTGGGCTCAAATTCTACTTTACCTGTTATTCTTTTGTCTTGCTTAACTAACATGCAGGTTGACGCCACTGTGGCAGCACTTCAAAAGCGGAAGAAGGCGATTGGACGGACACTGACCGACATTCGGGGAATATACCCCGCATTTTGCATGCATAAAATCATCTTGGAAGAAGATGCAAGGCCTTCCTTGGAGCATCAAAGAAGATTAAATGAGTTGATGCAAGAAGTGGTGAAGAAAGAGGTTATCAAATGGTTAGACGCCGGTATGGTCTATCCTATTTCTGACAGTTCTTGGACTTCTCCGGTGCAATGTGTACTAAAGAAGGGTGGTATGAATGTTGTGACCAATGACAACAATGAACTCATTCCTACTAGGACGGTCACCAGGTGGAGATCATGTATGGATTATTGGAAGCTAAACAAGGTGACCCAGAAAGATCCTTTCCCATTGTCGTTCCTTAACCATATGCTAGATCGTCTTGCGGGGCGTGCTTTCTATTACTTTTTGGATGGTTACTCGGGTATAATCAAATTTTAATTGCCCCGGAGGACCAAGAGAAGATAACTTTTACATGCCCCTATGGCACATTCGCTTTCTCTCAAATGCCGTTCAGATTGTGTAATGCTCTGGTGACTTTTCAATGTTGCATTATGGTTATTCTTACTGATATGGTAGAAGATATCTTGGAGGTTTTCATGGATAGTTTCAGCGTGGTTGGGGATTCTTTTGATGAGTCTTTAAAAATTTTGGATAGAGTGTTAGCCCGGTGTGAAGACACCAACCTTGTTCTCAATTGGGATAAGTGCCATTTTATGGTAGAAGAGGGTATAATGTTGGGTCACAAGATATTAAAGCGAGGAATTGAAGTGGACAAAGCCAAGATAGAGGTGATTTCGAGGCTTCCTCCTCTACTTATGTCAAATGGGTGAGGAGTTTCCTTGGGCATGTGGGTTTTTATCGGAGGTTTATAAAGGATTTTTCCAAAGTGGTACACCCTTTGTGCAAGTTGCTAGAGAAAGATGCAAAGTTTTTGTTCGATGAGAGTTGTATGCAAGCATTCGAGCTTCTGAAGTTCAAGTTGACTTATACCCCATCATTACCGTACCAAATTGGAGCTTGCCTTTTGAGCTTATGTGTGATGCTACTGACATTGCGGTTAGGGATGTTTTGGGCCAAAGGATCAACAAGATGTTTCATCCAGTGTACTACACAAGCAAGACCACGAATGAAGCTCAAAGGAACTACAGTCACCGAGAAAGAGTTGTTGGCTATTGTTTTTTCTATGGAAAAGTTTCGACCTTACCTTATGGGGGCCAAAGTGATAGTGCACACCGATCATGATGACTATTTATGAGATGGGTATTACTTCTTCAAGAGTTTGATCTGGAAATTGTTGACTGAAAAGGTAGTGAGAATCAACCGGCGGACCACTTGTCATGTTTGGAGGAGGAGGGGAGGCCTTGTGATGGCCTTGAGATAAACGATTCATTTCCTGACGAGCAACTCCTTGCGGTGTCAATGAATGGAATGTTGTGGTTTGCCGATGTCGCCCAATTATCTTGTGGACGGAATCATCCCGTGTGAGTTCTCTTCTAACCAAAAGAAGAATCTCAAGCGGGATAGCTTGGATTTTTATTAGGACGAGCCATATTTATTCAATATTTGCACGGATGGTGTGATTCCTCGATGTATCCCGGAGTAGAAACAATTGGGTATCTTGGAAGCTTGCCATTCATCTCCCTATGGTGGCTATCATGGCGGGGCGAGGACGGCTTCTATAGTGCTTAGTTGTGGATTCTATTGGCCGACCTTGTCCAAAGATGTGAGTGATTTTGTCAAGAGATGTGATGAATGCCAAAGAGCGAGCGGAATTTTAAAAAGGGATGAGATGCCTCTCAACACAATTCTAGAAGTGGATATGTTTGATATATGGGGCATCGATTTCATGGGTCCATTTGTTAGCTCTTGTGGGAACACTTACATTCTCGTGGTGGTTGATTATGCCTCAAAGTGGGTTGAAGCCGTTGATTTGCCTAACAATGAAGCCCAGAGTGTTGTGGCATTTCTTAAAAAGAGTATCTTCACAAGGTTTGGCACTCCTTGTGCAATCATTAGTGATGGGGGATCTCACTTTTGCAACAAGGCTTTCAGCATGTTTATTTCTAAGTACGGTGTTAACCATAAGGTTTATACCCCCTATCACCCTCAAGCTAGTGGTCAAGTAGAAGTCTCCAACAGGGAAATTAAAAGCATATTATAAAAAATGGTTAATGCTAATAGGACCGATTAGTCGAAAAAGTTTGTTGACGCTCTATGGGCTTATCATATGACTTACAAAACTTCGATTGGTATGTCTCCATATCGATTGGTGTTTGGAAAATCTTTCCATCTTTTAGTTGAGTTAGAGCACAAGGCCATGTGGGCTTTGAGGAAGTTGAACTTGGAATGGGATGTTGCGGCAAATCTTCGGGTTGAACAACTTAATGAGCTCGATGAGTTTAGATTTTATGCCTATTCCGGTTCGTCCTTGTACAAGGACAAAATAAAGTACCTTCACGACAAATATGCTCGCGTAAGGAGTTCAAGGTTGGAGATATGGTTCTCTTGTTCAATTCCCAGTTACATCTATTTCCGGGTAAGCTCAAGTCCAAGTGGAGCGGGACATTTGAAGTTGTGTTCGTGACCCCATTTGGTGCTCTTGATCTAAGGAACAAAAAATGGTGAAGTTTTCGGAGTTAATGGGCACTGGTCAAACATTATCTTGGGAAAGTTGATGACAGCCACGTGGTGGCACTTCTTCATCTAAAGTGATGTGATGGTAACATGTGTCATGCCACGACGTTAAATCAGGCGCTTCTTAAGAGGCAACCCGTGTCTTTTTCTTCTTGTTTTCTTTGGTTTTTTCTATAGTGTAGGATTGATTTTTGAGCTAATTGGTTGTGAGATATTGCAGGGGTTGTGTTGATACAGTGCAAAACGTGATGGAAAAATTGAACAATCTCTGAAGTTGCTAGTGTGGCCGCATTTCACTTTGTGCGGTCCGCACTGGTGAAGGCCAAGTCAGGTACTCTCTGAAGTTTGTCACCACGGCCGCATTTCATTTGGTACGGCCCATGGTGGACCTGCGCAACTGTGGTCTATTTTGTGCGGACCGCGAAGGTTGCCTTCTCAAGCTTCTTCTGAACAAACCCAGCAGGTCCCGCTGTTCATTTTGTATGGCCGCGCTGGTAGGTGAGACTGGGTCCCACGTGTTTTTCTATAAATAGACCTCAGGGGTCACCGTTTACCTTTTTCGAAAAATTGACTCTCAGTGACCTAAAATCTATTGTTCATTATCACTTTTCACGTAAATCCTTGCTTAGATTGATTACTTGCATTCCATCTTCACATCTGGTAACATTTCATTCATTTTTCTTTGTTTAATTTTACAATTTCATTTTAGTTTCATGTTCATTAGCCTATAGTTTCTTCTTCTTCCCCTACTTCTTCAATTCCTAGGTCACTTTAGTTTAATCGTTAATTTTTGTGTGCTTGTTGAGTGTAATGATGTGGTAACTGATAGGGAAATTAATTAGGCAAAAACTTGAACTAATTGTAATATTTTAGAACACGAATTCAGTGCCTTGAATTAGCACCCTCTGCGGACTGCGCTCATCTTTGTGTGGTCCGCGGTGCTGTGATGTGGTCTGCAGCAACACTTTGTGCGGACCGTGGTAAGGATTTTTCAGGAAGTTGACCTCTTGCTCAGCGTGGCCGCATTGCACTTTGTGCACTCCGTGGTGGCCCACCGTGGCCGCGATACCACTTTGTGCGGGCCGCGGTAGGGAGATTCAGAGAAGTGGTTTTCTAGACCCTGCCCCAATGCGGACCGGGGTAGCTTTTGTGCGGTCTGTGGTGCCCCAGTGCAGCCGCACTCCTTTTTGTGTGGGTCGCGGTGAACTGTGTCTGCAACTTTTTGCCTTCTGGTATGCAATTCATATTTCACAACTGATTCACTGCCTGTGCTGATACTAACAAAGCTAGATGTTTGTCTTGCAAACGATGGTTAAACAAAGAGGTAGAGGTGAAAAATAACCCGGCCGATGTGAGTCCTCCCGGGGAGGCAAAGGCAAACTACTTAAATACACTCCCCAAGCCAGATATAACATAAAGAATACATCCAACATCACCTACTGCTCAAGCAGCAGAGAATGTCCCAACTGAGTCGTTTGAGGGCTCAGCAGCCGGTAGCGGTGATTACTCCACCTCCCCATAGCTTCATTATCTGGGGAGAGTGCAGGAGGAGGTGATAATGGTAGTGATGGTAGTGATATGGAGGTACCTGAGAGTGGCGTGCCTCAGGTTTGGGGTGTTGACCAGACGAGAAATCCCGCAGTTTGGGAGGACAGATTTGTCAGCCATATGGCGTTCCACAAGTTTAGGGAATGGTGGCCACTACGAAAGTTGATACTTGAGAGGAGTTTTATTGACAGAGACCCGCTACCCCTACACCCCAATGTGCATAGACAGTTTCAATCTCGAGTGGGTTGGGAGCATTTTCGGGATGATTTTGGGAAGGGGAATGAGCACATAGTCAAGAAGTTCTATAGCAATGTGGCCCATATCTTAAAGGGAATCAAAGTTACCAAAGTGTGAAACAAAAATGTGGTATTTAACAGGAAGGCGCTAAATGAATACCTGGGATTCAATGAAGAAGATGAGACCTTGTACAATAAAAAGTTGGCAATGGGCGAGGAGGTTCGTCCGTGGTTAGCTTCATACCTGGCAATCCCCGGTACTGTTCTAGAGTGGTTTCAAGCAAGGGCCAAAATACTTCGAAGGACCCTTAACTTTGAGGCTATGGGGTGGTTGACTTTTGTGTTCAGTCTGCTTGATCTCACTACCCATGATTAGCCTATTCCACTGGCTCGGGCTGTTCTTCTAGCATCTATTATAGCGGGATACCCTATCAACATGGGCAATGTGATGTTCCACATTATTTCTACAGTGGGGGTTGAGCATGACCAAAACTACCCTTTTCCCAACACCCTCACAATGTATTTCTAGGACCTGAAGGTGGATAAGAGACCTTTTGACATCAAGGACAAACATGCAGCTCCATTTTCGTGGTATAGTTTAAAGGGGCCAGACAACCCTAAGGACAAGAATTACAAGCCGCCTGCGTTTGCCCCAACTAGCTAGTCTAAAGAGCCGACTGCGGTAGAGCCCTCCACTGAGCCTATCTCCACTGAGCCTGCCTCCAGTGTCGCTAACATGCCTCCCGGACCTTCCACTACTACTGGCCCCTCTACTTCAGTTGGCATAAGGATTCCATCTTCCTGGCCCATCCTATCACTACCCACTAGCTGAGCCAGACATTTCACAGCTTGAACAACTGGATGTCGGATGCGTCATCCAAGTTTTCCACATTGGCTTCTACCATTACGGCTCAATTGACACCACAACCAACACAGATTCCACTGTCTATTGAGGATTCATTGAAGAATATCTTGGAGAACCAGGAAAATATCATCAATACTCAGGGTGCCTTGGATAAGGAAGTGGATTCACATGGCAAGGCTCTAAAGGAGCTTTCCAGGAAGCACACAAAACTGCACAAAACACGGGCTTCCAAGGTAAAGGAGCTTAGAGCGGACGTGGACAAGCTAAAGGTGGACCAGCTGCCTTTAGACTTGCTATTTGAGGATCCAGCTCCAGCAGCAGTACCAACAACAGAGCCATAGCAGGAGCAGACACAGAGGCTTCCAAAGAAGAAGAGGAAGCTCCCTAGTGCAGATGAGGCCATCATCCAGTTCACGGACCCACCAGAGGCTTCCTCCAATCAACCATAGGATGTACTATTATACAGCCTGTCTAGGTCCAGGCCCTAGTCCCAACAGCTGAGCAATAGGAGACCGGGAACCAATCTGAGGTTCCCGCGCATACAGAGGACCTGGGGACCACCGATGATCTTATGTAGACGGACATGACTTAGGGAGTTCCCATATCCTTTCCTTATACTTTTTGGTGTTTATTTGTTTAGTTGGCATTGGGGACAATGCCATCTTTGATTTGAGGGGGGCACCCTACATTTTATCCTTGGATGATTGCATATATAGATTGATTCAGTTTATAATCGTACTTTTTATCTTCTCTTTGGTCTGTATATAAAGTTACATTATCGTATATATTCATCCCCCGTTGTATATTCAAATCCCCCTTTGTAAATATTCAGTCTATTTTCTATTTTCTTAGAAAGAATTTGTTTTTATTTTCTTAGATAGGCTCGTAGCCTTTTGTATTATTTTTGGTGCTTTCCATAAGTCTTTGGTTTTCTTAATGCCACGGCTCTTTCCAAAGGTGAGGTATTGTGTGAACCAGGTGGGTCTTCCCGATGATAGATGGTGTGACAACCTTCTTAAGGGTTTGAGTCCGTTTTTGTTTTTAGTTTTGGTAGTTTTTAGTTAAGGGAACCTCAAGCAAAGCTTCACTTGGGCCTAACACATTTGCCTTTGATCCCATGGTCAAAGACAAGTTGTTGTGTTAAGGATGGTGAAAGTCGTGACCTTAAGACTCTTGTGTTGACCAAACAATCATCACGTGGTCTTTTGGGACTATTGGGTGCTCAAATCGTGTCTAAGGTTGTTGTGGGCCCCCGACTCTATGTCTTTAGCAATCCTTGAGATTGTGTGGTGAGAATCAAATTGTGAGTCCAAGTCCCAAGCCAATGTCCTAGAACTTTCCCTGAATGTCTGTTGAGGCGAAATCTTGAGTGAAATTTGACTTGAGAAGTGATTATATGCTCTCCTTAATCCAAATGATAGTGAACAATTCCATAGCCTACAAATGATATAATCCCTAGTTAACCCTTTTGAGCCTCAAACCTTTTTCTTTTAATAACCAATGCTATAAGCCTATACCCGTTCTAAAATATACCCTATCTTAGCATCTAATCTTTCCTTGAGCAATGGCAAAAAGTCTAAGTTTGGGGGAGATACGAGAAAGGGGACAAAATGGTAAAAAGTACAAAAGCGAAGAAAAGTAACGCAATGAAAAAGAAAAGAAAATAAAAGAAAAAGACAAAAAGAAAGCCCAATGTGAATAATAATAAAAAGGGATTCAATAAAAGCAAAAGAGAAAAAGGTGTGGAAAAAGTTAAAAAAGGAGAAACATTTTGAATTGCATGAGAAAGAGTGACATTGTGTCTCTCTAACCCCTTAAAAAGAAGTGAGATACTCAAAGAGTCAAGAGAATTGTGAAAAATGAATCAAAAGAAGTGCTTAAGGGAAGATGGAACCCATTTAGACCAAAACTTTTCCTACCCCGAACCAAAAGCCTTTACATTGACTCCACAAAGCCCTATATGATCTTGAGTTGAATGACGCTTGTATTAGTGGATACTTACATGAGGGGCAAGCATATGATACTTAGAGCCCAACTTGTGACCATTCCCTGAGAGAGTCGAGTGAATATTTATTAACCTCGGTTTGTATGCTAATACTCTAAAAGGTGAGGTTTGCTTAGGGAGAGTTGAGGATGTATGAGTTTGGGTTCCACAATGACCAAAGCAATTGAGAGAGTTCTTTGATGTAATAAGTCAACTCTTGATGCTCTTGTGTCACACTTGATCCATAATTTTTCAAGTTTAAATGTTGTTAATGATTCATTCATATTGAGGGAAATTGTTAGTCCCAATTGATGCTTGTTGAGGTTACTTTATGATAGCTGAAAATACTTAGAATTTCCCTTAAGGTGTGGGTCTTATTTTGCTTGCTTGCGGACAAGCAAAAGCTTATGTTTGGGGGAGTTGATAACTAGGGATTTTAACGTGTTTCATGCTCCTTCTTGCTTATGCTTTGATAATAAATTGTTATATATTAGTCACAAAAGGCTCATAAGTTGTGCTTGATTGCAGGTTTTATCGACAAAGTGACGAAATATCAAAGATCGACTTAAAGGGAGTGATACCTGCTCAAGTATCAAAGACAAGGAAATCTGAGGGAAACAGGCCTAGTGCGGACCTCACAAAGTCGAATGCGTCCGCATTAGGTGGTTCAGAGAGATGGCTAAAATGCGCTTCAGGTAACCCGGCCGCGATACACATTTCGCCATCAGTAGTAATGGCTCCGGGCCGCACTACCATTTGGTGCGGTCCGCGGAAGAGAGATACAGAGAGGTGAAATTTGCCATGGTCCAAGCTGTGTGGTCCGTGGTCATATATGTGCGGAAATGTAGAGACCTCCGTGGTCGCGGCCCATTCTACGCGGTCCGTAGAGCCCAAGTTTAGAGAGCTTAGAATTAAAGTCCAGGAGCTTAGTGCGGCCGGGGTCCATTTTATTCGGCCCACACTAACCTCGCATGAGTATTTTTGTCCAGTTTTTCCAGCCTAGTATAAATAGAACATTTTACCATTTTTAGGTTATCTATTATATCCAAAACTTAGCTGCGCTCGTGGGAACCTCATTTGTAGCCATTTTTGGAATTTAACTTCAAATTAACGATAGATTCTTGTATTTTAATTTAGCATTTAATTAATACGCCTTGTTCTTCATCTATTTCTTTGTTTTCTTCTTCAAACATTAGTAGCTAAACCCATTTAGCTATGATTGTGGCTCAACCCTAGTGTGGGTAATTGATGGGTATTTCCATCTAGGGTTAGATTGACTATGAGTGTTTGCTATTTGTGTTGATTTTATATTTTAATCTATGAATTGGTGGTTGCAAACACTGACTTGAGATTTGTGTATTTGACTCTTCTTGAGAAAGAGAGTCTAAGTCTTCAAAATTGGACCAACAAGGAATTGGGATGGACTCATGAGAAATGGTAGTCTCAATTAACAGGTTAAATCTCAAGAGAGTAATCACCCTACTTGAACCCTAGTTGCTTGAGCAAATTTGCCTACCCATTTGGTCTCTCGAGAGTCAATTGGTCAAAATCACTCTCTCTACCGAGAGGTGTGTGAGTGGGTAAAATTATACAACGGTTATAGCATAAGCCCCAATTTTGTCAATCGAACCTTAGTAACATCTACATGTCAATTAGCTACCTAGGTGATGTCACGACCCTAGTGCCCTTCTTCCCATTAGATACAACTTTAGCAATCATATCGTGGCATAATTTAGTTCAATTAATAGTTTGATAATAGTAGTTTATAATCAAAAACCCAAAAATGTATGGAAGTGACATTTGGAGTAAATACACGATTTTAAGCTAGATAGATACTTCAAATCCACTACTAGCTACCTGAACGACCCCGACCCTCATATCGGGTAAAAGCTATTGCGACCCGCTCTTTCTAACTTGTTGTAGCATTGAGTTGGCAGCGATCAGACAGCCTTGCAATTAGATGCAGCAAGAACGACACTATGGAATTCAGCCCATTTGCCCTCATCCTCTTCAAATTGAACATTCATCTGGGCGATATCTTGGCTAAGGGTCTCTACTTCTTGCTCACTTTGCTACAAACGAGCCTCCAATATAACATCCTTAGCAGCTTTGGCTTCTAATGTTGAGAGACGAGCAACAGCTTGGTCCCGCTTGGCCAAAAGTTGTTCCAGCTCTGAGGTAAGTTCCTTTTTTTCCCGAATCAACCTTGGGAGGCCCTCGGAAGCAAGCAAATCGGCCTAGGAAACAAGAAAGGCAAACTCACAACACTAATAAACAAAGATAGAAAAAATGACAAAGGAAATGAAAAGTATACAACTAGGGGCTTTGTGCATAACATTATTCAATAAGAATGCTCCCGAGAGAGCCTGTATATTTTCCCTATCTTTTTCTAAAGCCAAAGGTTTTATATAGTTAGCAATTTCCACCGATCGGGACAATAGATTGCACCCGATAGAAATCTAGAGAGTAACGCTTCTCCTCCTTTGTGAATCTTCTGAGGGGGCAACATAATTTTGCCCCAAATTCCCATGAACTAGGGACTGAGGGAGAGGAAGATCCTCTTCTCGGACGGATGCAGGCCATGGAGATGATATAGCAATTGTTGGTTAAAGAATCAGTGAAGAAGGGGATGAAGCTGATGGCACTAAAGGATAAGAAGTGGTTGATGCAAGTGCAGTGCTAGGTGTTGGTTGCTCGTGAACCAAAGAAGGCAGGGATCCGGTACTTAGCCTCACAATATCAGGCGCAATGACTGGGATATGTAAATAGAAGTTGGCATTTTCTACCATCTCAGACTCCCCAGAGCGTCAAGGCATCATCCTCGATTTTTGTAACTAACTCAATAGATTAAGCAGTATGTTGAGTCGAGGAAGGTCGTCATATTTTGTGTAGAGAAACCCCCTCCTCATTAGCTTCTCCATCATCGTCAATCATTATGTACCTATGGCCGAACCGGACAGAGGGCTCGTCACCACGACTTTCGGAGACGACTCAGGGGTTGTATTCTTCATCCTCAAATTTTTTCCTCCGGCTGTGGAGTTAATGCCTTCTAATTGGTTGATTGTTCTCTAGATGGGGACCCCGAGAAGATCACTCGCACCAGAAGCAAGTTGGGAGATGCCTGTTCAAATAAATGCCTCCTGAAGAAGCCTCACTACATCAGTAGGATCAACCAAAACGTCCTCATCGGGGATGACAACCGAACCCTAAGGTAGACCTGAATTCAAAAAAGAGAGAAATGATTAATTAATTTCTTCATACAAAAAGAAAAGACAAGATGAGTCTAAGTTACCATGATTTTTAGCCTTCCACCTGTATTTAAGGGCCAGTTCTTTCAACGCGAGGGGTTCGGGCGTTAATGTCCAAAATTTTCTGGACCCGCTGGTCCAAGCCTTGAACCCTAGGTAGTACCCATCTAGTTGGTAAAGTAGACGAAAGAAGGATGGTCAATAATGATATGAGATGATATCTAATGAAAGAAAGATTAATCAAGGAAGTTACGAGTGCGGGTCCATGATTCCGGAAAGGTTGAAGCCGTTGCCGGAATGATATCATTGGTGGCAATTGTAATGAATCGTTCCATCCATCCACGGTCGTTGTCATCATCCATGCTAGATCGTAGAACATGGTGGCCACATTTGCTGAAATTTACCATTCTCCCCCAGAAGATCTTGGGGGAATAGAGGTTCATCACGTGAGCTAGGGATAGATCGTCTCCCGTTTCTTGGCACAGATGCAAAGACAAGCAATCGTCCTCCACACGAAAGGACTCACTTGTGCAACACATACATGGTAATAGAGGCAGAACTCCACAATGATATATTCAAGCTCTTCACTTAGATAAAACGCCCCCAAAGTGAAGGAATACATAAAACCCTTCTTGGGTAAGGTTACCCGCTCTGCTAGATCAGGAGCGACAATGTCTAAATCCTGGAAATGATAATTTTTCTTTACAAGATAAATACTAGAAGGACGGATGGAAGAAGGGTATCTGCCAACAACCCATGTACGAGGGTTAGCGAAAGGAAATTTCTCTTTAAAGTCTTTAGTTGTAATGAGACTTTTGGGGATAATGATACTCACTGTAGGAGGAGCAGCTTCATTGGCTTTGCCTCTGTTCTTTGAGGAACAAAGAAATTTAGAATAAAAATCTATTTTATCTTAGAGAAGAAGGAAAAGCTTTTCTCTTATGAAGAATTAAAGAAAGGTTGAAGAACAAAGTACGAGTTGAATGAATAGAGTTTGCGAGAGCTTGAAGAATTATGAAGTGAGAATGAAGGAGGTTGATGCATATTAGTAAAGGTTTAGCCGGCTAAACTCGTAGCCATAATTACCGTCGATAGATGGAAAAAGTTATGTTGAATCGTGGGATGACGCTTGTTCGGAGCATTAAATGTGGAGAGACGTGCGTCTAATCAACCATCAAAAAAGTTTCAAAGGGGTTAGTAAATTATCCGCAAATTTTTTTTTACCAACTTTCAAGTGAGACAAATTATACCACTGGAAATAGTAGGGGAACTATCTGCATATGGTAAAATATGTTATATTAAATGATCGCATAAGAAAGTGACACGCAGAGCTGAAAGCACGGGATAACTGAAATCGAAAGCAACTATTCTGTCTGTTATCGGAAAGAATGATACTCCCGATATCATTTAATGAAGAATATTCTACAGCATTTAGTACACTGTCCGTTACAAAGAATATGTCATTCATGTCTGCCGTTACACATTCTTCAATAACCCTTATATTTGACATTATAGAAGAGCTTGATCCTAGGACCTTGTTTTCTAAGTGCAACTATAAATAATAAGCTCCATTATCATTGTAAAGGACACGAATTTTCTGGCAAACATACGCCACACTCTATTCAAAGCTTAATAGAACTTTATCTTCTTGCTTTTTGATTTCATTGTTGTCGTATCCGGAAGCCCTGCTCCCGAAACTGTTATTTCTGTTATTACGTCACCATCTTAAGGCTAAGTATTGCATATCTATATAGTTCATATATTATTTCAAGATTAAATTAATTCACTTGTCTAGAAACTACGTATAAATTCAACTGTACCATTTTACGGATAAATAATACTTTTTGTTGTTACATAATGATGTTCAACGATACAATACAATAAAATTTAAGTAACAATAATATTTAGGGGTCGTTTGGTAGAGTGTATAAGAATAATGCTGAATATGGTGTATTGGTAATGCTGGTATTAGTAATGCTTGCATTAGTCATGGTGAGATATTTCTTATCCATTGTTTGGTTTGATGTATTAAAGTATTGCACAATTTCTAAAAGAATTATTTGTTTACAAAAATACCCTCATAACTAGTCCATTATTTTATATTTTAAAAAAACATATGTTGAGGAATGTTTGTATATAAAAAAGGTTTTAAAAAAATATTTAATTTATCTACATATATTGTAGTATAAAACTTAATATTTATTTATAAAAAAAGAAAATATAATAAGTATTTATTTATTTACTAGGGATATAATTTAATTCATCACTTTCTTAGATTATTTCAAACTTGCTTTAATATAATTACATATTTTATTTTGAAGGATAATTTTCTTTAACTAAGTTAATGCATGCATTAAAATCTATTGCATTGTTAGTGCCATGATTTCTTATGCATTAGTTATGCATAGACTAATACCAAATAGAGTGTATAACTATTACTTGCATAACTAATAAATATATTCAAAAAATATACCAAATAAAATATTACTAACATATAAGACTAATGCTTATATTATTTTACCTAATACATTGTACCAAACGACCCAACATAATAGGTAACAACTCAGACAAGCGGTTTTGGTAGTCAAATTGTTTCCACCAAAAAAAAAGGAAAAGAAAAAGGGTCCCGAGCACACGAGTCATTCCGTCATCCGGGAGAGAGCTGCGCGCTCATCTGACTTGCACGAAAAGTAACTTAAACCTCGAAAATCCAAAACCCAAAAACCCTAAGCTCAGTTTCAGAAGTCGCCATGGCAGCCACCAAGTCACCTTCTGACGAGCCATCAAAAGCTTCACCAGCGTATATGAACTACTCAAATGACCATCATTTCTTTGGTAAACTACTTATACTATTTCTCATTGCAACTCCCCATTGCATTTTCTGACTCTGTGAATCAATAAACTATAATGCAAAGTCGAACACACACTAACACGCGAATATGTAGTAATTAATTTGTAGTTAGTAGTACTCATATATTACATTGCGTAAGTAATTGATTGATTGAGACAAATATTTTCGTTTAAAGTTTAATTTTGTGGTTGAATAATGGAAACTTTTGGGCTCGATTAGTTCAAACTGAAGTGTTTAATTGTTGTATCCAGTGTGGAGAGAGTTCGTATGGGGAGCTATTGCTGGAGCTTTTGGGGAAGGAATGATGCACCCGATTGATACTGTGAAGACCCGGATACAGAGCCAAGCCATTTTCAGTGGATGCCAGGTAGTTATATAATGTTAAAAAATGTGCAGTGTACGCAATGCGTTTCTCTAAAATTTCCTGTATGATCATCCGTATGTGCTTCTCTTATTGTATAATTTGAGGAAGAGGTAAATTCAGTATTTTGAGTTAGTGAGTGCAAAGTACCATTGCACCTATTATTCATTATGGTAATTGGTCTTAAACTTAGTATTTTTTTAAAAATTACTGTTTTTCTGTTTAACCAAAAAATATAATTTGGTCAAAGCTAGAATTTTGAGAAAAGAAATCGGGTTACTGATAATCAAGAGACCAAAATAGAATAATAAGCTTTCAGAGAACAAGAATAAACCAGTAAAAAGTTTATGATGTAGATGATATTTCGTGTCCTAAACCTCCTCCTTTTATAGATAATAAGGAGTAACAGCTTAATCTAAATAATAAAGGACATTTAATGAGGCGTTACACAATCATTGCTATTAAATACTGATTCACTAATGTATCGGGCATTTAATAATGAATTTAGACTACTTTTTATCATCAGATTCTTGTCTTCTGTGTCCTTTTTACCCGTTGGCATTAAATGACTTGAATTGATACAAACTCGTGTCTGAACTCCTTCCCGTACCCGTTTAAATTTCTCTTCCCGTATCTATCATCTCCCGTGCCTTTTACTGGATTACTATACTTTGACTATTTGACCAGCCCACGTGTCATGCCACATCATCTTTAATTTAAATTCAGTTTTTTCCTAATAAAGATAGTCCACCCACTTTCCATTTATTGATACTCCTGGCTGTTTGTTGATCCCCTCGAATTTTACATATTCCCCATGGTGATGGAAACTTGATAACTTGGTGTAAAGTTGATGGAGCAACATCCATATCATGGATCCATGGTCTCCCCATAATTATGTTGTAGGCCATTTCCATATCAACTACCTGAAATGTAGTTTCTTTAATAACACTGCAGCATAAGTCGTTAGAGTTACCTCACCTTTTGTTACCACGCTCGAATTGTCGAAACCTGAAAAAGTATGCGCCTTGGGTATCATCTTATCTTCAGCTAGCATTTCCCGCAACACTCTCAGTAGAATGATATTCACAGAACTTCCTGGATCAATCAAAACTCGTTTTACATTAGTGTCATGTATAATTAAAGATATTACCGGTGCATCATTGCATCATTGTGAGGAGTAATCACTCCTTCCGTATCTGCATCATTGAAGTTTATGCTCTCATGTTCTAAGGTTTTCCGTACTCGCTTGCTGTGTGTGATCGTCATTTTGGAAACTTTATTTGAAGCCGTGTACGTTACTCCGTAAATATCCTCCCCTCCATTGATGACATTCTCTGTTCTCTTAGGTGAGGATGGTTTTGGTGGCTCCTGTCTATTTTTCATGTAAGCTTGCTTTCCCTTCTCACTAAACAGCTCTGTGAGATATCCTTGCTTCAGTAGATGATCAACTTCACTTTGTAGGAATCTGCATTCTTATGTTTTATGTCTGTGGTCATTGTGAAATTTGCACCAATGGTCCGGATTACGTCTGTTTGGATTTGACCGCATTTCTTTTGGCCACATTTCATTTGGCCACGGTACCTTATCTCCCATACTCCTTAGAACAGCCACGAGCTCAGAATTAGTTATGTTGAAATTATAACCACCGAATCGTGCCTTTAGATTTCTATCGTCATCTCGTGGCTCTTGGTTACTTCGATCATCTCTGAACCTGGATGAAGATCCGGTTCCCCCGTCTCTTGATCTCTCATCATAGTGTTGGTTGTTCTGTCTAGATCGTGAATCCTTTCCTGCTGGTCCCATATATGGATCGTACCTGTTCTTACCTGACCTTTTCTCGGCTTCAGATCTCCCGGATCCGCTCCTTTCTTCCCGATGAGGTTGAGATACGGTATCTTTCTCAATTCTGAGCTTCGTACTGTACCTGTTATAAACATCGTTCCAAGTAGTTGCAGAAAACTCTCGAAGGCTTTCTTTAAATCTTCTCGTGGCTTCTGAACTTTTGTCATTCAAATTACTTGCGAAAGCTATCGCTGCCCAATTATCCGGTACACGGGGTAGCATCATTCTTTCATGTTGGAATCTATCAACGAAATCTCTGAACAATTGAGAGTTCCCTTGCTTGATTTTGAAGATATCCTCCATTCTTTTTTCAACCTTCTGAGCTCCCGAGTGTGCTTTTATAAAAGAATCTGCAAGCTCAGCAAAATAATTTATAGAATTTTCAGGTAAAAGAGAATACCAGGTTAATGCACCCTTGGTGAGTGTCTCCCCAAATTTTTTGACCAATCCTGATTCAATTTCTTGTTTAGTCAATGTATTAGGTAAAATAATATATGCATTAGTCTTATATGTTAGTAATATTATTTTTGGTACACTTTTTGAACATATTTATTAGTTATGCAAGTATTAGTTATACACTCTATTTGGTATTAGCCTATGCATAACTAATGCATAAGAAATCATGGCATTAACAATGCAATGGATTTTAATGCATGCATTAACTTAGTTAAAGAAAATTATCCTTCAAAATAAAATATGTAATTATATTAAAGCAAGTTTGAAATAATCTAAGAAAGTGATGAATAAAATTATATCCCTAGTAAATAAATAAATACTTATTATATTTTCTTTTTTTATAAATAAATATTAAGTTTTATACTACAATATATGTAGATAAATTAAATATTTTTTTAAAACCTTTTTTAATATACAAACATTCCTCAACATATGTTTTTTAAAAATATAAAATAATGGACTAGTTATGAGGGTATTTTTGTAAACAAACAATTCTTTTAGAAATTGTGCAATGCTTTAATACATCAAACCAAACAATGGATAAGAAATATCTCACCATAACTAATGCAAGCATTACTAATACCAGCATTACCAATACACCATATTCAGCATTATTCTTATACACTCTACCAAACGACCCTAAATATTGTTGTTACTTAAATTTTATTGTATTGTATCGTTGAACATCATTATGTAACAACAAAAAGTATTATTTATCCGTAAAATGGTACAGTTGAATTTATACGTAGTTTCTAGACAAGTGAATTAATTTAATCTTGAAATAATATATGAACTATATAGATATGCAATACTTAGCCTTAAGATGGAGACGTAATAACAGAAATAACAGTTTCGGGAGCAGGGCTTCCGGATACGACAACAATGAAATCAAAAAGCAAGAAGATAAAGTTCTATTAAGCTTTGAATAGAGTGTGGCGTATGTTTGCCAGAAAATTCGTGTCATTTACAATGATAATGGAGCTTATTATTTATAGTTGCACTTAGAAAACAAGGTCCTAGGATCAAGCTCTTCTGTAATGTCAAATATAAGGGTTATAGTTGCACCTATTCTTTGTAACGGACAGTGTACTAAATGCTGTAGAATATTCTTCATTAAATGATATCGGGAGTATCATTCTTTCCGATAACAGACAGAATAGTTGCTTTCGATTTCAGTTATCCCGTGCTTTCAGCTCTGCGTGTCACTTTCTTATGCGATCATTTAATATAACATATTTTACCCTATGCAGATAGTTCCCCTACTTTTTCCAGTGGTATAATTTTGTCTCACTGGAAAGTTGGTAACAAAAAATTTTGCGGAATTTACTAACCCCTTTGAAAATTTTTCGATGGTTGATTAGACGCACGTCTCTTCACATTTAATGCTCCAAACAAGCGTCATCCCATGATTCAACATAACTTTTTCCATCTATCGACGGTAATTATGGCTACGAGTTTAGCCGGCTAAACCTTTACTTATATGCATCAACCTCCTTCATTCTCACTTCATAATTCTTCAAACTCTCGCAAACTCTATTCATTCAACTCGTACTTTGTTCTTCAACCTTTCTTTAATTCTTCATAAGAGAAAAGCTTTCCCTTCTTCTCTAACATAAAATAGATTTTTATTCTAAATTCCTTTGTTCCTCAAAGAACAGAGGCAAAGCCAATGAAGCTGCTCCTCCTACAGTGAGTATCATTATCCCCAAAAGTCTCATTACAACTAAAGACTTTAAAGAGAAATTTCCTTTCGCTAACCCTCGTACATGGGTTGTTGGCAGATACCCTTCTTCCATCCATCCTTCCAGTTATCTTGTAAAGGAAAATTATCATTTCCAGGATTTAGACATTGTCGCTCCTGATCTAGCAGAGCGGGTAACCTTACTCAAGAAGGGTTTTATGTATTCCTTCACTTTGGGGGCGTTTTATCTAAGTGAAGAGCTTGAATATATCATTGTGGAGTTCTGCCTCTATTACCATGTATGTGTTGCACAAGTGAGTCCTTTCGTGTGGAGGACGATTGCTTGTCTTTGCATCTGTGCCAAGAAACGGGAGACGAGCTATCCCTAGCTCACGTGATGAACCTCTATTCCCCCAAATCGTTGCCTTTCACTCCTGTTGTAAATGCTACGTGGTCACGAGGGTCCGTTGTACCATCATATTTTGGGATGTTAGGCATTTTGAACTTTTTTTTGGAATTGGTAGGGGAGCGGCACTTGGTTTCCAAGGTTGCTGCGAGTATTTATCCACGTCCACTCCTTTTATCACAGGTGGAACTCCAGGAATTTGCTCGTTACGTTCATTTGCTCCTTGAGTTGTTTCTGCAAGGTTAACTAAATTTTGAAGATGAGAATTACCTGAATTACCTGGTTCTCCTTCTTGTGAGTCACTGGGGCTTGCTCCATTACCAGAATTAACTAGACCAGAACAAGGGTTTTCCAACATGTTGTTATTAGGCGTTGTTGGTGCAACAGGCAATCGATTAACTAAAGCCTCCAAAGCTTTGTCAATTCGTGCATCAATTATTTTTTGTAAAAGTTCATCTCCTGTTTCAACTCCTCCATCAGCATGTTCAGACATATCATTAGGAGTTCCTTCTCGAGATCCACGTGGAGAAGCTTGAGGGATAACGTTATTGAGTTCATCGCCATCCACTCGATGGATATGATTTTCCATATTGTTGTTGTCATTGTTGTTTGACATGTTGACAATAGGTAGAGTGTTATTTTAGAAAGAATGGATTATCAGATTCCCGGTAAAGGAACCAATTTGTTTAACCAAAAAATATAATTTGGTCAAAGCTAGAATTTTGAGAAAAAGAAGTCGGGTTACAATAAGCTTTCAGAGAACAAGAATAAAGCAATAAAAAGTTCGTATTTCAATATGATGTAGATGATATTTCATGTCCTTACAAATGATGAAACCTCCTCCTTTTATAGATAATAAGGAGCAACGGCTTAATCTAAATAATAAAGGACATTTAATGAGGCATTACACAATCATTGCTATTAAATACTGATTCACTAACGTATCGGGCATTTAATAATAAATATAGACTACTTTTTGTCATCAGATTCTTGTCTTCAGTGCCCTTTTTACCCGTTGGCATTAAATGACTTGAATTGATACGGAACTCGTGTCTAAACTCCTTCCCGTGCATGTTTAAATTTCTCTTCCCGCTTCTGTCATCTCCCGTGCCTTTTACTGGAGTACTACACTTTGACTATTTGACCGGCCCACATGTCATGCCACATCATCTTTAATTTAAATTCAATTTTTTCCCAATACAATTTCACTATGTAAATATTGGTGGAGTCAAAGATAGAGGGTACGCCAAGCTTGACACAATTATAGTATATATTTTAAAATTGTTCAACAATATAAACAAGTCAATCTTCAGGCAAAGGACACCCCTGCACCTTCTGTTGCGACTATAAATCCACATCAAATTTTGATTTGCATGAATGTATTAATTACATTGTGTAATAATTTCCTTGTGTTATTTTCAGAACCAGAAAAGCATACTGCAAATGATACGAACTATTTGGGTCACCAATGGATTAACTGGTATTTCATTTATGTTGGCGCTTATCTTGAACCATTTTTTATGTGATTCTAAGTTAACACCGACATTTTTGCTGCTAGGATTTTACAGAGGAGTAACGCCAGGGGTCACTGGTTCTCTTGCCACGGGTGCGACATACTTTGGTATTATAGAGTCAACCAAGAAGTGGGTAGAAGAATCACATCCGAGCCTTAGTGGCCATTGGGCACATTTCATTGCCGGTGCTATTGGTAACCTTATTGTTCGTGGCTTCTCTTGATTCATTCTCATTAGCTTCATTGGATATTGTTAGAAACAAAAGAAGTTCTATATTTCATATCTAGAAGAGAAGATTACAATGCCTATTTATAATACTAATTCACCTAATCTATTAGTTGCCATACACCTAATTACTTGTACTATACAACTCATATACATGTGCTAGCTATGATGTAGTACATGTGTATACATGTGCTACACAACTTGTATTACACCTACTATACAACTCATATCATGTGCTAGCTATGATGTAGTGCATGTGTATACATGTGCTAGACAACTTGTATCTCAACAGATATGTTATGCGGCACTTTTAGAATTCTGAATTATTAGTTCAATCTGCATTTCAGGAGATACACTTGGGTCTTTCATTTATGTTCCATGTGAAGTGATAAAGCAGCGCATGCAGGTTCAAGGCACCAGTAAGTATTGGGCTTCTGTTGCCTTGAAGGATGGAAGTTGTGTTACACAGGGCCCAAACATGTACGGTTATTATTCAGGAATGTTTCAGGCTGGTTGCTCTATATGGAAAGAACAAGGTCCAAAGGGTTTATATGCAGGGTACAGTTTTTCATGTCATTCTTTTTAGGATAGTTGGCTGCATAAATTCTCAGTATCAAGTAGAAAAGCAATTTGTTCATGGTCACATGTCTGTGTATAGGATAGCAGTACTCTGTGCTTCGCAAGTAGTCACTGTCCCAAGCACATTAGGTTTAATTATGAACAGAAAAAGATTAGATGGGGAATCAGGAGCCTGACTTCTATATTATGTGCATTTTGCACTGAATACCATCTCTGCTAGGTCGAGGCTATTCATTAAATTATGTTAAACTGTTTGACGATGACAATTGTTTCTAGTGTTTCTTCTGATGTATCTCCACAATCAAACTTAGCTGTTTTGGATGCTAACTTCCTTCACCATTTCATTTGCAGATACTTCTCTACACTTGTCAGAGACGTGCCCTTTGCCGGTTTGATGGTATATCGGTCATGACT
Organism: Nicotiana benthamiana; assembly: GCA_034376525.1. Classification (NCBI taxonomy): domain Eukaryota; kingdom Viridiplantae; phylum Streptophyta; class Magnoliopsida; order Solanales; family Solanaceae; genus Nicotiana; species Nicotiana benthamiana. The sequence continues at coordinate 11,921,768 of CM067328.1, forward strand.
CAAATTTCATTTTCTTTCTTTCCTTTTGTTTGAAGATGGATTGTGTGCTTAGTCTGACTCTCCAATTTATTTTATCTGCTAGACTTGTTCAGACATTTAACTGCATCTTCTTGTTGCTGAAAATTTATAGAGAACTTATGAATTTAAGATGTTTCACACCAAGTAAGGTTGTATGGGTTGGGCGATGATTTGTGGAGAAGAAGAGAAGCAATGAAAATGAGGGTGCTGATGAGCAGGACCATAGTGTAACCTAGGATATCTAGTGGCTTGTGACTTCTGGTATGTATAGGAAAACATATGTCAGATGTTGTGTTCCAATCTAGGATATAATGGTGTCAGTTTGGTATACTATCTAGAAGCTTAGCCCTTCTTTGTCTGGATTCAAGTTGGTTCAATATTCACGTATTGAAGTTGAAGATATAAGATCAAACAATCTTGAGCTTGGCTCAAACAGTAAACTAAAATACGTGAAGCTTGATTGATCCAACCTAGTTCAAATTCAATCCAAGTGCAAATTCAGTCCAAGTGCAAATTCAATCCTATAGAAGGATGCTTTATTTTCAGTACCTTCTTGGTATTGTTTAATAAAATTCTTTCCTTTGCATTTTTTTTTTAAAGTTTCCATCCAGGAAAAAGATAAACCAGGGAAACCTGTAGATCTTTTTTCTTAATAAAATCTGACAGGAAAGAAACTTAATTTGATAACAAAAAAATCTCTATATATATGATATGGTTCAAGGAACACAGTTGATTTAAAGAATGTTCAAGCTATAAAATGTTGGAAACACTATTTTGTTCCAATTTAAGCTGACTGCGAAAACAATTAAATTATTAGTACCTTTTTAAGAACTGACTGTTACATTATGAAACCTCTGTTGTACAAAATGATCTTCTCTGCTATTAATCATTATGAATCTCTTAAATCAGAATATTGCACCTGTAATCCAAATACATGTGATCTTAATGTGATGCTATGAAGAGGCATTCTGAAATGGATGGTTCTATTCTTAAAGGTGGTAGGGCTTCAAAATTCATAGGTTGGGAGGAGTAATAATAGAGTATTGGAGAAGGAAAGACGAAGATATCTGGGGTAAGGGAACAGCTGATTGACAGAGGGTGAGATATGGAAAGGATGGAAACAACAGCAAGACCTATGGTTTTGGAAGTCTTATAGAGCAGAGATACATGAATGCATAAATCAACTTAAAGAATAGAACAATTAAGTCCGCTGAGCAGCAGAAGGCTGACAAGCCTGGTGAGCAAGATTTTTTTTAGGCTTGAAAGTATGGATTGGGGTGGCTTGAGCTTTTCCGAGGATGAGCAAGGTGAACCTTCGACAAGAGGGGTTGCTCTGATGGTATGCAACCCCCACTTCCAACCGAGAGGTTGTGAGTTTGAGTCTCCCCAAGAGCAAGGTGGAAAGTTCTTGGAGGGAAGGATGCCGGTGGTCTATTTGGAAACAGCCTCTCTACCCAAGGGTAGGGGTAAGGTCTGCGTACACACTACCCTCCCCAGACCCCACTAAGTGAGATTATATTGGGTGGTTGTTGTTGTTGTTGTTATTGTTGTTGAGCAAGGTGAAGCTTCAACCAAATTGAGCTTCTTTAGCTCGTAATCAAACTGGTCTAACTTGCACCCCTACTTGAAATATCTGCATATAGATATCACTTCTCGTTTTCGATTGCATCAGTGAATAAACAGCTTGAGTAGAAACTTATTTATTGAGACAAAGCTCTATTAACTAGACTAAAATGAGCTATAATAGTCTCTGTATCTTTCAAGAAGCAATTACAAGCCCCCATATTAGTCTCTGTATCTTTCAATTCCTTTGCAGTCTATAATAGCTGCATTGGAAGTTTATGCGAAGTACAAGATTCGCCTAATGCTTTTTTGCCCCTTCCTTTTTGCCCCCATTATTTATTTATTTATTTATTTAATGAATACACATGAATTCTGAGACTGCTGAGAGACGGTTGGGTGAATTGGTTAAAAAGAAAAAAAAGGAAGAAAAAATAACACAACAACTTCGTCACTGTAGTTCCTGAACCTGCAATTCACTTCGCTGTGATGAGGCCAATGTGTATTGGAATTTCTTGCTTGTACTCTGTTAAATTTTAATGTAGTTTAAGATATCGTCCCACATAGACCGGATAATCTTGCTACAAACTTGTAATATTTTAACTACTATTTGAGAGAATGAAATTGATGAAAGGTGGGTGAAATTTAAAATTTGTTAATTACTTATACAAAACAAATAACTTTTGAAAGATTTATAATTAAAAAAAAAGAAAAGAGTTGAGAATCATTGAATTCACTTGATAATATTACTATAATAAAATCTCAATTTCTATATTTATTTCTTTAAATAATAATTGTTTATTTCTAATACAATTATATTTTACTCACTAAGAAATAATCAATTAATAACACTCTGTGAAAATATGTTAAATAATCAACTTAAGACTAGTGACGTTTAAATTGAAATATTTTCTTGCTTGAATTGTGCTAAAAGAAAATAAAAACTTCGTTAGAATATTTTTACTAAGGATCAATAATCTTGCCTACAATAATTCCTCCGTGAAAATTAAAACTGAGACAAGCAAGATTACTCACTTGAAATAATAGTTTATTGAAAAATTACTTTCACTCTACTATTTTATTCATCAATTATTATATATTAATTTTGCTCCGCGAGAATTACAAAATTAATATATGAATAACTTAGAGATAGAATATATAGATGTGATAATAGAGTAAATAAAAACCATCATTTCAGCATAGTATGAAATGTAAATAGAAAGTTTCAAGCCAAGAATATACAAAAACTGAGATAGTATTATAAAATATATCAAACTTCATCAACTATCCCAACAAAAAGAGATTACTCCATTATGGAGTAATAAAAGCTAAAAAAGATATTTAGAAAACTAGAAATATTTTTACTACAAAAAAAGAAGACCAAGACTAGTTTTTGTCTTCCAAAGATTGGATTTCCTTATACAAAGAGAGCTTGTTATTTATAGGAAAAGATGAGTAGCTTTTGTCATGTTCCACTTTTGCGAATGTGAAATCCATGTATGCGAAATGACCTTTGTATACGTAGATTCCATATATGCAACTATGAAACTTGTGCTTCACTCTTGACTTCATGAGTTAGTCTTGCAAATGTAGGTTCCATGTATACGAATGTGACCTTCGCAAATATAGATTTCAGTATTTCACACATGCATTTATGACTCTTTTGCTTCCATTCTTGACTTCATGAGTCAGACTTGCAAATATAGGTTCCATGTATGCAAATGTGACATTTGCGTATATAGATTCCGCATATGCATCTATAGCTCTTTTGCGTCCATTCTTGATTTCACGTGTTAGACTTGCAAATGTAGGTTCCATGTATTCAAATGTGATCTTGCGTATATAGATTCCACATATGCAATTATACTCCTTTTCATCTCTAATTATCTCTTTCCATAAACCCATATGTATATTCCATATTTGCGAACATGAAGATGATATGTGCAATTGTGGCTTTACTTCATTCTCTTGTCATTTAGCCTCTTTCCGTCGTTTTCATAATTTCTTCTTCTTGCAAGATTTGTTAGAATATATGCGAGGATAGGATATCATTATTTATATTTTATTTTAAAAACTTATTTTTTAAATATGAAATTACATGAATAATTTATATCCATCACCCTGCTCTTTTACTAAATGGAGATGGTCCAATGTCCAGTCCTCTAGGAACTATGCTCCGAGTATGATTGTGTCAACGAGTTCTGACTTGATTGTTCCACGTATTTTTCACAGTAGATATAATTTCCATGTTTGGATTTAACATCGTAACTTGATAAGAATCATGTGTTTCTTCTTTGTGTAGGCCATCATTCCCCTAATATTGTTTCCTTCAAAATTCTAAGATTTGCTGTTGATCTGTGATGTTTTGATGACACACTTTTCAATTCAAATCTAATGTAACTATGTTTTTATATATGCTTCTGTTATATTAATTCTTTTTTAACTTTAGTAAATATTCAAATTTATGGAGGTTGTGAGTTCGAGTCTCCCCAAGAGCAAGGTGGGAAGTTCTTGGAGAGAAGGATGCCGGGGGTCTATTTGGAAACAGCCTCTCTACCCAAGGGTAGGGGTAAGGTCTGCGTACACACTAGCCTCCCCAGACCCCACTAAGTGAGATTATACTGGGTTGTTGTTGTTGTTAAATATTCAAATTCATAGGTTACTTTCTATGAGGCTTTGAAAAGCATGACTGAGTATGGGAAGCAGAAGTGGTTAAACAACTTTATTTATCACTCAAATGGATCTATTGAGGGCCTCCTTTTGGGAGGACTAGCCGGGGGTATGTACTACTCTCTCCTTGTTAAAGCACTATAGCGATAGTTGTATTTTAATATGCAATGACTTTTCCATCTTATTCACAGGTTTAAGTGCATATGTCACCACTCCCTTGGATGTTATCAAAACAAGATTACAAGTGCAAGGAACAACATTAAGGTGCTCATCTGTCTATAACTTATCTTTTTTGTTGCAATGTTAACCCTTTCACTAAAATTTAAAATCTTTTGAAAAATACAACATTGAATGTAAGACGTAGCTCTTTACTACTTGCAAAACTCCTGAGTTACATCCCTCAGAATAAGAAAAAGCCTTTTTGGTTATACAAACACCATCCTGAATTAGTAAACTTATATATTCTCTTACTTTTTGCACAGCTGTACTTATAAACTGGATCTGGCTTTTTGTTAATTATTTTTGGTGCTTGGTAATATCTCATGCTATGTTGAAAGATATGACATCATCCGTGATTTTTTCATTTATCCAAGTTCTGCATTGTTAATGTGATGCCAGGTATAGCGGCTGGCTGGACGCTGTTCAGAAGATTTGGATGACTGAAGGTGTTAGGGGGATGTTTAGAGGTAGCATTCCTCGAATAACATGGTATATTCCAGCTTCTGCTCTTACATTCATGGCGGTTGAGTTTTTGAGGGTGCATTTTAATGAGGAGTTGGACAATGATAAACTGCAAGATGTTGCTAGCTTGTCAGTGGAGACAACAAGTTCTTCCTTGCAAGAGGTGTCATGAATATCACATTGCCTGTAAATTGCTATTAATATTGCACCATTTTTTAAATAGATGCTTCTGTACAAATGACATGGAACCACTGAATGTTTTTGAAAGTTCCTAGCAAATCAAAGTGAAATATTAAAATAGGCTTTAGTATTTGCAAATTTCTTCTTTTCTCATTGTTCATACAGTTGTATCTACTCTGTAATCTGCCATACATTTAAAGTTTTCCTCCCTTCACAAAGTACTTTGTAGCTTTATGCATAAATTCATTGTGGGATCATCTTCAAACGATGATCTCATCATGGCTTATCAACCTTCATTTGTCTTCATCATTAGAACAAAATAAACTAAGCACACTACAGACAACTCAAACTAAAAAAGAAGAAACAAAAGATAAGACATCACTAGAAAAGCAAAAGAATTAAGGACACTGGGAAGGAACATGTTCAAAGGTGAGATGGTCAAAGCTTTCACAAGGTTAGCAATCTGTTGAGTATGGGCCTCCCTGTCTCTTCAGATCTCTTTCCTAAGTTGCTTAGTTTCCTGTCTCAGTTCATTATTGTCTTCACGAAGCTTGGCATTATCTTCAACAACCAACTCCAACCTATTGTTGAGTTCTACAACCCTACTGCTCCCAGGAAGAATGGCAGATCCTGTAGGCCTCTAGCACTGATCTCCTCATAGCCACATTGCTTGAGGGTATCAACATCCAAACATCATTGTGATTTCCAAACTTAAGCTCAGGTAAGGCAATGTTGAGCTTGTCAAGTAACTCAGTCAACACTAAATGGCATAACAGGCTTTGGTTTGGAGGAATTTGCAACTCTTGCCATGTGCTGAATCATCAGGCTAGGGAGATTTGTAGGTCGACCAGTGTCAAGCAATCCATCACAATCATGTCTAGTAGATTAGTTTAACACATTCTCTCAAATCTCTGAAGAATGCAAGAGTTGACAAACTGAAACATTATCTTGTTAAAGGGGTCATATCAGTCTTGTACACTTTCTAGGGAGCATCTAGATGAAATTTTTGGGAGAACTTCTTGGTAACCACAATGCCAGTGTCAACATCATTGTCTATGGCTGGCACTTCTTCTTCAGATAATTGTCAAATCCCAAAGAAGAGATATTCAGAAGTAGCCCCAGTTCCTCAACGTCAAACTCTATGTCGAAGCCCCCTACTTTACTCTTGACTACCTTCCCATCAAAAGTAAAATTTGTTGTAGAACTCCACCACAACAGGAACACATACTGGGATGAAAGCTTTGACAAACATGTGTTTCGACCCTTGTAGCTCAAGTTTCTCAACCAGTTGAGCCATTTCCTTCTCATCAGCGTTCGCAAGAATCTTCCCATTTAGTACTTTTATGTTCCTGAACTCTGTGACAACTACATTCTCTCTTGTCTTACCCCAAATGGACCTTGCAGAAGAGGTAGAAAGTTTCGTGACTTTGGCTCCCTTTTTCTTTGGTGTTGCAGACTTTGCCGGCAAGGCCGAGTCAGATTCATCTTCTCCATCCACCTCAACAATAGGTTCCATAATTTAAACCTTCTTCCTTGGCTTCTTTGCACTTTTGGACTCCTTCATGATTTGTACATCAACAACCTTTCTTTTACTCCTTGTAAGAGGAGTTATAGCAGGAGGAACCACTCCTTTTCTTGTTGAAACTGTTGTCTTTGTAGCTTTCTCAGTGGTCTTTATGGAATTATTCCCTACCTCATATAGTGTCACCTCGTCCTCACACTGCTAACTTCTTCATCCCCAATGAAAGGAGCCAACACAGACCCATGTTCTTGAGCCCTTATCTCTTCACCAATTTTTTCTGAAGGGGCTATGATAGTGTTTCCAGTTGTCATAGAGCCTTTAGATTCCTCACTCACATTCCTTTCTTCTTCCTCACTCTTGTCATCACCTTCTTCACTCTCACCTACCTTTTCTTGATCCTCTCCCTCACTTTCAGAAACCTCATTTTCTTCACTCTAATTTTCTTCTTCTACAGAATTATTAGCCTGTTCACACTTTGTATCACTCTTCTTCTCATCTCCATATACTCTCTCATTCTCACTCTTTTCTACTTCATTGGATATGTTTTGAGCTTCATGTTCCTCATGTCTGGTCACAACTTCTTCTTCCTTTCAACCTTCATCATCTTCCTCATCCTCAGTCCAGTTAAAATCAAGGCCATTAGAAGCCTCCTTTTGTACTGGTTTTTTACGTCCTTCCCCTTGAACCACAAGCTCCAAAACTGTTATATTTGCCTCTTTTTCCATATCTCCTCTATTCTCTTCTACCATGAATTTCTCTACTAGTTACTTCTCATTCGTAGGTGGAAGAGTATCTAGGGGTGCAATATCTATAGAAGAAACCAAAACATCTAATTTGGGAGCATGATATGGTACCTGATTAGTAGTGCCTATACCTAATTTCCCCTGAATCACAGATTCCTTAGCTCCAGTGTCACTCTGCATAGTAGCCTCAGGCACTTTCTTGACAGATTTTCTTGAAATTGCTTTGACCTTTGCTGTCTTAGAGATATTTCTTGTGCGAAACTCCGGTGCATGGGTAGTTGCTTTTGACGGATGATGTGCAGTGGATATGGGAATGACATGAACATGATTAGCTGGAACAAGGGAGGATGAGGTAGGTATGGTGGAGGATATCGATGGAGAAGGAGCATGAGTGGGTGTGAGTTCTCTTGAAGCCTTGTCATTTTTCTTTGATTTGGGCTTTAAGATTTTGGGTTTAGCTTCAGACTTGGTTTACGATTTAGCTTCAGAAGGTGTTTGACTGGCTTTAGGCATGGTGATCAGATGAGAGACTCGAAGAAGAGAATGAAATGGTTAGTTCTTGACACTTGATTTCGATTCTTACTTAGGGTTTGAGAGAGACAGTGAGGTTAGAGAAACTAATCATAAGAGTCTTCTAAAGGCGTTACTCATAATTGGATGGAAGAGAGAAGGTGACCGAATTTGAGTTCTAATGGGACTCTTATAACAGTTACTTTGACTGTAAGGTTTTCAGGAGTAATTGATCTCTAATTGCATAAGGATTCCCTTTTACTCATTGACTAGAAGACGATTAGAAATGATGCCAACTAAATTAAAAGTCCAAGTATACCAGTAATTCTATAATATAAAGTCCTACTGACTTGAGACAGTATGGCTCATACCTGAGTCAAAGAACTAACTCCTTAGCGACTCCTTATTCGTTTCTGCATTAAGGCTTCAACACTTCATATTAGTATCATACAACACAGTTATCAGCCATATTTTCTATGCAAGTGTGTGAGCTTAATACAAGCACAAAGCTAAATCAAACACATTGTATCTAATTATGTATGTTTTAATATGCCTTTGCTAACCTCTAACCAGTCACTAGGAGTCAACTTATTGGGAGGAGTTGATTAGCCTTATTTCTAGTCTATTCCTTTCAAAGTTATCCTTACTTAGAGCTTTAGTAAAAATATCAGCAATTTGATCTCAGTTTTATAGAAGTTAATCATATTGTGTCTGAGAAAGTGTTGTCTAATGTTAATGTGCTTGGTTCTTTTGTGATGACATGGATTTTTAGCAATGTTTATGACACTGGTGCTATCAAAAAAAATGGAAACACAATCAACAAATATACCATAGTCCCTTAGCCGTTGTCTTATCCATAGTAACTGAGCACATCAGGATGTTGCTGCCATATATTTCAGCCTCAACTGTAGATAATGCCACTAAGTTTTGCTTCTTGGTTCCCCAAGACACAGATAAGAACCTATAAATGTGTTGTTCCTGAAGTGCTTTTCTTGTCAACATGAAACCTTCATAGTCAGCATCACAATAACCAACTAGATCAAAGCTGTACCTTCTAGGATACCATAAATAGAGGTCATGGGTCCCTTTGAGATATCTTAGTATTCTTTTGATAACCTTCAGGTGGGATTCCTTGGGATTTGCCTGAAATCTTGCACAGAATCCCATACTAAACACTATATCAGGCCTATTTGTTGTGAGGTGCAATAGTGACCCAATCGTTCCTCTATATAGCTTATGTTCCACACTTTTCCCTTGTTCATTATGACAATGGGGGTATCAATAGACTTGGAGGAGTCCATGTTGAATTTCCTCAGTAACTCTTTGATATATTTCTACTGATGTATCATGGTTCTAGTGTGTGTTTGCTTGATTTGCAGCCCAAAAAAGAAGTTTAGTTTACCCATCATGCTCATTTCGAACTAATTTCCCACCATCTCAGCAACTTCCTTGAAAATTGCTTCATTGGTTCCCCCAAAGATAATATCATCCACAAACACTTGCACAATCAGAATATTCTTTCCTTTGCTCCTCAGAAATAGAGTGTTGTCCACCTTTACTCTAACAAAGTTGTTGGCTAAGAGGAATTTTGAGAGACTTTCATACCAAGATCTAGGAGCCTGTTTCAGACCATAAAGAACTTTATCCACTTTGAACACATAGCCAGGAAATTCTTCACTTTCAAATCCAGGAGGTTGTTTGACAAACACTTCTTCCTTCAGGTACCCATTCAAAAAGGCACTATTTATATCCATTTTTTATAAAGTGAATTTCATGTGGTCAGCAAAGGCTATCAACATTATTATAGCCTCTATTCTAGCTATAGGTGCAAATATATCATCATAGTTAATGCCCTTCTCTTGATTATATCCCTTAACCACCAGTATGGACTTGTTGCTTGTGATATTTCCTTGTTCATCTAACTTGTTTCTAAACACCTATCTGGTACCTATTACAGTTCTGTTCTTGGGTTTCTGCACCAGGTGACAGATCTTATTTCTCTTAAATTGATTTAACTCATCTTACATGTCTATGATCTAGTTTGGATCCTTTAGAGATTTTTTGATGGTCTTGGGTTCAACCCGTGAGAGGAATGCTATGAGTGTACATAGATTTCTTAGAGAAGACTTGGTTGCACCCCCTGCATTTGGATCAGAGATGATATTTTCAAGAGGGTATGAGATTTGATGCTTCCATAGTCTGATATGCAAACCCAGAGAAGATTCACTTGAGGAGTGACCCAAGGGAACATGTTCAGTAGTTGTGACTTCATTAGTCTGATCAACAGTTAGTGTAGCTCTTTCTTCTTCTGGTTCCTCATGATCATTGCCAATTTCCTTGTAGTTTTCAGATCCATCTTCTATCTCTATCACTAGTGAATCCTATGTCGTATTCTTCATCCTGCAAACCTTTCTCAGCCAAATTATTAGATTCATGAAAAATAACATGAATATTTTCTTCCATACACATAATTCTTTTTATTAATAACCTTATATGTCCTATATGGAGAGCAACCGATGAAAATTTCCTCATCACTTCTGTTATCAAACTTACCTAGAGCTTCTTTCCCATTATTGTGGGTAAAACATTTGCACCCAAAGGCTCTTATGTGAGTGATGCTGGGTTTTCTTCCTCGAAGTAACTAATAGGTTTCAAGAATGGGTCTCACCATGTATCTAGCAGATAGCAAGCAATATTGATTGCCTCAAACCAGAAGTTCTTAAGCGGTCCACTAGCAATCAACATGGTCTTCCCCATGACTTCTAAATATCTATTCTTTCTTTCTACACCCCATTTTTTTGTGGAGTTCTAGGTGCATAGAAATTATGGTCAATGCCATGTGAGCCACATAACTCAAGGAATTTTGAGTTTTCAAATTCAATTCCATGGTCAATTCTTATACTTAAAACATTACATCCTATATTTTGTTGAATCATTCTGAAAAATACACATATATCATCAAAAGTTTCATCTTTGGATCACAAACACACAGTCTAGGTATACCTGGAAAAGTCATCAAGAATCACAAACATATACTTCTTACCCCCTTTGCTCCGTATTCTCATTTGTCCACATAGATCCATGTGAAGGAGTTCCATAGGTTTAGAAGTGCTAAAAGATTTCTTAGATTTATAACACATGCATCACATACCTTGTTAGAGGTGAATTCAACTTTAGGTATCCCAAGGACCAAGTCCTTCGTTGCCAACTTATTGAGTTGAGAGAGACTGACATGTCCCAGACTTCTATGCCATAGTAATGGATCATCTTCCACTACATTCAAGCATGTGTGATAACTTTGGGGAATTGACATAATCGATATATTGTAGACATTGTTATGTCTCTTATCCTTTAGCACAATTTCATCAATATCAAGCTTAGTGACAATGCAAATTTTAGAATTGGATTATACCTCATTTCCTTTATCGTACATTTGAGAGATGCTAAGAAGATTCTGTTTAAGACCTACCACATAATATACTTATTCTATAGCATGAGAGAGTGACTTGCCAATCTTAGCAATGCCTGTTATATGGCCCTTTTTCTCATTACCAAATGACCCACTCCCTCTTTGGAAGGCTGTCAGTGAGAGAAATGTTTTCTTTTCTCTAGTCATATGTCTTGAGCATCCATTGTCTAAATACCAGTCCTTATTATTTCCTCTCACCTTAGCCTATACCAAAATTCACAAGTTAGTTTTGGGAACCTAGACTACCTTGGGTCCCTTTTTGTTTTAAAAATGATGAATCAGATCCCTTCTTGCCTAGAAGGGGAGAGGATTAGAAACCATTTTCTTGTTAACCTTAATCCACTTAGTATGGACAGGAGGATTAACCTTTGGATCCTCTTCCTTCTTCATATTTTTCGCAATACCAAAGGTATTTCTAACCTAAGAATGAATTAAGGCAGGACATGTATCTCTAAAGTGTCCTACTCTTCCACAATGAGTGCACACCTTATTATTAGAAATTCCTGTATACTTTGGGTCAAACTTAGGGTCAGGTTTTCTGTAGCCAATTCTAGATTTGTTAGTGCTACAGTTTTCATTCAGCCAATTTAAGGATTAGAAGGTCTATGCCATTAACTTAGTCTAGAGAGTTCATAATTAGCCTTTTATAGGTTTTCATTCAAGACTTTATTTCTACATTAAGCTTCACAAAGATTATGTTTAGCAATTTTCAATTCCTTTTCAAGCTTATCTTGTAGATCACTCATTTTGCCTTTGCCATTTCTATCAGAAGACTTCTCATTCTCAGAAGTTAATACAAGAACATGGTTCTTAAGGTCTTAACCTATTTTTCTAAATTGGCTTTGTCAGATTCAAGCTCTTTGATGTCAAGTTTGACAAAAGAAAGATTGTTGATTAGCAGAATCTCTATTACTCATTTATCCATTTCATTCATTAAGGTCACAATTATGGCCATCAGTTATTTTTTGGACATAGCATGAATATTTCTTTCAAGTCATATATACTTACCTAGTTTGCCTCATCTTTAGTTTCTGAATAACTCATGGTCATCATTCTTATCACTTCTTCCTCTGTTTTTGATTCTTCAATCACTATCAGAGCCACATCGATATTTTCATTCCCAATGTCAGTTTCCAAGGTCCTCCATATATCATGAGCAGAGATGCAAGAGGACACTCTAAGCAGGATGTTTATAGATAGACTTTTGCAGAGAAAGTCCTTTACTTTAGCACTTTCGAACTAGTTGACGATCTTCCTTATCGTATTCCTCTTCTTTTTTGTTGCACTTGTTACCTTTACCATCCAATTTAGTTGGTAGAATTGGTCCATGAATGACAATTACCCATAGGTCAAAGTTAGTAGCCTGAAGAAATATTTCTATACGTAGCTTCTATTCATCATAGTGGTATTCATCAAACAAAGGAGGTCTTCCAGTGTGCATCCCAAGTTGTACGAGGGGTTCTATCTTCTGAACTTGGTGTTCATAGATCATAGCATAGAGACTAATAGACTCATACTCTTTTTATTTCTCTTGATCACTCCCACTATCCTCATATGCTGCCAAGAATGCCTGCTTCATAACTTCAGAAAATCCTTTGCTTGGGATTTTTCCTTTGTTGGAACCCTTTTCTCTCATCTTCTCCCATTTCTCTTTTTTAGCTCGTTCTTTCCTCCGCTCGATTTCCCATATTGGGTAGTAGTTTACCATGTCTTCTAGCTTGCCACACTTGTAGCACCCATCATATTTAGCTTTGTCGATATCCTTTGCTTACTACTGGTCTCTCTCTTGGATGCACTTTTGAAGTTCTTCATGAACTTCTTGAACTTGGCAAATATTGCTAGATCAGGATCATCATAGTCAGATTCATCATCTCAGATGCTTTAAGAACCAATGTCTTATCCTTCTTTGGTTCTTATTTGTATAGTTCTATCTTTCTCATTGCCGTGACTTTTGGTTCCCATGAAGCTGGAAGGATTCTTAGGACTTTGCTAACCAACTCTTCTAAGGTAAACACCTTTCCAAGTGATTTTAGTTCATTAGTTATTATAGTGAACCTAGTCATCATATCCTGGACGTGTTCAGACTCCTTCATGGAGAAAAGCTCATAGTTTCTCATGAGTAGTTTAATTGTTGATATCTTAACTTGATTTGTTCCTTCATCAATAGTTTGGAGTGAATCCCATATCCGCTTCACATTAGAGCACATATAATTTTATTGTACTCATCAGGACCAAGTCTACAGATAAGGATTTTTTTAGCCTTTGCATTCTTCTCCATCATTCTTGAATCTGCTGCCAAAAATTTGGAGGGGTCCTTAGGAACTTTTTCACCTGGTGCATTTTGCTTAGTAGAAATCAAAGGACCCCGGTTTACTATGGTCCATAGTTCGTAGTCTTCATATGTCAAGAAATCTTTTTGCTTTCCATTAGCTGTAATATTTTCCATTAAATAGATGTGGTCTAGTAGTTGATTGTCCTTCATTAATTCTAGGTGGAGTACTCATATTTCTTCCAAGATCTCTCTAGGTATTAGCCATGTAAATGAGAGAACATGCTCTGATACCAATTGTTAATTTGAGTGCCTGTATGAATTACTAAAGAACTTGGTTCTTTATCATGTTCCTTAAGCGAAAAGTAAACAAGAAATAAAATGAACATAGTGATTTTTACGTGAAAAATCACTCGGCTCAAAAGGTGAAAAAATCACGACCTACCAAGTAGAATTTTCTACACCAACTCTACTAGAACAACGAGCTATAATGTATCAATTATAATACTGTAATTAAACATTCTCCAGTACTCATATACTCCTATTTGATTCACAAGTAACTCTAACTTGTAAATTAATATACTCACTCCAACTCATTAATTGTTTGTGACACTTGATTACAACTCAATTTCCTAAAACACATCCATTAGACTAACTCGGGAAGAGTACAAGCCAAATACTCAACACAAGTGAAACACTTTATGACTCTGTTGTTGATGTGCAAAAGGTTAGTTTAGAAGTCCAAAGTCATTCCTATTTAAAGAAGACTTGAGATCTTCTAAAAGTCCTATTCATAGTCAGCTTCCTCTTTGATAGGACTCCTACTGTTCCAAGGATTCCACAAACTTTGCGACTTTTGTCTCTGACCGGCTTATCCATATCTTCTTGGGCAATGGCCTTTAACACTTGCAACAACCATCTTCCACTAAACTCGGACTTGGTAACTTTGAGATAAAGTTACTATCTTGTACATACGTACAAGTATCAATCATGAGGAGCTGAACTTTAACCTGAGGAGCTGGTTCTTCATAACAATTAAGCAGCTACATTGTTGACCTGGTTGTTTAAGTCATCAGTCACACTTTGTTAATCATCAAAACGTCGATGCTCTACACACCTTAAAATAGATTTTAGGCACATTTAGCATCACTTATTGTGGCAACCACTTAAGTCGTCACATCACCGAATGTAGGTCAACTTTATGGCTACATCCAATGATGACTTTGACCTATGTGATCGCCACAAAATCACATATTGATCAAATATTTATTTTATATAAAATAAATAGGTTAGAAAATACTCTTTTTTCCCGATAAAAACGAAAATGGTGTTGGATATAAATGACCAAGACATGAGTAAGTCTGATAAATGACCTAATATGCTTCAAGAGCTCAAAATTCAAAGAATAAGAAAATAATAAAAATACTTAGGATTCTTCCTAAAACATATAAAGAAAAAGATTTGATTTTATTTACCTACACACATAACACAACAGATAGGCATTCATAAGCATGCTACGTACTGTAATCACATATATTAAATTAACCAAGCACATATGGACAGACAGGAAATAATCCCAGATAGTTCTCAACCCCAGTAGATTCACTGTACTAATAGACAATAGTGTATTCCCATACTATACAAATAATATACAAAGGAAACTGAAAAGTAAAAGGGCACAACAAATCGTGTGAGTCTATCTTGAAGCATTTACTTTTAACCTTCAAGTTAAACAAGTAAAGGCTAGATCCATCCCAGATTTTAGTACTCCTTCGTAACTATGATGAAGTTTCATTTCCTGAGGGCAAAATATTATACTGGGCATAAGATTTTGGATAAAGAACCACTTTTAGTGGCGCTATAGTCGTAACTGAATGTAGGCTGCCAATACAAAGGCCACTTTTAGCAGCAACTTTATCGTCACTAACTGTAGGCAGCTAATACTAATCGCGACATAAGGAACCACTTTTTAAGGCAACTTCGTCGTCATTGAATGTAGGTTGCGAACCCTAAAAGCGACATAGAGAACAACTTTTAGTGGCGAGTTAGTCGTCAAAATATGTTGCCAAATACTACAAGCGGCATAATAAACAACATTTAGTGGCGACTTA